>CM077223.1:4300000-4655000 GCA_039654775.1 Spinibarbus caldwelli | reverse complement strand
TTTTCTATTTAAATATGTTGTAAAATATAATTTATTCCTGTGATGCAAAGCTGAATTTTCAGCATCATTACTCCAATCTTCAGTGTCACATGATCCTTCAGAAATCATTCAAATATGCTGATTTGCTGCTCAAGAAATGTTTCTGATTATAATCAATGTTAAAAACAGTTGTGCTGCATCACCTTTTTGTGGAAACCGTGATACATTTTTTCATGACTCTTTGATGAATAAAAATTTCAAAAGAACAGCATCAACATTACAAATGTCTTTACTGTAACATGATCAGTTTAATGCATCCTTGTTAAAAAAAGTATTTTAAGCTTTTATTTCACTGACCCCAAACTTTTTAGCAACATTGTACTTAGTAAACAGAATATTAAAATAATAATAAAAAATGCATTATTTAGTTACAAAATATAACATCAAGTGAAATTACACTTTGTGAATGCTATTTCATATATATATATATATATATATATATATATATATATATATATATATATATATACACACACACACACACACAGGTGCAGCTCAATAAATTAGAATGTCGTGGAAAAGTTCATTTATTTCAGTAATTCAACTCAAATTGTGAAATAAATTCAATGCACACAGACTGATTAAGTCTTTGGTTCTTTTAATTGTGATGATTTTGGCTCACATTTAACAAAAACCCACCAATTCACTATCTCAACAAATAAGAATACTTCATAAGACCAACAAAAAAAAAAAAAACATTTTTAGTGAATTGTTGGCCTTCTGGAAAGTATGTTCATTTACTGTATATGTACTCAATACTTGGTAGGGGCTCCTTTTGCTTTAATTACTGCCTCAATTCGGCGTGGCATGGAGGTGATCAGTTTGTGGCGCTGCTGAGGTGGTATGGAAGCCCAGGTTTCTTTGACAGTGGCCTTCAGCTCATCTGAATTTTTTGGTCTCTTGTTTCTCATTTTCCTCTTGACAATACCCCATAGATTCTCTATGGGGTTCAGGTCTGGTGAGTTTGCTGGCCAGTCAAGCACACCAACACCATGGTCATTTAACCAACTTTTGGTGCTTTTGGCAGTGTG
This sequence comes from Spinibarbus caldwelli, assembly GCA_039654775.1. Classification (NCBI taxonomy): domain Eukaryota; kingdom Metazoa; phylum Chordata; class Actinopteri; order Cypriniformes; family Cyprinidae; genus Spinibarbus; species Spinibarbus caldwelli. The sequence goes on along the minus strand of CM077223.1, from coordinate 4,653,930 downwards.
GGCAGGTGCCAAATCCTGCTGGAAAATGAAATCAGCATCTTTAAAAAGCTGGTCAGCAGAAGGAAGCATGAAGTGCTCCAAAATTTCTTGGTAAACGGGTGCAGTGACTTTGGTTTTCAAAAAACACCAGTGGACCAACACCAGCAGATGACATTGCACCCCAAATCATCACAGACTGTGGAAACTTAACACTGGACTTCAAGCGACTTGGGCTATGAGCTTCTCCACCCTTCCTCCAGACTCTAGGGCCTTGGTTTCCAAATGAAATACAAAACTTCCTCTCATCTGAAAAGAGGACTTTGGACCACTGAGCAACAGTCCAGTTCTTCTTCTCCTTAGCCCAGGTAAGACGCCTCTGACGTTGTCTGTGGTTCAGGAGTGGCTTAACAAGAGGAATACGACAACTGTAGCCAAATTCCTTGACACGTCTGTGTGTGGTGACTCTTGATGCCTTGACCCCAGCTTCAGTCCATTCCTTGTGAAATTCACCCAAATTCTTGAAATGATTTTGCTTGACAATCCTCATAAGGCTGCGGTTCTCTCGGTTGGTTGTGCATCTTTTTCTTCCACACTTTTTCCTTCCACTCAACTTTCTGTTAACATGCTTGGATACAGCACTCTGTGAACAGCCAGCTTCTTTGGCAATGAATGTTTGTGGCTTACCCTCCTTGTGAAGGGTGTCAATGATTGTCTTCTGGACAACTGTCAGATCAGCAGTCTTCCCCATGAGGCTCAGGAAACCTTTGCAGGTGTTTTGAGTTGATTAGCTGATTGGCATGTCACCATATTCTAATTTGTTGAGATTTGTTGAGTGAATTGGTGGGTTTTTGTTAAATGTGAGCCAAAATCATCACAATTAAAAGAACCAAAGTCTGAAACTACTTCAGTCTGTGTGCACTGAATTTATTTAATACACGAGTTTCACAATTTGAGTTGAATTACTGAAATAAATGAACTTTTCCACGACATTATAATTTATTGAGATGCACCTGTGTGTGTGTGTGTATATATATATATATATATATATATATAATATAAAATATCAGGAAAAAGATATATACACTACCAGTCAAAAGTTTTCGAACAGTATGATTTTTAATGTTTTTAAAGAAATCTCTTCTGCCCACCAAGCCTTCATTTATTTGATCCAAATTACAGCAAAAACAGTAAAATTGAAATATTTTTACGATTTAAAATAATTGTTTTCTATTTGAATATATATTTAATGTCATTTATTCCTGTAATTTCAAAGCTGATTTTTTTTAGCATCATTACTCCAGTCACATGATCCTTCAGATATCATTCTAATATTCTGATTTGCTGCTCAAAATTTTTTATTTATTTATTATATTTGATTTTATTTATTTTTTTTTGTGAAAACAGCTTAGTCAGTTTTTTTTAAGGTTTCTTTGATGAATAGAAAGTTCAGAAGAACAGCATTTATCCGAAATATTTTTTTTTTGTAAAATTATAAATGTCTTTATCATCACTTTTGATGAATTTAAAGCATCTTTGCTAAATAAAAGTATTAATTTCTATCACCCCCCCCCCCCCCAAAAAAGAAAAATATTAATATATAAATATAAATATAAATATATATATATATATATATATATATATATATATATATATATATATATATATATTTATGTAATTACATTTTAAAATATATTCAAATAGAAAACTATTTTTCAAAATTTTTCTTTTTTTTTGCTGTACTTTGTATCAAATAAATGCAGGCTTGGTGAGCAGAAGAGATTTCTTTAAAAAAACACTGAAAATCTTATTGTTCAAAAACTTTTGACTGGTAGTGTATATCAGGAAAAGTCATAAAAAATGGAATGCAGTTGGTCCAAAGTTCAGGTAACTTCTATGAATTTTACGAATCAAAACATTGAATTTTAAGTTTGATGGTATTATTTTAACTGCATTATTTTTCTTTTGTAAGTGTATTATTTTAAGAGTGACTTTCTGATCATGTACAGGATGGGACAATTTGTGATTCTACATTTATAAGAGAAGAAAACTAAAATTACATTGAACCTAAATAAAAACATTATGTACCTTTTAATACTAACTAAAACCAAAATGCAAAACAAAAACTTGAAATTTTTGCAGCTATAATAGCTCCAGTAAGTAAAGCCACTATGTGTTCTCTATCTGCTGTTAATAAAGTGTTTTCTCTGTTGCATCTCTCTAGGTCAGAGTTCGGCTGTTGGCTCTCCGGTACTGGTGCCCTTCTCTCGCTGGAGCTCAGAGCCGAGTCTGGCTCACTGTAGTCCGGAGTCATGCCCTCACTCCAGCCCCTCCATGGCCCAAGAGTCAGCATTATCCGCGTACCCGCATCGCATGCCCCTTTCCTTTCCAGATCGCCCCGTTCCTGTCCCCCTGCGCCGGAGCGAGTCGGTGGGCCACAGGAACCTGCTCCGCCACCCCAACCCGCTGCCTCCCCTACTGCCCAACCGGGACTCTGACTACGAACTGGAACCGCCCGACAGGGGGCGCAAGAGAGCCATCGACAACCAGTACATGTTCTTCTGACAGAGAAAGAGGATGAAAAAGAACAAACAAAGCCGCAGATGAAAAGTGCTCCAGAATTCTCGGCCGGATGGAGAGCATGCCACAGCCAAAAGGAGAACGGAGCTGGAGACGTGCAAGATTGCATGCGAGACTCGGGGTGGAAGCACATGCGTGTGTGTTGCACGTGTCTGAGCGATACTGCCAGACACCCAGCCCTGCCAGCTGTCTGCCTTGTGAATGTATTATACAGATGTTTCACTATCAAATTGGTGTGTATTGTAGAATAGCTTAGAGGAGTTGTTGGATGGGAACGTTGCGCTATGGCTGGTCAGTAAGTCGAACACAAACACGTCCGTGTCTACACTGGAAGCAGACATCGCAACAACTTGAGGCCGTCTACACTGGATACGTTCACAATCAGCTGTAAGCTTGAGGCTAGACTTTAGTAATCAACGATTACTAAAATGACAATCAAATCAGTTTGTCAAAAAGACAAAAAAATTATACATTATAAAATTGATTTTGCATGTGATTAATTTGATAACTAATTTTACGTTCATATTCCTACAACTGCGTATGCTTGTAGTTAGAAATAACAAAATTATTAAAATTAGTACATCAGACCAGAAGGCTAGACTTTAGCGATTATTGAAATCACATCAAAATCATTTGGAGAAAAAAAAAATAATAATTCTTCAGAAATCCATTATAAAATTGATTTAGCATGTGATTAGCTTTATCATTAATTTTACATATGTTCATATTCCTACAACTGCATATACGTATTGTTAGAAGAAAAAAAATCAGTAAAATTAGTATGCCAGACCAGAAGGCTAATCTTCAGGGATTAGAAAAATAACAATAAAATCGTTTGACAAAAATCCTAATTTTCAACAGAAATCTATTACAAAATTGATTTTGCATGTGCACATGCATATGGTTAAAAACAAAAAAATTATTAAAGTACATCAGACCAGAAAGCTAAGCTTCAGCAATTGAGAAAAAATGCAATATAATCAGTCAGAAAAAAAATCTTTATTTTTAACACAAACTTATTACAAAATTAATTAATTGATTTTAATTATGTTAGTATTCCTACAACTGCATATGGATAAAAATGTAAAAAATTATTACAATTATGTCAGACCAGAAACATAATGAGCTGGCTTTGATATAACGGTCAGAAGTTATTTAAACCTGAAAAGAATACAATTTATAACAGAGAAATTGAGCAAATTATATTTTTTAATAAAATCACTTCATTTTAGATGTGGCTGGAGTCAGAAATAGAAATGGAGAAATGAGGTGTCCACATCAGGTGCTCACAGTGTAGAAAGCTCTGTTGATTATGACCGGAATAATTTAGTTTTGTCACAGGTGTCCGGTGTAAATACGGTGGTAAACATCTAAAGTTTCTAATAGTTTTTAGTCTGGCTGCAAGCATACACACACACAAACACACTTTCAGGTTATTTATTTCATGTTCAGTTGTAGTAATACACAGGTTTCTATAAGTTTTGTGTATTAAAAAAACCAAATAATATAGATCGTAGAACCACAGTTTTACGTCATGTCATCTTGGATTCTAGAGGTTTACAATTTCAACTGACCAAAGAGTAAAATTAACCAAACCAGACCAGCAATAAGTTTTGTCATGCCTCAATTGTCATATTTTATAATGAATTTGTTTTACCCTGTGAATTATTTCTTTCTATCTGTTTTAACACATTTTAACCTGTGTTTCACAGCTTCATTAGCTGTGGAAATACTACTTTTAAACTAACAGCCAACAAATCTGACACCAAAAATAGTTGATTTTAAGCTATTTGTCTGTCGTTTTTTAGTAAGTGCATTACAAAAACAAAAAAACAAAAAACAAAAAAAATAACATTGCTTGACATTTTCGGAGCTTGTTCTCCTTTGTGTCTCTTTTTGAATCGTTGCGTATATCTTTATTTGTGGCTTAACACTACCACAATAATCAAATCTGTGTCAAGTGCAGATACCCAAATAACTTTATATCTCATTCATACATAATTTGGCAAATCTCACATTTCACCCTTAAATCAAAAGAAAAAATATATAATTAAAATAATTCCTAATTATAATATAGACATTTTTTCTTTTAAGTAATTTAGGACCGTAAATATTTTTCATAATGTTTCATGATTCATGATTATTTCCATGTTTCACTATTACTGTTTTTTTTTTTTAAATTGCTGTAATACAATAATTTTATATAAAAATCAGCATACATTTAATGCAATACAGCAGATACTTTACAATTTAAGTACTTTATAACATTTTTTCCCCCATTTTGGTCGGAGAGAATTACCGGGAGGATTATAATGCTAAATAAATAATAATGGTCCTAAAGTAGGCTTGATTCAATATAATTACATTTTTTCTTCTGGTTGTGGGGTGACATGTTGTTGGCGGGTGACAGGTTTTGTGAAGTTCAATTAATGATGCAAAGCAAGAAAGCTTTCTATAATCTCTCCTTCTCTTCTGCTTTGCTGCAGAATCTGGTCTGCGCTTCAGTACGTTCTGTTCCTGCTCTTCAGATCTTTATCAACCGTTGTTTCTTCATTTTTCTAACAAGCCCTGATACCACAAAGAACCGTTTCACAATCCTCTCTGTGGCAAGGAGCATGCGACCACATTCTACACTCTATAAATATCTATATTTTTTTAACGTGATATGAAAGTGTGAACTGTACCTGTGTATCACTACCTCACATTGCATTGTGGACTGTGTGTTCCAGGTGGAGTGTTTTTTTAATGATTGGATGGTGTGGGAGCAGCATTGAGCAGATGGAGTTAGACTATTGAGTTATTTAATTACTTGTGTCTTTGACATGCACGTCCACTAATAAGTGATGTGCTCAATTCAATCAGCAAAGTATTGTTTAAATGACTATGCTGCTTTGCCAATGACCCAGAATGTTTTTTGTAATTATAAAACACTTGTTTTATACAAATACGTTGTTTCTAACATGATTTGTAATATGTACAGATTAAATTTCATATAGCTGACTCAACCTGAAAAAAACAAAAAACCCGCTGAATTGTCTGGTATTGAATTGCTTACTCCAAACGGGCCATGTTGACAGTGCATCTCAAAGTCATTTGTGTTGTGTTATATAGTGACTGAAATGGGAAGATCTGATCCTGGAGCAGTGTTGAGCAGGCTGAGATGCTTTGTACATACAGGCCCCGAACTGCACCACTTTGCTTTAGAGTCGCATCTGAGGTCCCTCAAAGTTCAACTGATGAACGTATGTCTTCTCTCTGTACTGTTGCTATTATTATGAGACGTATAAGAGCACTGTAAACCCCTGGGCTTCACCCTCAGCTAGTTTAACCATTCCATCAACGCTTTCTGATCAAACTTACTTTCCTTGTAGCAATATGCATATTAAATTATATCAACTGTATATTTGATCTTTTTTAGAAGAAAAAAATAAAATCAATGTTTCAATCCACTAAGTATTTTTGCTTCTTTATGATGAGTTTGTTCTATGATGAAAACAAAATAGAAGAAATATTGTTTTACGCACACACAATACTAATATCATAATGCTTCAGATTGCACTCAACACTTAACTAATTTACTTTTATAATTTGTGCCAGACGTTAATTTTTAAATAAGGTCATTTAATTTTGGAGCCATATAGCATCAATTTTAGGACCATAAATATTTGTAATAATGATTTGTGATTATTTCCCCATTTTACTGTTACTTAAACAGTATTTTTTTCACAGTAGTGGAAAATTACTGTAATACAATATCAACATAAATTTAAGGCAGTACACCAGATACTTTACTATTTAAATCTTATATGATTTTTTGGTATGGGGGAGAACAATGCAGATATTTAACACTCTAAGTGACTGTAAAACTATGATATATGCTATCGATATATTGTTTGGCACAGTGTATGTTGCTTGTATATCCTAGTATATATAGCCTGCATATTGCCTATTGTTTTTAATCACCTATGCTGGTTTTATATTCATATTTAAGTCAAATCTTTTTGTAAATTTTTAAATGCCAATGTACTATGGTACTGTTTGATTAACAGCACTTCAAAAGTATCAAAAAAGTACTTTACCACTGTATTTTGGACATGTGACACTGTACATACAGTAAATAGTAAGCACCATAGTGTTGCCATCTGATACCATAACTTTACCATTCAACTGCTGTCCACAGAACTTTTTCTGTAAAGGTATAGTACCAAAAGGAATGTTTCTGGGTGTGGGACCATGTACTATGGTATTACCATGTAAAAACCATGATGCATGAATTTCCATATTACCATCTGATGCCATCACTTATAGCTACATAACAGTATTTCAGACATTTACTAGTCTAAACATTTGACATAGACTTTGATAGATGAATGGAACTCAGTGCATTTCAAAAACCTACAATTCAGTGACTTCCAACCATCTTAGTCACGAACAATTCAGATGTGACAGACAGAAAGACCTGCCAAACCAAACCAGAGGAGAGTTTGAAAGCAACTCGTGTGTGTGTGTGTGTGTGTGTGTGTGTGTGTGTGTGTCGTCAGCGGCCCACGTCAGCACCTTGCGGAAATACCGCTGAGAGAGAGCAGCTCGACCGGAACCAGAACTCGAGATGGTTTCATACTAGAACAGAGGGTTTCAAATCCAAATTAGCTCTTTGTTATCTAGTTACGCCACTAGCTGTGTTAGTGCAGTTGTTCTCCCGTCCGGTGCCGGTTCCGGTTAATAGGCGCGACAGAAAAAGAGGGACAAAATGTCCCTGTTCCAGTCAGCGCTCGATTTCCTGGCCGGGCCCGGCGGATCCGCCGCCGCCAGCCGGGATCAGAACGACTTCGTCGGGCAGGCGGTGGAGCTCGGAGACCTGAAGCTCCGGATCAAACGAGTCATCGCGGAAGGTAAACAACTCATTCAAAATAGCATCAGGCTAGTCATGCTAACCCCTGCTTTAGATACTAACATGTATTTTATTTAAAACAGCTCTAAATTTGACTGTAAAATAGCCGTGATATATTCTTTTTCGCATATATAAACGTTAGGTTTAGTATATATGTGTATAATTGTGATTATAGTTTATTGACAATGGACTCAAACTAGCTGGCTAAGTTGTTAGCAAGTCACTTGGCTCTGATACACCTGACACGAACTCATATATTTTAGATGTTCATCTGTATGTTCTTGAGGCATTCAGGTATATGTATTTGTTATATTTCATCAGTAGCACATCTATATGAATAGCCACGTTAATACAGGTCATATTCTATAAGTTTATCTCTATGTTTTAACTGATCTTAATTTAAATTTATATGCACCTGTGTACAGATTGTATTCATACACCAATGTATTTACATGGTACAAAAACATGCTGGTATCACTAATACCACAGTTTAGTGGTTTCATTGCTTATAAAATGTGTTATCACATATTTATGGAAGTCTGTTTCTTCCATAGGATAATAATGTAAAGTAACGGGACTTTTTATCTAAGAATTCTGACTTTGTTTCAAAAAAGCCAGAATTCTGAGTTTAAATCTTACAATTCTGACCTTTATTTCTCAAAATTGCGATATATAGACTTTTTCTCAGAATTCTGAGTTAATATCTCACAATTTAGACTTTTATTTCTGAATTCTGAGTTTACATCTTGCATTATTGTTTATACCACAAAATAAAATAAAAATAAATAAATAAAAAATGTGTGATACTCAGAATAACATGGAAAAAAGTCCGAATTGTGAGATTAAAAGTTGCAATTTACCTTTTTTATTTTTTATTCCATTGGCAGAAATGGGCTTCCTTTCATAAATACTAATTAGTACTGTAAATTGTCATATTATTTATATGTCACATATACTGTAGCCATTTTAGAGTAGTACTGGAACGGCATCATTACTACTCTTCAGTGTGACATGATCCTTCAGAAATCATTCTAATATGCTGATTTGCTTCTCAAGAAACATTTCCTATCATTATCAATGTTGATAACAGTTGTGTTGTTTAATATTTTTGTGGAAACCAGGATTCTTTGATGAATAGAAAGTTCAAAAGAACAGCGTTTGTTTGAAATATAAATCGTTTGTAACATTATAAATGCCTTTAGTGTCACTTTTCATCAGTTTAATGCATCCTTGCTTAATAAAAGTATTGATTTCTTTAAAAAAAAATGAAGTGCAAATAGTTGTACTACTTATTTGATGTACATTCATATTTGATTATTGTCTGTCAAAGTGGGGTGTTTTGGTCAGACCTATTAAAATCTTTTGGGTTATGGCAGTGATTTTAACATAACTGCTCATACTGTATAACTCCAGCCCATCCTTGACCTTCACTTTGCTCAGGTGTGTTGACATCTACAGGCCCTGAATGGAAACACAGGGCATTCTGGGTGAACAGGAATGATTTGCATGGTGGTGGTGAGGCATAGTGGTTAGAGATCTAGGCTGGTAACTAGAAAGTTGGAAGTTTGAACTCTCCAACTAATGATCCATGAACAATCAACCCAGAGATGGGCACTCGAGGTAGTGATTCGGACTCGAGTCGCATTTTTATAGACTTCAGACTTGACTCCAGACTTGACTCGACTCGAGGAAAAGGACTCGCGAATATTTTAAAAGCAACTCGAGTCTTTTATCCTTAAATACTTATATAACTGATTTTCAAAAGGCGGACCGCATCCGGACCGTGAGCCGTAACAGCAGCACTATTTTAAGTGAGCAGCGCGTCAAAACAGCGGAGCGGATCACATAACAAGCATCGTTTATGGCAAATATTTTTCAGCGCTATATACTCTAGTATTTTCATCTAAAGCCAAACGTGCTTAATTCAAGCCCTTTCAGCTCCGTGCACTTTTTTTCTCTCTCCGGACGTGCGCCCGTGCTAAATTCAAGAGCTGCGGATGACACGGTTATTTTAATAACACCAGAAACAATGCTGCAAATCTAGTTATTTTTCTTTCTATCTATCTATCTATCTCTCAATAACCTATGACTCTGACTGTTCAAACCAGATGTGACGACGTTTCTGATCTACATTTAGCATTATTAATTCAATTAAATTCAAGTTTATTTGTATAGCGCTTTTCACGATACAAATCGTTGCAAAGCGCTGTACAGAAAATTAAGTGTCTACAATATATTAATCTGTAGGCTAAGAACATTTCAAAGGAATCATGTAATTATAATTGGGAAAATTGTTGTTAGATGGCTAGGATAGAACTTAAACTTTGAAACTGCTGGTTATCTTTCTTTTCTGCTCAAGATGAGAATGTTTTGATTATTGTAGACATTTTTAGTAGTAATGCTTATAATATATTTAAATAGTATAGATTTCAGGAGGAAAACCCTGAACAGAAACAGTGTTTTTTGTCACATGGCCTCGCATGTATCTAAATGTAAAAGTACAATACATGTAAAAAAAAAAAATAATAATTTTTGTCCAGACCTCTGGAAGAAAATATAGAGGCCGTGCCTCTTGGAACTTAAATTGAATACCCCTGACTTTTATCAAAAAGAAATACTTGATTTGCATGGTTTTGTAATATCTGTGTCATATATTTCCTTATGTGTCATGGTAGATAGGACTTATCTTATTATAGAATTTGATTACAGAAAAACTGTTTTCAACATGGGAATAGATTAAAACATAAGTAACAGGCTGGATGTACATTAACCTTACATCTTAACACTTCTTTAAAAAAATAAATACAGATTATAGATCATATATTTTGTCTATAGCCTATAAAACAGCTTCGTAAATAGGAAGATTTCAATACATGATTATGAATTGGGATTATGAACGGGATTTTTTTTAGCAAGCCATTAAATGACTTGAGACTCGACTCGGACTCGTGACCAAAGACTCGAGACTTGACTCAGACTCCAGGTTAAAGACTTCAGACTTGACTCTGACTTCAGGTTAAAGACTTCAGACTTGACTCTGACTCCAGGTTAAAGACTTCAGACTTGACTCTGACTCTAAGTTAAAGACTCGTGAACATCTCTGAATCATCCTCGGGTTCCTGTCTGTATGATGTGCACCTTTGGATGAAGGCATCATTTAATGACAAAGTATCCAACATGGTATTGTTTACGTATCACAATGACATTTCTGGACTGTAATGTTGGTCATTATTTTTGGAAATTGTGTCCAGAAAAATCTTTGATTTGAATAAAACAGTCTAGATCATTATGGCTCTGTATGCTTTATGTTTACCTGAGGTCTCTGTCACTTTGTTTTGTACCTTTCTTTGTAAATTCGTGGTGCGTGTGAATGTCAGCGCACTGTAATGTGAAACTGGAAAGCATCTTTTGATTCGTGCAGCTTGACTCAGGCCTCTGCAGGTATTCATTTACCCGTTGCCATGGTTACAGGCCGTTTTGGTCACTTGAGGATTGTTTCACAAGTGTCCATAAATACCTGGCATTGTCACTTTTGTTCATGTAAAGACATACACCTGACACAGTCAACATCTGTTCATGGAGCCATGCTTACAATATTTTATTATTGTTCATTTTAAGAATCAGTCATTGTAATTCTGTTGAACATTTTGGACAACAAAATGCTTGGGTGATGTGAAATAGTCATTCTTAGTTTTATATCTTCATGCATAAATAAATCCCTATTTGCTTCCTTAATACATGTTCCTTTTTGTGCATGAAGCTATCTATCTATCTATCTATCTATCTATCTATCTATCTATCTATCTATCTATCTATCTATCTATCTATCTATCTATCTATCTATCTATCTATCTATCTATCTATCTATCTATCTATCTATCTATCTATCTATCTATCTATTTTTTTTCAGTCAGCTGAACACCTGTGACCTAAAATATTTACTCGAAGTACCCTCTGAGATTTTAATTTTATTTCTCAATAATTTAATGATACGTTCACATATTCACATTTCTCTATGACAGTTAATGGTTGCATGACATACAGGGAAACAAATAAAATATTTTAAGTTTAAATTATTTTTATTTTTAAATTTATTTGAATCTTATTTGAATTACCAAATAGCTATTTTGGTAGAGATGATAATCTCATAATCAATTTTGACAAATATTCACACTTTTCTATTTTTACTTATTTATCCTTTCAGTTAGTGATTCAGCATTCACTCTACTGATAAATGGAAATAAATTAATTAATTAAAGTTGAAAATTGCAATATTCCACTATCATAATTTGCTTGTCAACAATATTTCTTCTTTTTAATGATTATATATTGTACTACTATTTTTTTATTATTATTATTATTATTATTATTATTATTATTAGTTGTAGTCTTAAGATTAAGATTTCAACACCTGCAGCTGATTGCATAAAATGCTTAGACTAGTTGTACAAGTTAGTCATCTATTTTGTTATTTAAGACTGGTCATAACTTTTTTTAAGTCAGTTGCATAAACGTAGATGGATCTAATTTAAATCTGAAAAGTAAGCCTGATTACCTCTTGGCTAATTTCTAGTTGGTCAGACTAGTTCAGACTAGTTCTTTAGAGGCTCTAGTTTAAGCAACTGGCCCCTATTCTGTTTAGTTTCTTTTTTATTTCAGCCACGTAATGTCAATTAGATGTTTTTAAATCCATTTGTAGTATTTTCTCCACAGCACTTACTCTTGATGATGAAATGTTGTGTAAAAAGGTTATTTGCTGAGATCAGTGATTCGTTAATGTTGTGTGGTGTCATAGATGCAGATGTAATGAGTTCATTCACTCTGTTTGTTGAATAATGGCTGCTGAGGGCAGAAGTTTCTTTCTGTGTGTATGTTACTCATGCTCTCTAGAAGACTGAATCATTCATGTTGCGTTTAAAGAGAATTTTGTAGTGCTGGAAAGTTGTGAATTACTGACACTCGAAAGTTTTTCTTCCCTCTATAATAGACTGATTCCAGACTAGTCTACTTATATTTTTGGAAATTAGTCTGTCCCATGTCCTGTTGGTGCCACAATCCCAAGTCAGCAAAACTGAATCTGCCAAAATCCTTATTCAGATTGGTGCCATCACAGTCAAAATAAAATAAACCTAATGATGAAATATGTTTCCTCTCTAGGTGGCTTTGCGTTTGTGTATGAAGCCCAGGATCTGGGAAGCAGTAAGGATTACGCTCTCAAGGTATGACCACATCATCACATATAAAATGTGTTAACGTTCAGATTATTACAGTGGAGTCAATATTGACTACAATTTTATGTGCTAATGAGGTAATTATGCTGTGCATAGAAGTGAATTAATGTTATTTCAAAGAGCAATATTTAACCCCCTGAAGTTTTTTATTTATTTATTTGTTTTTTTTTTGCCATAAACAACCATACAATAGTGTTGTTATTGTAAGGTAAAATTTAAAAAATCTTCTGTAATTGAAATAAAGCTAAATAAAATTAATATTAAACTTAAAAAAACTAAATAGAAATTAGTAGTGTTGCCTTAGAAACTAACTGAAATATATAAGTTTAAGTAAAAATTACAAAAGCACATAACAAAATTACTAAAACTTAAACTAAAATTTAGTATAGGATGAAATATAATAATTAAAAACTACATTAATGAATGCTGTAATATTATATAAATGCTACTAAAATAGCCCTGACATAAAGACTTGTAGCACAACAACAGATTCTAGAAAGATCTGAAAATAGTTTGGATTTTTATTCATTTGTATGTTTGTGTGCAGAGACTTCTCTCCAATGAAGAGGAGAAGAACAAAGCCATCATTCAAGAAGTCTGCTTCATGGTAATAATTAAAAATATTTTATTTTTTACAATTTAACTACATTATTACACAGTGCTATAACTAGGCACATTTTCATGCCTAGTTAGTCAAAGACGTTCCTGGTATCTCTCACATCTGTAGAGCAGCATTTCTCTGTCACCAGTTTGTAAAACAAATAGGAGCATTATCACCCAGTAAAATAAAACCTTTTTAAAAGCTATAGTATGGTTAACCTTCTTCTCTATGTGCTCTGTGTAGAAAAAGCTGTCTGGTCACCCCAATATTGTCCAGTTCTGCTCCGCTGCGTCCATCAGTAAGGAAGAGTCGGACACAGGCCAGGCTGAGTTCCTCATCCTCACAGAGCTGTGTAGAGGTACGTACACAACATCATATTCACACAGTATCAGAAAATGATGGAGAAAACCCTTCTTAATTTAATTATGATTAATTCAGTTCACACTTTGAAGTATTGTTATTTTCAGTTATTGGAGGAAAAAAATATTTAAAAAAATATATATTTATTTGAAAAAAAAATGGTTGGTTTATAAACATTTAAATTGCACACAAGGCTGTTTTTAATTCATCTTTTTAATTATATAATTATGTTTCTATTCCCAATTTGTTGTTGAAATGGTGGCTGTAGTAGCTGGTTTTTATGACAAAATTAATTTAAAAATACATTAAATAATGAAGACAACAGGTTAAGTAAAAATAAAATGAATATGTAATATAGTACATATAAAAAATATATTTAAAAAAAAACACTTGACCCTTTAAGACTTGCACTCTATTTGCTTTCTAACTACTTGTTCTCTTAAAAAAAGGCCTCTAACACTAGCTTTCTCTATTCTTTTTTCTATTCTATTTGTTTTCTTTTTATTTATTATATAAATAACAACAAAAAAAACCTTTGCTACATATACTGCGTTAGACTAACTGAGACTTGTCATAGAACTTGCATATTATTGCTCTTTTGTTGATTTCCATTGTCCTCATATGTAAGTCGCTTTGGATAAAACGTCTGCTAAATAACTAAATGTAAATGTATAGTGCATATATTTAGCAAAATAGTCTACTGATACAGTGGAAATGTGCCACTGGAGAAGAGCTAATTAAAAATCACCATTTCGGCCCCCCAGAACAAATTGTACAGGTTGCTGAAATTTGGTGCATCACTAATAAATATAAAAATTGCAACATTTTTTAAATAGTTTTTACATTTTAAAGAGATTTTGGTTGCACTTTATTTTACAGTACATGCACTTACTTGTAATTACAGTGTACTTACCTAAGAAAGTACTGGTAATGTATGGTAACTAACTGGGTTAGGGTTAAGTTTAAGGATAGGTTCAGGGTGAGTACCTATTTATTACAAATATTAATATTGTTATTGTAATTACAATAACAAGTACATAGTGTGTACATGTGGAACAGGACTGTAAAATAAAGAGCTACCAAAATTTTAATTGCACATTAATCTCTTGACAGCCCTGTAACACACATTAGCACAATTTGTTTCTGGATGATCGCTGATGTACATTTAAACTCTGGTCTTGATAAAAGCCAAAACTGCTTTTTATAAAAGCAAAAGGGAAACTCTTGACTGACTTAACACATTCCACTCTCTCCTTCTGACTTTCTGGCACTGGCGTCGGTTTCCTGTGTTCACATTGACCTCCGCGCTCTATTTCCTGCAGGCCAGCTGGTTGATTTTGTGAAGAAGGTGGAGCAGAAAGGACCCATGTCATGTGACACAGTGCTGAAGATCTTTTACCAGTCATGTCGTGCTGTGCAGCACATGCACAAACAGTCTCCACCAGTCATACACCGTGACCTGAAGGTGAAGCCCCACAGGCTAAATCCTTTAATAATAGTTTATTTACAGAACATCAAAGTAAAATATGAACAAAGAAGACTGTATTTATCAGCTTAGATGTAATATTGCTTATTAAAGCATTAGTATGAATCTAGTGAAAACATTTCACCCTAAAATCAAAAATATTCAGAAAGAAATTGCAGCATTATTTTCATAAGTTAATTTTATTTAATAAGCACATTTTCTTGGCCTTTATTTCATTTTATTTTTATTATTATTATTATTATTAATAATAATAATAATAATTATTATTATTATTATATTGTATTATTTACTATATATTTATAATTATATATTATATAATTATTATTTTTTATATTTTATTTTTATATATTTTATGTATGTATTTGTTTGTTTCTTTGCAATTTATATTATTCTCAGTGCCATCATGATATGGCAGGATTTATATAAAATATTTCTCATTTGATCTGTGCCAAATGACTAAGTACATTGTTCAATAACATTTCTTCTTCTCTGTAGATTGAGAATTTATTGATCAGTCATCAGGGCACTATAAAGCTGTGTGACTTTGGCAGCGCCACCACTGTGGCACATTACCCAGACTACAGTTGGTCTGCTCACAAGAGATCTATGGTGGAAGACGAGGTAAAAAAAAACGTAACAAATGATATTCTCCAAGCAGCCCATCTAGCTTTTTGCTACATAAACATTAATGCCAGGTGAACATTACTTTGACATCACTGTCCACTGATTGGTTCGTTTTGCCATAGTTTTGATTCATGGATTGTCACAATAATTGTGGAAATGATTACATTGTTACGTGGCCAGAGAGAAATATTTTGCGGTGATTGTATTAAAATCTCTGGCTATTTCCCGTGGAAGCATTCACTGATTTAATTGTTTTGTTGATTAAATTAGTTTGTTTGGTTTCTGGTCCTCTTAAATCAGTTATTGGTAGTAAATTGAAACCCACGCAATGCACAAAACCTGCCATTTCTCTGCACATGAATGCCTGTTTGTGTTTATTCAATGCATTTTTATTAGCAGCTAATTCTAATGAGGACCAGTTTTTAGCATTTTACAACCTTCTAGCAAAGCTTGTAGTAAAGTTTTTATTCTTTTATTCTTCTAAAATATTAGCAGTTTGAAAACATTGATAAAAACTACACTACTGTTAAAAAGTTTGGAATAGTATAATTTCTTTATCACAGTTTCCACAAAACTATTTAGAAGCACTGAATTTGTTTCTTGAGCAGCAAATCAGCATATTAGAATGATTTCTGAAGGATCACGTGACACTGAAGACTGGAGTAATGATGCTGAAAATTCAGCTTTGCATCACAAAAATAAATTGGATATTGAAATATATTCAAATAGAAAACAGTTATTTGAAATTTTAATAATATTTCAAATTATTTCTGTATTTGTTATCAAATAAATGCAGCCTTGATGAGTATAAGAGACTTTCTTAAAAATATTACAGATCCCAGGCTTTTGAGGGCTTGGAATATAGTGTGATATAGCATGGAATATAGTGAACTATATTTCACAATATTACTTTTTTAATGTATTTTTGATCAAATAAACAGCCTTGGTGAGCATAAGAGACTTCTTTCAAAACATTAAAAAATCTGTCCAACTCCAAACTTTTAAACAGTAGTGTAAATTATTGAGCAAGTGTTTACATGCTTTAATCATCAGTTATTATAATCCATGCGTGCAGTCTTTTAACATAAAGACCCACTAAATTATAAATAATTTCCTTTTTTTTTTTTGGTTCTCTCTTTATCCCTCAGATTACTAGAAACACGACTCCAGCATACAGGACTCCAGAGATGATTGACCTCTATTCCAACTACCCAATAAATGAGAAACAAGACATATGGGTGAGTTAGTTTAGTTATGAGCAGACCCAGGTATAATCTGCTGACTTTTTTCTATATTTTCTGTGCTGATTTTGGATGGAAAATCCTGCTGAATATTTGGAAGGAAATTGCTGATAAGGAAATTTGTTTTAGAGGCAAAGCAAGTTGATGCAAAATTGTAATGAAAGCTTACGAAGGCAAACTTTTTTTTGTCCAAGTCAGGTGAAGGCGGCATTTTGGCATTACTTTTCACATAGCACCTGGTTAGGATACAGTGTAACAGGTTTTTCATCTTGTCCTTGTGTTTTTAAAGAGTCTTGGTTTGTTCCCTAGGCTCTGGGTTGCATCCTGTACCTGCTCTGTTTCAAGCAGCACCCATTTGAAGAGGGAGCCAAACTCCAGATAGTAAACGGCAAATACAACATTCCTCAGAATGACACCAAGTACACAGTCTTTCACCAACTCATCCGTAAGTATCCTGCAGAAACTTAACTACATTTCTTCTTCCCGAAATCTCTCCTACATCATATCATCTTTTTGTTTGTTGTGTCAAAAGCCTTGTGTGTTTTTTCCAGGATCGATGTTGAAAATCAGCCCAGAGGAGCGACTGTCAATCAACGAGCTTGTTAGTCAACTGCAGGAGATTGCTGCAGCCAGGAACGTCAACCCCAAATCACCCATTACTGAGGTACAAACCATTTATTAAAAGGTGATGTGTTGTGATTGTCTCACAACTCAAGTCTTCACTGTTCATTCCTAGGTTACATGCTAAATATGTGATGCAAGAGACTACTTAATAGGGGGCGTAATATGTACGCAGAATTGCAGTTAACACTTTTTAACTCCTTTAAATTAAAAAAATATATATATATTTAAATGTATTTATAATTTTACTTAAATTTCTTCAAATGTACATAATCCGCAAACACGGCTGTTGAATAATGGAACGAATAATGGAAGATTGTATGTATGTTTATATATATATGTTTATATATATATATATATATATATATATACACACACACACACACACACACACACAGGGCGCGATTTGTAAAAAAAAAATAAAAAATAAATAAATAAAAAAATAAGAAATGCTTTTGAAAACTTTTATAGGCGTATAAAACTCTATAGATAGAGATTGACCCAACTACCCCTCTTTTTAGGCAAGTAGCAGATAATAGGTGAGATGTCATGAAATGTTTTTAATACGATGGAAACTGTATTTAACGTGATCACAATTTAATAAAAACATTGTAAGTTAGGCCAATTAATTGTAATGATTTCATTTCCACGGTTATTCAAACAACGAATAAATTATATAGAGAAATCGAGCAAAGAAAACAGTATCAACGGAGCTTTTTGAAACTTTGATTCAGTTAAACCATTGCGTTGCAAAATGATTCACTGTTTCGAAGCGCTCCAGTCAGATTGCGTATCGCGAATCATTTGATTCAGATCGGGACGTTAATAACGCGTTAACGCAAATTCATTTTAACGGCACTAATTTTATTAACGCGCGATTAACGCACCGCACATTTTCTGTTTGACCCGTGGCCTAGCCAGTACTACTATAGTTGGAGAAATGGAAATGGATGGAGATGCTGACAGTGTTGCCAACTTAGCTACTTTTCAGACCACTTTAGCACCTTTTTTTTTTCTTTTTTTTTTTTTTACTCGAGAAAAGCGCCTAGCGACCAATCTTTATAGGGTTTGCCCAAACCTTATTTAGTTTCTGAGACTTGCTGGTACTGCCGCGCGAGGTCTCTCTGTCCCGTTGCGCGCACACCTCTCTCTCTCTCTCTCTCTCTCTCTCTCCCTCTCTCTCTCTCTCCCTCTCTCCCTCTCTCTCTTCGCGTCTGCTCTGTTCAGCACGGATGAGAGGAACAGCGCTTTCAGTTAAAACAAATATTATGTTGCTTCTCTAATTTAACATGCAAGTATAGCCAAAAATCACAGCACATGTCTTTATCTTATATATAGCCTATTTGATTTTATCAGACGATGGTTGGATTATAAATCAGGATTTTTGTGCAGATTAACATCTTGGAAGGGAGAGCTGGTTATTTAGTCCTATGGGTCGCGTTTCAGTCACTATTTCATATTCATTCCGTTGTCTGACAACAGAAACAGTAAAATATATCAATAAAAACAGTTTTATTGAGAATTTAGCTGCATCAAAATACAGTATGTGGGCACAGTGAGGCAAACAAATGTAATAATAAATAATAAATGTACATTTTGCATGTTCAGAAGAAGTGAGATGCCCTGTCATGCGGAAATGTAAACAGGTTTGTGTAAGTAAATTGCTCAGTGCAAAGAAAGAGAAGTAATGGGAACCTGTTTTTTTTTTTTTTTTTTTCATGTGTCTAATAGACATGAGCAAGTTCTTTGAAACACATCTATGATCTTTGAAACATGCCTAGTCTTCAGGCTCTGTTAACTATGGTTTCACTAATAATAAACATATATTGCATAAAGCATCCATATTTGTCATTGCCCATGTTGATTAGAGTATTTAAAACATGAAAAGTATTAATTTAAGGTACATTTAGAACAGATAAAAATGTGCGATTAAATTGCGATTAATTTCGAGTTAACTCATGACAATCATGTGATTAATCGCGATTAAATATTTTTTATATATGTGTGTGTGTGTGTGTGTGTGCATTGCATATATATTTTATTTTAAATTGTTCTTAATATAGTTCATGTATTTATTTTTCATTTTTATTATTATTATTATTATTATTATTATTATTTATAATAATAAGAGTAATAAATATTTGCTATGTACTTATGGAATATAATTTATAATTTGTATAATATTTATTAATATTCATTATATATTATAAATAAGTATTTCTGTCAATAATTAATAGTAATAATACACTTAATATGTGTTATATTACATAAATACACATATGAAATACTTTTTAATTGAAAATATAAAAAAATAGGTTACACTTTATTTTAAGGTGTCCTTGTTACAGTGTAATTATACATTTAAGTACTGAGTAATATTAATTAACTACATGTACTTACTATATGGTTTGGGTTAGGGTTTGGCTTAGGGTTACTTGCATGTAATTATGCATAATTTATTGTTATTATAATAGTAAGTACATGTAACGTGTAACAGGGATACTTTAAAATACAGTGTTACCACAAAATAATTTGCAGTAATTCAGTTGTTATTTTATTGGAAATTGTATTTTATCTAATTCAATAATATATCAAAATTTACCCTCTGGGCTCTCTAAGCGTCAGCATCAGCCATTATAAAATCCTCAATAATCTACTGCTAGATAATTTTATTTATATATATATATATATATATATATATATATATATATATATATATATATATATATATATATATATATATATCTACCACTAGTTTCAATTTATAATGATTTTCATAATCTCTCCTTCAGAGCTTCTGTTTGATCACCCGCCTGGTTCAGTTGGTTGAATGAGGCTCTTTTGGTGTTTCATTTTAAACAAACCCCTCATTCTTTGACACTCAGACACACACACACCCGCAAAGACGAGCAGAGTCCCACATACTGATCACAACTCTCTGAAGAACCATTTAGAGACACCGCCGCACTCTTCCTTTCTCGTTCTTTCCTTTCCTCCCTCCCTCCATGACCTCCTGGAGACAAAGCAGCATCTCATCCCTCTTTTTTTTCTCTGACCTAATGGCCACTGATCTCACTACATAAGACAGAAACAGAGGAAAGACTGGTAAACAAGAGGGAGGACAAGGGCTGTCCCAGCTCAAAGAACGACTAACAAATCATCCGTTCCTGGATTAATAATTCCTGGATTAATGCACGTGAATGATCTAGTTAAGAGCAGGGTTTGAGTGCGATTGTCAGTGTTATGCTTCTGTGTGCACACATGGTGGAGAGGGCGGTTTTAGATGCGTCTGATCTGGGTTAAGAAGGGGTTTCTCTCTGGATTAAAGTGATTACCACCAACAGCCAGAAGCTGCAGAAGATGTTCTGCTGTTACTGACTAGCGTGTGTATTCTGGAGTCTGGTCTCCTGCTTTGCTCCCGATGTGTGTGTGCAGTGAACTGTCGCCCTGATGAGTCTGTTAAGTTCATACTACTGTCTGAAGTCTGTGTATGACGGCTATGAATCCCTACAGCTCCTGGAGCAGAACGGAGGGTTCGGGAACAACAGCACGCAGATTCCCTCGCAGATCAACAACATACACAATGCTGGTGAGTTCTGCATTCAGCTCATTTTTTGGCAAGCCATTTTCATTGTAGTAAATGTGTAGCTTCCTTTTATTCAAATATATCACACTCCCTTTGTAATTGTTATGGCCTGTTCTCTGGTCTGATGTCACGCTATCTTACAAACGTATTGTAAAGGTGAACAGTTTAGCAGTGAAGAGCGAGCTGTTGGATCTTATCTTGTCATAGGATCTGTTGATGCGCTGACATCCTGTGTTTACATGCATTACGTTTTCAAAGTTTCTCTTTGTTTTCTCATGCCTTTTTACATTTTCAGTTCTGTAACGTATATAGTTTGTTAATTGGTTATTTTAGATACTTGTTTTTTATTTGTTAAATAATGTTTGTTTTAACTGTTCTTGTTAGTTTTTATTGTTTGATTGGTTAGTTATTGTTAATGTTTGTTTTTTATTAGTTATAAAATTATCATTTTTAGTTATTGTTTAGTTTGTTAATGTTTGTTAGTTATTTACTTCATTTTGGTTGTTTCTTTGGTTATTCTTGTTGGTTGGTTAGTTATTTTTTTTATTCATGTTTGCTGGTTTTTGTTTTTAGTAAATTTTTTAATGATTGAGTTATTCTCATTAGTTATTGTTGGATGGTTTTTGTTTTGTTTAATTTTTAGTTTTGTTGATGTTTGTTAATTGTTATTCTTAAGTATTAATAGTTGGTTAGTTATTTTTGGTTCATTGATGCCTGTTTTTTTTAACTTATATAGATTTTAACTTTAGTTACTTTTGTTTTAATACTTGTTAGTTATTTAGTTTTATTTGTTTTGTTGTTTCTTTAGTTAGACTTGTTACTTGGTAGTTTTTTTATTAATGTTTGTTTGTTTGTTGTTGGTTTTTACTTATACAAGTTATAGCTGCTTTATTGTTTGTTTGGGTTGTTAAATTTGTTAGTTATTTAGTTATTTTTGGTTGCTGCTTAGTTATTGTTTATTCATGTTTGTTTGTTGGTGCTTGTTTTTAGTTTTTTTTAATGATTGTTTTAGTTATTCTCATTTGTTTTTGGTTGTTAACTTGTAGTTGTTGTTTTTAATATGTGTTAGTATTTGTCATTCTTATTAGTTAATTTTTTGGGTTTGTTAATGTTTGTTAGTTATGTTAGATATTTCTTTAGTTAATCATTTTTGGTTGGTTGGTTGGTCTGTTTTTAGTTATTTTTTGATTGTGTGTTAATGTGTTTTGGGGTGGTTAGTATATTTCTGTTTTAAGCATATGAAATATTTCATCAGCTTTGAATCTTCCTCTTTGTGAGTGCTTGTGTAAAGTAAAACTCACAGTTCCCCTCTACAAATAGTAACATGCAGCATTTAATAATATACACAAGTAGTATCCGGCACAGATGTATTTTCTTTTAATTGTACACTTTGTTAAACTGCTAAAAAGCTCTTAATACCACAGATTGATGTATTCAGGAACTGGCTGAGTTGTGTAAACAATGATTTGTGGCTTTAGGCCCACCAGCTTTTGTTGTAATGAGATGTACTTTGTTTGTGAGAGATTCATATCTAAGAGTATTTTAGATTTTATTAGAAAGAGACAGGATACAGAAGCATCAGTCATGTCATTATTCTTTTGTTAAAACTGCACACACAGTTTGAATGAGTTATTTAAGACAGCATCGAGTTCATCTGTGTGACTTTCACACACAAATGCATAAAGACACTCACTCATGCCTGCTAGTTTTGCAAGTAACTTGAACAGCAGTGGACGGATGCATCAACAGGAACCAACTTAATATTCAAAATGTAGCTAGCCGTGATTTTTCAGCCAGCATGCTGTTTCAGGAGTGTAACCCTCCACCTGCCATCACACTGTCATAATACTGTCCACAAACAGATAATGCCTCGTACACACCCCTGCCCCCATATTTACCCCAAGAGATGGTTTCTCTGTCCGTTCTGTAAGAGGATTGGCTCTCTGGTCACCATCTGCTGAGTTTACTCTGATTCTGACACAGTCAGAAAGTGATAATACCACTCGCGTTACTGCACACTCGATCTTGTTTCTTAATTTACAATCTAAGTTTCAGCTACAGTCTAAAGGGTCTTATTTTACCCTTTTGTAGCTTTTCTTTTTTCAACTTTCAACAATCCACTTTGAATGTTAAACAATATTTGTTGGACCAAAAAGGACCAAAAACACTGTTTACTTTTACTCTTTCTGCCCCTGAAAATTAAGCAGGCTGTTTTTGCTACTGTACCTTTAAGACTTTTGTATCTAAATAATCTCTTTTATCTATGCATATTAGCATAGTTCATAATATTTTGGTTGTTTATTTATTTATTTATTTATTGTTATTTATTTATTTTTTTAAATTTTGTTAATGTCTATTTGCTTTTTTAATTTTGTAATGTCTGTGTTAGTTATTATTTATTATTATTTGTTAGTTTTGGCTGGTTGAGTTAATTTATTTATTTATTCATTTATTATAAATATTTATTATTTTCTCTAGTTAACATTTAACTGTGATCTAACAATGAACAATATTTTTTATAGTATTTATTTGTCTTTGCAATTGTTCATTCTGTGTTCATTTTAGATCACAGTGCATTAGCTAATGTTAATCGATGCAACGTCTGAATTTTTTTTTTTTCTTTAAAAAATATTAGTAAATGTTGAAATTAACATTAACTAAGATGAATAAATGCTTTGGTTTATGTTAACTAATATTAACAAATGAAACCTTATTGTAAAGTTTTACTAGTTATTCCTCTTACTTATTGGTTGGTTGATTTAGTTCATTGGTTCTTTTTTTATTTATTATTATTATTTGTTTGTTATTGGTTTTAGTTTGGTTCTGTTTTTTTGTTTTGTTTTGTTTTTTGTTTTTTTGTTACTTAGTTACTTTTTGGTTGGATAGTAGTTTTTATGTTAGTTATTTGGTTTTGCAATGCAAAACAAAGTTGTATGAATACTGAATTTGATATTAAGGATGCACCGATATATTGGTCCATAAAAGCATTTATTCATGTTATCTATGTAATTAATAATAAAATAATAGAAGCAGAACCAACAAACTATATCAGTCTGTACTAGTCCGTATTGGCAGATGTCATTCTAAATAAATGGTTATCAAATAATCTTAGACCCAAATGCTAGGATGATGTTTGTCTCACATATAGCCATAGCAATTTGGTCAACTTTGCATCTTATTCTGTCCATGAGCAGCCAACTTAGTCTGAAGAGACCATAAGATGACCATGCAGAACAACCAAATATCTTTCAAAGTTTTGATGGCATGAATCTCAGAAACTTTGGCATTTTATAGTGAACTAACCACTAGATCTGATCATTTGGTTTGTAGTGAACAGTTCTTTGTTCTTGACAAGTGTTATGAGATGATCGTGAGTCATTGCATAGAGACATTACATGTCAAAATATATTAATCAGAACTGTTGTCCTGTAAAAGCTCTTTTGACAAGCATTGACCTGCGGTTATGTGTGTGTTTGCATCTCCAGGTGTGTATGACACAGACCCGGCAATGGGTGGAGGCTTCCTGGATATTCTT
The DNA here is from genome assembly GCA_039654775.1 of Spinibarbus caldwelli. NCBI lineage: Eukaryota > Metazoa > Chordata > Actinopteri > Cypriniformes > Cyprinidae > Spinibarbus > Spinibarbus caldwelli. The sequence goes on along the minus strand of CM077223.1, from coordinate 4,629,198 downwards.
AAAGGAGGAACCGAAAGATTCCTGACCAACATCAAAGACACTTCCTCCAAAGTCATCCAGTCGGTGGCCAGGTGAGTGATGCAGTAAAACACCCCTGCGGCTGTCCCACGTTAACTAGTGCACACGCCTTGCTCGAGTGTGTTTTGGCTTGCCTTGGTTTCGTTATGATGCGTCTTTTTCCGCTGAGCCATTGACAGATTCAGCTGAATGAAGGAAGAGGTCGTAGTGGTGGAGAGAGTACTAGTAATCTGCTGGCGGTTAATCTGATATCACTTAATCTAGCTCACAAACAATGCCACCCGCTGCTGTCTTTGAGCATGTTTTCCAACGTCTGCGCTCTAAGTATAAATGGATTCAGAGGCTCTTTTTCTTAAGGCCTCGAAGACACTGTCCTGACGTGAAGGCTGTTTCAAAAGGTTGGCAGAATAATTATGCTAGCTTCCAATCCTGGCCAAATTCAGCAGTAGCATTACATGTGTTCTTCACAGAGAGATGGCATTGTGACGACAAAATCCATTCAAGATGGAGGACCAAGCAAGAGAATTCTTAATTTATAATACATTTTGTTTAATTTTAAAGTTATAATATATAATAATGTATAATATTATAATTAAAGGGATACTCCACCCATAATGAAAATTTTGTCATTAATCACTTACCCCCATGCTGTTCCAAACCCGTAAAAGCTTTGTTCGTCCTCGGAACACAATTTAAGATATTTTAGATGAAAACCGGGAGGCTTGTGAATGTCCCATTGACTGCCAAGTAAATTACACTGTCAAGGCACAGAAAAGTATAAAAAAACATCGTTAAAATAGTCCATCTGCCATCAGTGGTTCAATCAGAATTTTATGAAGCAACAAGAATACTTTTTGTATGCAAAGAAAATAAAAATAACAACATTTATTCAACAATTCATCTCCTCTCTCTCTCTCTGTGTCAGCGTAGCTTTGGAGAGCATCCAATGCACGCAAAGTGCGTACGCTATTCTCTGTCATCAGTAACGCATGGATACGCGGTAATTAAGCGTATTAAGTGTAAATAAACGTACAATACGTATCCATGCATTACTGATATAGCATATGCACTTTGCGTCCACTTTTATACTTTTCTGTGCCTTGACAGTGTAATTCACTTGGCAGTCAATGGGACAGTCACAAGCCTCCTGGTTTTCATCCAAAATATCTTAAATTGTGTTCCGAGGACAAACGAAGCTTTTACGGGTTTGGAACGGCATGGGGGTAAGTGATTAATGACACAATTTTCATTTTAAAGGGAAGTATTTTAACCAAACATTGCACTACATGCATTTGTATTTGCTCTTATAGTAATTTTTAATTATTTGAATTAGCTTGTTTTTATTTTCAATTTGCATTTTAATTTTGTTCTAACTTTTAGTAATGTTGTTATGTCTTTAGAAAAAACATTCCTGTTTAGCTTTAATTTTATTTTAATTTTAGTCTAACTTTTTGAAATTTTAAGTCTCATCATATTTTTTTTTAATATTTTTAGTTTTAATTTTATGTCTTTTGTCATTGTTATTGAACAAAACAAGAAAATGAATTGTAAATATTCCTATTTAGCTTTAATTGTTTATTTGTTTTAATTTAATTTAATTTTAGTTTCATTTTAATATTAGTAATTTAATGTCTTTTGTCATTATTATTTTTTTCAAATATTCATATTTAGCTTTAATTGTTTTTTTAATTTAATTTTAGTTTTATTATTAGTAAGTTTGTCTTTTGTCATTATTTTTTTTAAATATTCCTATTTAGCTTTATTTTTTATTTTTATTTTTTTTTGTTTTAATATTATTTTAAGTTTTTAGTCATTTCAAGTTTTTTTTTTTTTTTTAAATGTTTATTTATTTATTTTCCTATTTTGTTTTTTAGTTTTTATTGATTTAGGTAATTTTGGTTCTTAGTTTATTTCAGCTTTATTTCAGTGAACAGAATTTATTTTTTATAGTTTTAATTTTCGTTACCAATAACAACACTGACTCAAATACAAAATATAAACATAGAAAAGAATAAAAGCAAAAAATAAATGACAGGATACTACCTCATTACAATGCATGCTGCACAATTATTCCTGTACAATGAATGTGTGAGTCATGATATCCTGTTTAATAAATAATTGACTCATATGAACCATTTCTTTTTAATGAGTTAGTCTGGGGCCTTGCTTTTTTGTATGTTTTTCTGTAGAATAGCAGATGCTTATGCATCATACTCAAAACAAATGACATTTATAAATGTAAATGGGGTCAGTTGTGAGTCCATGTTGATTTGATCATGGTTATCTTCATAAGAAGGTAAATTTGATCTGTCTAATTGCAGTGACTGGACATTACTCTCTTGGTAAACTCAATCAGGGTTTTGTTTATGACACACACACTGATCTACCAGATCATAAATTCCCCTCCATAATCTGTTTGCATTTATTAATCATGTTTAATAATTACCCCCTCACGTCCCCACAAGTCTGTCATGTTTAGTTCCTCCTCAGTTGGCCCTTTTTTGCTTTCATTTTGTTTTGTTCATTGTCTTGTTTTGTTCATTTTGTTCCTGAATCACATCTCTCGGTCCCAAATCACCAACCCCTTGCAGCTCCAGGTAACTATGGGACAGCGCCTGTGTGTCTATGTTTGCGTTACATGTGTGTATGTGCAGACATGGTGTGTGAACTTCACTACACCTTCATCTCATGGCTTTGTTCGCTGTTTGTTCATAACCACAGTCTGCTCCATCAGCCCAGCATTACCCTGATCAGTAGAGTTTCTTAAAAGTTAAAACAGCTGCCTACTAAATCCATATGTGAGTGCTGCTCCTCAGATGACTTTAAAGGAATAGCTCACTATATTCCATGATATGTCACACTATATTCCAAGCCTTCTGAAGATATGTAGTATATGTATACTAAATATAGCATACTCTTATGATCACCAAAGCTGCATTTACATTTGATCAAAATACAGTAAAAACAATAATGTTGTGAAATAATAGAATTACAATTTTAAATAACTGTTTTATATTCTAATATATATTAAAATGAAATTTATTTCCATAATGGCAAAGCTGAATTTTCAGCATCATTACTCCAGTCTTCAGTGTCACATGATCCTTCAGATGTCATGCTGTTAATATTTTTGTGGAAACCATTTTTCAGGATTCTTTAATGAATAATCAGTTCAAAATTTCAAAAGAACTCTATTTATTGGAAATGGATTTCTTTTGAAACATTATAAGGGTCTTTACTGTCATTTTTGGTCAATTTATTGCATAACTTGTAGCATATGTATCAGAATGAATATAAGTAAGTCACTTTTCCTTTTTGAGTGAACTATTCCTTTAAGTCTTTGCCTTTTTAGACCCAGATTTCTGCAAAGTTTGTAATAAGGTTTGTTGATTAGTTGAGTTTTGATACAAGCCTGTAATCTAGATGTTCTTTTAGTTCTTGTTGTGCAGTTCTGTTGTGTTCATGCATCTAAATCTGTGTCCTATTCTGTCTCAGTTATGCTAAAGGAGACCTGGACCTGTCCTACATCACCTCCAGACTAGCAGGTACACTCATCTGTGCAGTACGGCTTTTGGATTTATTTTGGATGCCTTAACTTTAACAACTGTATGTTAGTGTTATTTACCTGGCTATTTGTGTGTTTTTGCAGTCATGTCCTTCCCAGCTGAAGGTGTTGAATCTGCCATTAAGAATAACATTGAGGACGTGCGTCTGTTCCTGGATTCTCGGCACGCGGGTCATTATGCAGTATACAACCTCTCCAAACGCTCCTACAGACCGGCCAGGTTTCACAACAGGGTGAGAGTAGATAGCAAAGCATTTTGCTTTTTCCATAATGCAAATAATTAAATCTAAATTAATATCTTATCTTAATATCATAAAACCAGTGTTCTTATTGTTAACGAAAACTAAAACTATTACAAATAATTTCATTTAAAATGTAAAATATACATATTAGATCAAAAACGTATTTTTTTTTTTTCAAAGTTTTTAAAGCTAATTTGAAGCACTACAATTAAAACTGAAATAAAAATATCCTAAAGCTCAATAAAAATATAAAAAACTATTCAAATTAATAAAAGCATATAACAAAATTACTTAAATTAAAATGAAAACTGAATATATGAACATAAAATATGAAAATATAAAAATAGAAACTAGTTTAGTTGAAAATATTAGTAAACACTAAGATAGTATATAAATAATACAAAAATAACACTGCAAAAAAGAGTAAACTTAATTTGATATGAATGAAAACAAGGCTGAGTAGAAGTACAGAAGCATTGATTCAACCAATGGCATATTTTTCTAATCAGTGGTTTGTAAACAGTCATTATTTTTGCAGTTCCTTTTATTGAAACTAGTATCTGCTCTAAGGTTTATTGTCAACACATGTTGTAATTGTTTTTCTGTCCTATACTTAGGGCACTATGATTTCCGTAATGCAGAAAACATGTAGGAAATCATTAAATCCAGTCATAAAAATGTAATTTACAGTATAACATGGAATGTCATGGAATTTGGCCAATTTTGGATTAATAAATCAAAAGTAGGGTTTTACACTTAATTAAATCCTGATTTGGTAAGCCTCTGTTGTATAGCACTTTATAGCAAAAAACAACAACAACTGGAATTGTTACATGTTCATTTAAACCATTAAAATGGAAAAAAAAAAACAAATCCAGAAAAATTAAAACATAATTTAGGAAAAAATAAAACAGATTTCATTGTGCTCTACATACTGTACTTGGTAAAACTCATTATTGTGTTGTGTGTGCAGGTATCAGAGTGCGGTTGGCAACCTAGACGAGCTCCTACACTGAAGAACTTGTACAGTATATGTAAAAACATGCACCAGTGGCTCAAACAGGACCAGAGAAACATCTGCATTGTACATTGTCTGGTGAGTAAATACACACACACACACACACGGCCCTTTCAACCTATGTTACTATATAAACTGCCTACAAAGAAACTATTACACTGTGTTTTTTGTTGACAAGTCATAATCATAGTTTTGATAATATATTTTAACATCCCAGTTCATTTAATTCAACATTTTTGGAAGAAAAATGATGTTTGGCTATCCTGGTGTATCCTGTCATCCTCATATCGTGGCTGTGTGTTTTTGTAGGATGGACGGGCAGCGTCGGCTGTGGTGGTTTGCACGTTCCTCTGTTTCTGTCGTCTGTTCTCCACGGCTGAGGCTGCAGTTTACATGTTCAGTATGAAGCGATGCCCACCGGGCATCTCGCCCTCACACAAACGGTAACAACTTCCTGTCTTTTTCTCACTCTGTTCTTTTGAATTAAGATGTACCGCACACCACAATGTAAAGGCCAGGTTGTTTTAGAACAGAAATAGATGCTCGGAGGATTAATTCAACAGCTCAAGTGCATGAACATGAGCAGTGAGCCGCAGCTGTGACGGTTCTTTGGTGCTGAGGTCACTTCCTGCCACAGCTGTTCTTCGGCTCGCCAAGAGCTTCTGCCGAACTTCGCAAGCTCACGGGACTCTTTTGATTCTAACCAAGTGTGAATGTGTGTGGTTGCTGGAGCTGATAACAGTGACTTTGTCAGCTAAAAGTAAAGGAAGTGACATAACCTCGAACAGAACATTCTGTTCTGCTGCTCACCAGAACCTAGGCAGCGTTACTTTATCATTTTTATATACTATCAAGAATTTATTCAAATTTGGAATTAGCTTTTATTTTTATATGTTCTGTTTTCATTTTCATTTTAGTTTTAGTGATTTTGTTTTGTGCTTTTTGTCATTTTATTTTTATTATTTTTATTTTGTTTTTAGTTTGTCATTTTAGTACTTCAACATTAGCTTATTTCATTCAGTTAGTTGCCCAGGGAAAATTTCTCTTTTTTTTTTTTAATCTAATTTTATTTTATATCAGCTTTATTTCAATTAACAAAAAATATTTTAAATAGTTTGTTAACACTAACCAGGGTTATTATTGTTAACTAAAACTGAAATCATAAAAATATTTTCATTACTTTATATAAAATAAGCATGAACTGAAAACTTTTGTTTTATTTCAGCTAGTTGCCAAGCTATTTAATTTTTTTTTATAATAAGTTGAAGTGCTAAAATAACTAAAAACTTAAACTTAATAAAAGCTATATAGACATATTTAACAAAAAAATTAAATAAAAAAGACAAATAAGAAACAAAAGGTTAACGCTTTATTTTAAGGTGTCCTTCTTACACGTTACATGTACTTACTATTATAATAACAATAAATTCTGCATAATTACATGCAAGTAACCCTTAGCCAAAACTTAATCCTAACCATATAGTAAGTACATGTAGTTAATTAATATTACTCAGTACTTAAATGTATAATTACACTGTAACAAGGTACACCTTAAAAATAGTTGACCTTAAAATAAAGTTTAATCAAACAAAATTACTAAAACCTTAACTAAAATTGAAATTAGATGAGGCTAAATGTTAAAATACCAAAGGATTGCCTCAAGACTTAATCATTATATGTGTGTTAACTTGTTAACTTATACCATCATGTCTCCTGTCATAATTTTATAGAACTGGTAAACCTTGTGACTTAAATAATGCATGCAAAAATAGACTTTAAAGAAAAAAGTCTTTATAGAGGTTTTATGGAAGTCCAAACAGTCACCTCAGTAATGCATAAAAGGACTAAAATGTTAAAAGATGCTTTTAGGCAACTTTGCAACTCAGAGAGCACACGTTTGTGCACATATCTCGCGTATGATATCTCCTGATGTGTGAAATCTGCTTGTGAGGATGTGGGGTTCATGGCAAAGATCGTAATGATCTCAGTTTTCACTGTTCATGAGAATGAGGTCAAACATCTCATTCCAGAGCGCAAATGTTAGATGATGAACTGTGATGATTGTGCTGAATGTTAATGGTGTTTGATAAGCAGTAATCCCTATTACAGTTTAAAAGCTTCACTACTGTGAATGCATTTAAGACTTGTATTACATACTTTCAATCTCTCCCCAACTAAACTAGACCAACTAACTCAGGAGAAATATATTTAAATAATCATAATCATTAATAAACTAATAAATAGTTACAATTAAATAAGTAAATAATTTAAAAATGTAGAAAACAAAATCACCATTGTGCATCGTTAACAAATTGTACCTCATTTGTCCATCAGTTTTAAGCCACCATAATAACAATTGACTAAAATTAATATGGTTCTCTGCAATTTTTGTGACAAGTTGCATTTGATTGTGAGAATAGGAGTTTCTGATGTTAGATGATGAACCATGATGATTTTGCAAGTTGTTAATGGTGCTTTCTAATCAGTCAACATTATTATAGTGAAAAACTTCACTATCGCCTTTTATAAACCTCTTTGTTGGAACCCCTGGTGTATTGAAATCTTTTGAAATATGATCATTTGCAAATAGAAAAGTACAGTATCAGCATTTTTAATTCAAATGGTCGGAGGAGGATGAAAATGGGCATGTAAAAATAATTCACTGTTTTTCATACAAAAAAACTTGACTAATATCTGAAGCAAAATGACTACACATTCTGTTCCTGAGCTATGTTCAACAATTTTTTTTAATTTTTCCATGAAGAAGTTACAGAAGTCTTGGATATAGCCTTGTAATTTTGGGTTCACCTCAAGATCAGATTGTGTATTTTAGCTGTAGATGTATGTCATAACTGCATGTTGATGAGTTGCATTAACCGATTAACCGACTGTTGTTGTTTGTAGGTATATTGAATACATGTGTGATATGATGGCAGAAGAGCCCATAATCCCCCACAGCAAGCCTATAACCATCCGCTCCGTCGCCATGACTCCTGTACCGCTCTTTAATAAGCAGAGAAATGGCTGTCGGCCGTTCTGTGAGGTTTACGTCGGTGACGAGCGCGTCGCAACCACTTCACAGGAATATGACAGAATGAAGTAAGTCAACCTTGCTGATGGACATTATTGAAAAAAAATTTACCCAGTGTCTGCATCTCTAACTAACTTTGGTGTTTCTGCAGGGATTTTAATATGGAGGACGGGCGAGCGGAGATTCCTCTGAATATAACTGTGCAGGGAGACGTGCTGATAGTGATTTATCACGCACGCTCTACGCTGGGTGGACGCCTGCAGGCCAAAGTAAGACACACAGTGACCGATATTTGTGCATATTGTACCAGTACATGTTCATAAGCAGAAATTAACAAATGCAAATAAAATTTTACTGACTAGTTGGCTGGTAATTTTATTAAATGTAAACGGCAATGTAAGAACAGTAGTTTGACCCTTACTGACAATTTAAGCAAATCAAATTGAAGACAAATATACCATTGTGCATCTTTTTAAAATTATTTTTATTTGCAAAAGTGAATGTAATTATAATAATATTGTAAGACTTTTTACATTTTCAATCACTCCCCAATTAAACCAGAACAAACAGACATAGAAGAAATTAAAGTTTGTTTAAATTAATTAAAATAAATTAAAAAATAAATAAAAAATAAACAAATTGTACCTCACATGTTGTAATGCCATCCCACCATAATGAAAATAAGGAACAAAATTAAGATGGTTCAGGATCTTTTGTGGTGCTGTTTGATTGTGAGATTTGTTGCTTTTGATTACAAGTTTAGGAGTTTTTGTCTGCAAAATGCTAGGTTGTCGAAATTAATCGTAGCATCGATGCATCGCGATGCAGAAGTGGACGATTCTGTATCGATGCAGTAATAGACCATAATCGATTCTAGCCTACTGACGTCATTCACATATGTGCTTGTCACGCGAGTATTAAATGCACTCTCTATTTTTAAATCTAAGATCTGGGCACATTAGTGCGGAAAAAACATGCTCAGAATAATGGATTCTGAGCTTGGCTTTTTCCCGCATAGGCTATGGCACGTGTGTGCACTAGAGACAATCGCGGCAGGCTTCATTGCATAGAATATGCGCTGTGAGACTCGTGTGGATTGAAGCTTTATTTACTTTGTTTAATTCTTAACAATTGTTTGGTTTATTATTAATTTGTAATTATTTTGAAAAGTAGCCCGCTTATATAATTTAATAAAAATGCACAAAATAAATTTGATATTGTGATGCATCGTGATATTGAATTTAACTGAATCGTAGACATGATAATCGAAATCGAATTGAATCATGAAACCAGTGCCGATTCACACCCTTGCAAAATGCAAGGGATAAACTGGAGGATAATTCATTTAACAGGGAAAACACATTGATTAATATATACCAGGGTTCCTCAAATCTTTCCCTGGAGGGCCAATCTGCTGCATAGTTTAGCTCCAACCCTGATCAAACTCACCTACCTGTGATTTTCTAATGATCTTGAAGACTCTGATTAGCATGCTCAGGTGTGTTTGATTAGGGTTAGAGCTAAACTCTGCAGGAGTGGGCCAGATTTGAGGATGCCTGATATATACATTTAATAAAACAATGCATAATACAGTTTCATGGACAATAACAATACTAGAATTTGTCAAATTTTAAACACAGATTTTATATAGATGTTAATATAGTCATTTTATATAGTTTTTAATATATATTTATATGTGTGTGTTTGTATGTAAACAACTATATTATCTATATAAAATCTTTAATAACGGATAGAAATTCTAAAATTATTTTCCTTATTATTACTATTGGCCGATGGCTGACACACATCAAGATGTTGAGTGGGCATCGTGATTTCCCCCCCAACCCCCCAAACTGACCGCAGAAAAACATCTTAATTAATCTCACTGTATCGCCCAGTGCAATGCATGCTTTCAATTTCCGCGCAGTTAATATTTATTTTAAGTAATTTTTTTTCTGATTAGGTAACAATAACAATGAACTTGTCCCCGATCACAATACAAATTACATTCAAAACAATTTAATGACCACAATTTAAACAGTAAAGATTTTATTGTGCAAAAAACGGCAAACAAAATATAGGCTACTAGATGTTTTACACAAACTAAACAAAGCATACAAAAACAGCAACAAAATTACAACAGAAATAATTTAAATTAAAATAGATTAAATAGGCTACACCAAATATGCCTATTTTTAATGTATTTAATGTTTTAATCCTCTGACATCTGCTCTGCATCGCTCCTTACACCGTGTCTACACCAGATGTCACGCTGTGTCGCAACAGCTTCACTGGACACAACAAAGCGACTGTTGCAAATCATATGAACTTGCTGTCAGTACGTCATAAATAGAACGAGTCAACAGTTTACTCTCGGGGATTTGTCGCAAGGGTTGGGAATCGAAAATCAATTCCAATTCCAGAATTGGATACTTAAGGTCAGGAATCGGATACTTGTTGTAAAATTTAAATTTAAATTCCACCTATCAATCTTTTTTTTTTTAGGTGGCGAAAAGGGGCTGTTAAAAATCTATTTGTCTTTGAATCATTTATTCAAGAGATTCATTCAAAAACACTGATTCATCCAGTAATGAAACAAGTAAATCTTGATTGAGTCATTGAATCATTCCATTCATAAATTCCATGAGATTTTGTTCAGTTGTCTAATATTTTTTCTTCAGAAGAAGAATCCAGAATCATGCAGCTCTATTTTGCACACAAACAGCTCTTAATCGAGTCCAGTTTTTATGTAGCCGGCTGATTTTTATTCATGGTATTCAGCAGCAATTAAATGTTTTGCAAAAAGAGACACAGAACAAATATTTTATTTATTTATTTTTTTATTATTATTTATTTTTTTAACCACGTCGAAACTGGGAATCGAGCAAAATCGGAATTGGAATTGATAAAATTCAAACAATACCCAACCCTATTTGTCGCGTCGCTCGCGTCCGGTGTAGACATGGCCGCAATCCCCCCAATGTCATCGTCCATTGCGATGTTTCTCTGTAGACAATATCTTAAGCCAGTTTGGTAGACATCGCCCAACCCTACTTCACACTAGAAGCTCTTGAAACCTGACCATTTCCACTCATTGTTCATATTTTATTAGTGCTTCTTAATCATTGCCAGTCATTGCCAACATGCTGTGTTGTGGTTTTTGTAGATGGCTTCCATGAAGATGTTTCAGATTCAGTTCCATACTGGGTTTGTGCCCAGAAATGCCTCCACCGTCAAATTTGCAAAGTAAGTTTCACATTACTTTTCGAATGATCTCATACCAGTTTTGGTTTCAGTTGTGTAATGGTCTTTTAAAATGATGGTGCTGTGTTTATTTGCAGGTATGATCTCGATGCGTGCGACATCCAGGAGAAATACCCCGACCTCTTCCAGGTACATGTAAATGTGGAGGTGGAGCCTCAGGATCGCCCTAGCAACAAGACTCCACCTTGGGAAAACTTTGCCACAAAAGGACTCAATCCCAAGATCCTTTTCTCCAGCCGAGATGAACAGCAAGAGATCCTGACAAAATTTGGTGAGTTGTCTCTCTATTTGCTTGCTTTTTTTCAGATTTTTCAGGGTTCTCACATGTCCTTAAAAAGTCTTAAAACAGAACATTATTTCAAGTCTTCATTTTAAAAACTCTGCAAATACCCTGTTCTTGTTTCTCATCATTATGTTGTTACACATTTCCAGTTAGTTTTAACTTGAGATGTTTGCTCTTAATGTTTCTCTTTGATCAGGTAAACCAGAGCTTCCACGTCAGCCTGGTTCGACAGCCTGTTACACCTCTGAACCGGTCCAGCCGGAGCATTCGGCTGAAGGGCCACAGACCGATCCGGATTCCCCTTCACCTCAAAGCACCGACACCAACGCCAACAACTTCTTCCAGATGCTCGACTGGGAAGGTATACAGTACATTTATAACTTTTTTTTTTCTTTTTTTTTTTATGCGAATGAGCACACAAAAATCATACACTTTTTCACCCGATTGTTAGTTGGGTAACACATTAATTAACCTTGTTATTATTGGTATTTTGGTTATGCAGTAAACTGTATCTTCAATGTTTAAGATATAAATTATTCCATTATTTTTAAATAAATACAGTTTAAAGCAGAAATGCATAATAGCTAGTACACTTTTTGTATTTAAAAATATATATATATATATATATATATATATATATATATATATATATATATATATATATATATATATATATATATATATATATATATATATATATATTCTGCTTGTAAATGTTTCTTCATAATCCTTTTATTAAGAAAAATCAAATTATTTGATAAATTTTCATTGCGCAGTACTTTATGCGCAACATAATTTTTCAAATTAAGGGCACATGTGCTCCTTAGGAAAAAAGTAAGCATTAAACCCTGTTTTCTGAATTTTATGGCACATTTTGTTCCCCAATGGCATTTATTACATAGAAAGTGATTTTATGTCATTTGTATGCCGACCATCATCTTTTTGCCAACCAAAGCATTTCTTTCTTTAGCCTTTATTATGTTTCAAGCACTTAAATTAGCTGTCCAACATTATGGTGTGTTTACAGATGGCAGTCGGCAGTTCGATCGTTCTGACAGCCAATTGGAGGACCAGGATGATTTGAGTGGGGGCTCAGAGGAGGAGTCAATGTCTTACTCCGCCCCCGTTGATGGGACTCTGTCACGTGACACTAGTGAGCCACTCTTCGAGGCAGACTTCACAACCACACCACCTGACCCTCAGCCTGACACAGAGGACCTGCTCGGCCTGAACTCTGACCCCTGTCCCCCAGCCTCCAACATTCAGCCAGGCGTTGCTAATGAGACGGGTTTGAAAAGTTCTGCCAGCAACAGCGATTTACTGAACGACCTGTTCGCCCCTCCACCCAATGCTGTGCCTTCAGCTAATGCAGAGGACCTGATGGGAGAAAGTACAGGAGAAGATCTCTTCTTCTCCAATACATCCAGCCAACCGGCACCAACCGCTAATAAAGGTAAGAGAGATTGTGTATGTGAACTGGTAACGAATAGGTTGCTTGTTTGACACCTGGAAGGCATTATTTACCTTAAACTAATTACCTTGAAGTAAGGTTACCTTAAAATTATTTTTTATTTTGTTGTTGGGGTGAAATATTACCAAGACATGTTCTTTGACGTTTCCCCAATGTTCTTATTTATTAATTCATTTATTTAACATTTTATGAATGTATTTTCAGTCAGTCTAAATTACACTGACTATCTTTCTTTAGACTTCTTTGACCCTTTTGGTGTGGGGTCAGCCTCTTCAGGCTCCGATCTGTTTGGTGACCTCCTGGGGTCAGACAGTGCTAGTAGCGGCTTCAAAGCTCCACCTCCTGCATCCAACTCCAGCCTCTTCAACCTCAGTGAGTTCTGCTCTGATATACACATAAATCAAAACATTGGAATACTATGTAACACGTTATTCAGTATAATTTATTATTGTCTTATTATTTAAAAAGGACACAAAAATTGTGGTTAAAGAGAGGATTTTTTTTTTCATGTAGGCCAAGTTAATTTATTGTAAATGTAATTATTTATTATTATTTTAAATCTAAATAAACATTTGTTTAATTTCTGTGATGTTTCAGGGTGTCTTAAAAATGTGTTTGAAATGTTTTGTCAGATAAGTTAGCAAGCGAGACTCCGAAGATGACGTCATCAGCGAGTCAGCCTGATCTGTTAAGTGGCTGGGAAAACTGGACCACAGGAGGAACCGGCACGACTACTAACATGACCACTGCTGCCAGCAAACCTACTACGAGTGGTAATCAATCAATTATTCAGATAGCCTCACCTTAAATCAGTCAAAACAGTTACTTGGTTCAGTTGGTAGCACTTTATAATAAGGTCTAATTTATTATTATTAGTTAATGGATTAACATGAAGTAACATGGAGCAATATACAGTAGTCAACATTTGAAGTGGATCAAAACCTTCATCAAAGTTGTCCTAAAACAAAAACAATACCCGTTCTTCTCTTAGGACAACTTTGATGAACTTTTTTGATCCACTTCAATTGTTGACTACTATATTTTGGTTACACTTTATTTGAAGGTTTCCCTGATACAGTGTAAATATAGAAGTTATTATGGGGTACTACTAACAACATGTACTTAGTATAGGATTAGGGTTTGGTTTAGGGTTATTTGTAGGGATGCACAATATTTTTGGAACATTACTGGAATTGGCCAAAAAGGGACCATGCATCTGTCTGAAAAAACAAACAACAACAACAAAAAAAAACCTGCAATGATTGATTGATTGATTGATTTGATTGATTGATTGATTGATTTTTATATATATATATATATATATATATATATATATATATATATATATATATATATATATATATATATATATATATATATATTAGTTATTTTCAAATCTTTCAATGTACTATCATTATAAAAATAACTTTATTATAGTTTATTTAGTTCTAACAAGTACATTTTTTCTCAAAACTAATAAAAGTTTAAAATAAATTGTTTATAATCTCTGCACAGAAGAGACTTGGTGTTGTTTCGAAACAAAAGGAAACATAGCAGTATCGACATCGGTTATCGGCCAAAATGAGTTGACAAATATGGGCATATTGGATATTGGCAGAAATCCAATATTGTGCATCCCTAGTTATTTGCTTGTAATTATGTATAATGTACTATTATAGTAAGTACATGCAGCATGTAACAAGGACAGAAATAAAGTGTTACCTTAATTTTTACAGCATTTATTGACCTTTGTTAATGTTAGTTAATAAAAATGTCCATGTTAGTTCACAGCTTTTATTTATGCATCACTTATTTCAGTTTAAATTTTAGTTAGTTTAGTACATAAGATAAAATGGAAAAAAAAGAGTTATGTTAGTTCATGTTAAGACATGTTGTTAACTAATGTTACCAATTGATACCTTTTTCTAAAGTGCTAATGTTGTTTAACCATGACTCATAAAATCGAACACTTCCTATGTTTACTAGCCAATCAGATTTCTGTTTAATCATTAGACTGCTCATAAACCATTTGTGGCAGCCCATAAAGTATTTAAAACATTTATTTTTTTAACCCGTTGACTTTGTGTTTGTGCAGCCTCAGGAGTCTCATCTTTCTCCAAGGCCAAATCTCAAAGCTTTGACCCCTTCGCAGACCTGGGCAACCTGGGCTCAACACTACCTGGTATGTTTTACTGTGTAAAATCTTTGTTTACTCTTTACCAGACTGCTTTCTCATATGTCACTCATATCATTTAACTAACTGACCCTGATTTGTGTTCAGGCTTTAAAACGGCGCCCTCTGCAGGAATCCCTAAGAACTCAGGTCAGCAGTGGCAGCAGACACCTCGGCCCTCCTCTGGCCCCAGTAAACCCTGGATGCCTCCAAACTCAGCACCTAGACCACAAACCCAGCCTTCCAAACCTGCTACCCAACTGCCTAAACCAAACTACAACCTTAGTTTCAGTGTGATCGGTGGACGAGAAGAGAGGGGGATCCGGGGGCCAGGCTTTGGTACGTTTTCACCAGTTTCAGAACAAATATGCATGAAAATTGCAACAACAAAAAAAACAACTATATATATACAGCGGGTAAAATAAGTATTGAACACGTCACCATTTTTCCCAGTAAATATATTTCTAAAGGTGCCGTTGACATTAAATTTTCACCAGATGTTGGTAACAACCCAAGTAATCCATGCATACAAAGAAAACAAAACAAATAAGTTCAGAAATTAAGTTAGGTGTAATCAAATGGAATGACACAGGGAAAAAGTATTGAACACCTTTACTGAAATTTATTTAATACTTCGTACAAAAGCCTTTGTTGATAATGACAGCTTCAAGATGCCTCCCATATGGAGAAACTAGTCACATACATTGCTCAGGTCCTGGTAGGTGTTGGGACTGAACCAGCTCATATTAATTTCCACTGACAAGGGGCAGGATTGCTTTCTAATGACTGATTGGCTTTCCATGCCTTTTTGCACCTCCCTTTCTTCATGTGTTCAATACTTTTCCCGGTGTCATTCCATTTTATTACACATAACTTAATTTCTGAACTTATTTGTTTTGTTTTCTTCGTATGTATGGATTACTTGGGTTGTTACCGACATCTGGTGAAAATTTCATGTCAACAGTACCTTGAGAAATATATTTACTGAGAAAAATGGTGACGTGTTCAGTACTTATTTTACTCGCTGTATGTTTCAGTCAGCCAGTGCCTCCTCAACAATTTAGATGAGAAAATGTAAAAAAAGAAAGTAGCAAAAAAACACCACAAATATGACAAAGTATTACATTAAAAAATGAATGTGAGAGGAGGCAGTGCCTCCATTGCACTATGATTCACCCCATAAATCCCTCCTGTTGTTTTCTTGCGTGTTCCGCATCCACAAATAAATCTGAATGAACAAATAATGGTGTTAATGGGATGGCTAATTAAAAAGCAAGTAAACAACTCACCCACTTACATATTAGTGCTTTGTTTCATCAAAATCCAACCTGAAATGACTTGAAAGGATGATCTGTGAGGGTTTTTTTAGTGAGTAATCAGTTGAAATTTGGAACATCTCCATGTCTGCGACCATCATGACACCTGCAGTGTTTACTGAGCTCTGATGACTAATCATCCAAAAATAAGTTGACTTCTAAAAAGCAAATAAAATATAGATGTAATCTGAAATTTTACTGCATGCTTGTAGTTATTATTTTGGAATAAATGTAAAAATGCTTAAAGGCACTGACTTGATGAGAAATATGCTTGGTTTTAACAAAACATTGTTTTTATTGTAAAAATACAAAATAGATTAATTGTATTATTTTTGTGTGTGTGTGTGTGTAATGTGTATTTACCTGGGAAATGTGTCAACTTTAAGTGATTAAAGATTTAAAAAAAAAAAAAAAAACAGTGAGGACTTTGTCTCCTCAATTCAGAAGATCACTGGTTTCAGATATCGGATGATCAGTATTAAAGGTTTAAAACAGGATATTTGGTAACGCTTTAGAATAGGGAACACTTATTCACTATTAACATTGACTTTTCCCTCAATAAATTCCTAATTTGCTGCTTATTAATAGTTAGTAAGGTGGTTGTTAAGTTTATGTATTGGGTAGAATAAGGTCATGTAGAATAAGGCATTAATATGTTCTTAATTACTACTAATAAATGGCTAATATTCTAGTAATATGCATGCTAATAAGCAACTAGTTAAGAGACCCTAAAATAAAGTGTTACCGGATATTTTTTCTCAAGATTCATTCCGTCTGTCATGGTGACTAAATGCAATAATTATCATGGACTGTTTGTTGCATATTATGATGCATTAAAGGGATAAAAAAAGTTGTTCCAAACCAGTATAAGTTTCTGTTGAGCACAAAAGAAGATATTTTGAAAAATGTTGGTAACCAAACAGTTGACGGTAGCCATTGACTTCCATAGTAATTTTGTCCATACTATGGAAGTCAATGGCTACCATCAACTGTTTTGTTATACACATCCTTCAAAATATCCTTTATGTTCAACCGAAAAAGGAAACTCACACAGCTTGGAACAACTTGAGGGTGAGTAAATGATGAGAGTCTGTTTTTATTGTACTTTATTGTTTGTTTGTGTCCTTTAGGTCCAAAGCCCAAAGTGAAACAAGATGACTTTGAGGATCTATTATCAACACAGGGTTTTGGCTCCAAACCTGACAAGAAGATGCCCAGAACTATTGCTGAGATGAGGAAGCAGGAGCTGTCTAAAGACATGGACCCTCTCAAACTTCAGGTATGACTGTTTAACAGAATTTAAAAGTGTTTTTTATTTTTGTTTTTTGTTTTTTCTCAAGAACATATGTACATGTAGATGTGCTTTGGGCTCGATGATGATGGTTCGTATGTTAGATCTTAGATTGGATCGAGGGGAAGGAGAGAAACATCAGAGCGCTGCTCTCCACGCTGCACACGGTCCTGTGGGAGGGAGAGACCCGCTGGAAACCCGTCAACATGGCAGATCTGGTCACACCTGATCAGGTGAAGAAGGTCTACAGGAAGGCTGTGCTTGTTGTTCACCCAGACAAGGTATGAACTATTTACATTCACGTATTAACAACTATTGTAACAGTAAATTGATATTAACCCTTAAGTGTTACTGTATAGTTTGTCAATGCACATTATTCAAAAGAAATGTTTGTTTTTTGTTTTTTTTTAATGTAAACACTTAGCCTCTAAAATTATTTTTTTCTGCTGACATAACTAACGCTATGCAGGTGGAGAAAATCATTTTTATCAATAGCACCACAGTCTAACACAATCCAATAAATATAAATGTTTATTGTATGTACGGATGTATTTATTTATTTATTTATTTATTTATTTGTGTTTATTATGTATTTATTTATTCATTTTTGTTTTTATTAATTATTTGATGTTTATTTATTTGTTTAGTATTTATTTTTAAATTATTTATTGTTTTCCTTGCAGACATGAGAATTTGGGGGGGATGTTTTATTAAAGAAAATATTTATTTAGTTTTTATATATTTTTTTTATTTATATTGAACAATATATTAATTAATCAAAACAATATATAAATAAATAATATGGATACATTTTATTGCCAGTGATAAAAATATTAATTAATATTAATAAAATAATAAAATAAAGAGTTGATTGTATGTATGGATATATTTATTTATCTATTTATGTATATTATGTATTTGTTTATTTATGTTTTTATTAATTTATTGGTATTTATTTGTGTATTTTATCATTTGTTTATTATTTTTAAATTATTTATTTTCTTTTTATTTCAAACATGAGAACTTGGGGTATTTTTTTTTTTTTCAAGAAAATATTTTTATTTATTTTAAGCGATATATTATTAATTATTAATTAAAACCAGTGGCGGACTGGCCACCTGGAGCACCGGGAGTTTTCCCGGCCTTTTGTGTAAATATATAATAAAAAATGAATTGTAGTAAATGTACGTATATCCTTCCATTGGCCCAGACGAATGGGCCGCACAGCTTGATTCAAAAATTCTAACTAATTTAGCGCACTCCGGCTCAGTGCAGCAGCTCAAAAGCACTCGTCAATGTCAAAATGTTTGAAATAGCCAATCAAAGTGTAGAAGGCTGGATTTACTGTTCACAGACGCTGAACTGCGTGCGACTTGAATGTGAGCTGAGGTAAGATGTAAGCAGCCAAACGTGACGAGACAATTCAGCAATATTTGCCAACCGTTTACGATAAAAAACAAGCAAACAAAAAAAAATGTTCAACGACAGATATTAATTTTCAGGAATGCAAACTACTACTGGCCTTTTCGAATTACGCAGATTTTAATGCCATGTACGTTATTCGTCACAATGTACATAATATAGCAGTGTTCAGCAGACATGAGATAAGAGTTAATGCATATCTCTATATAGGCTTTCTTCCGTGATTTCACGTGTCTAAGAAAATGTTTAAAAATCTATAAAAATCAATCTCAGTCTTACTGTAGAACACTGTAAATCTGAAGACTTTTGCTTTCGAGTGCTGTGCATAGGAAAGTGATTTATGTGATAGGCCTAATAAAAATAAGTTGCTTATTAATTCACATGCATTATTTTATATACACACTGGTGGTTAAAAGTTTGAAACAATAAGGCTTTTTATTTATTTATTTATTTGCAAGAAGATTGCATTTCTTCGATCAAAAAATACAGTAAAAACAATAAAATTATGAAATATTACACTTAAAAGAGTGTTTTTTTTATTTGGGATATTTTAAAATGTAATTTATTTCTGTGATCAAAGCTGAATTTTCAGCATCATTACTCCAGTCTTCAGTGTCCCTTCATAAATCATTTAATGCTACTTAATGTGCTGCTTAATTATTATCAGTTTTTATTTGTGATCAGTTATTAATAATGGTGTTTATTATTGGTATAAGGGTTCTCAGTTAAAGAACAGCATTTATTTGAAATATAAGTACATCACAATAAGTGTAAATATCTTTACTGTCACTTAAATCAATTTAATGCAACCTTATTGAAGAAAAAATGTTTATATTTTTTAATGTTACCCAAGACTGAATGGTATCACATTTTCCACAAAAATATGAAGCAGCACAACAATTTTCAACATTCATAATAAGAAGAAATGTTTCTTGATCAGCAAATCAGCATATTAGAATGATTTCTGAAGGATCATGTAACACTGAAGACTGGAGTAGTGAAGCTGAAAATTCAGCTTTGATCACAGCAATAAATTATATTTTACTATATAATCGCATAGAAGACAGCTATTTTAAATTGTAATATTATATATTTTGCAGTACTGTTTACTGTATTTTTCATCATCAAAATAATTAGTATACTCTTTTCGACAATTGGAGCTCTATTCCTTAAAATGATAGATATGAAGCTCCTGCAAAAGGACAAATACTGTATATGACCAATAGAAAGGCACCATAAAAACAGTCCGCATTCTGCACTATTCAAGTCTTCTAGATGATACCAAAGCATTGTGTCATATGGACTGATAATATAGGTATTTATAGTGATATTAAACTGTCCCTCATAAAAATTCTTAAAAATATACTATTTGCCATATACACCAGGAAAGACTAATTATAATGTAAAGAATGCCAGTCATTTTTGGTGTGGTGCGGTGTGTTGCAGACCGGGTTTGGTGGGCTGCTCTGTGCCAAAAAGTCCAGGGCCACTTTTTAGTAATTTCCATGAGTATAAATCTTAATGTTTAAGCATATAATGATATTCTATGGAATTGTGTGCTTCTAATTTTAAAGCAACAGTTTGGACAGGACCCTTTTCTATTCTAACATGACAATGCCTCTGTGTATAAGGCAAGGCTCAAAAAGAAATGATTGATTTAGTCAGTGTGGAAGAACTTGACTGGTCTGCAGAAAGCCAAGTCCTAATCCAAGCTGAACACCTCTGGTGTGACTTTAAATGCAGATCTTGAGCCAAAAACTCATCACCAAACACCAATGACTTGTACATACACTATATGGACAAACGTATTGGGACACCCCCCTTCTTTAGAACAGAAAAAGACACTTCCAAAACTGTGGCAACAAAGATGGAAACATAATGCATGTATTTAAAAACTGTATTTCCATCTCTGTTGCCACAGGTTTGGAAGTGTCTAAAATGACTGTACCCATATGTACAAGTCATTGGTGTTTGGTGATGAGTTTTTGGCTCAAGGTCTGCATTTAAAGTCACACCAGAGGTGTTCAGCTTGGATTAGGACTTGGCTTTCTGCAGACCAGTCAAGTTCTTCCACACTGACTGAATCAATCATTTCTTTTTGAACCTTGCCTTATACACAGACGCATTGTCATGTTAGAATAGAAAAGGGTCCTGTCCAGACTGTTGCTTTAAAATTAGAAGCACACAATTCCCTAGAATATCATTATATGCTTAAACATTAAGATTTGTTCTCATGGAAATTACTAAAGTAGTCAAACCTGTTCATTAGAAGGGGGTGACCCAATACTTTTGGCAATATAGTAAGGAAATAAATAGGGTCATATCTGATTTCATTTTGACTTCAACTCAGCGCTAAATAATTCTAATACGGAACTATGAAGAAATAACTTGTTTTTTCTGTTCTTCCAGGCTACAGGTCAGCCATACGAGGAGTACGCTAAAATGATCTTCATGGAGCTGAGCGATGCCTGGTCCGAGTTTGAGAACCAAGGAGCCAAAGCCCTGTTCTGAGTGTGTTCAGTGAGCGTCTGCCAGGAGCGGCGGGCCCCCTACAGGCAGCCTGAGGCACAGCGCTCGCTCGCTCTCTCCATACACACAGACACACAGCTCTGAGAGGGTCTGACAATGAGACAGATCAATCAGAGGAAGAAAACAGACCTCTTTCTGCTTGAGGAACAGTCCAATCTCTTCCTGAACTCTGGAGTGAAACCTGTGGCGCTGGATTTCCTCCTTCAAAAGGGGAACATGCTAGCATCCCTTTGGCATTTGTAGATGATTAAAAACCATGTGCACACACACAAACACCTGAGACTACCGTCTGTGTCTTGCACTTCAAAAGAGCTCTAAAACAGATGGTTTCTGGGATGAAGACGAAATGATTATCGCTGATCTTTTTCATGCCATTCTATGCATCACACTTTTGATTTCACTTTTTGTTTTTCAATCAGTGTGGCTTGTCACTTACTGATGTAAATAATCACTCAACTCCTGTGTGTGTGTGTGTGTGTGTGTGTGTGTTTGAGAGTGAATCATGTTCATATGAAGCTAAAGCAGAGGTTTTGACTTCTGTGCTCCACGATGTGAATGATTCATCACTTCACTTCAGTTTTATCATGTTTTCACTGATCTCTAGTGTTAATTCTCTCTAGGCACCTTGTGGGAAGGTGTGTTTGCGTATTTGTGGGTTCAGGGCTCAATTTCTGCAATCCAAAGGGTATTTCAGAGACCTAAACAAACTTAACAAAAAGTGTGAGCTTTCCATATATTTTTTTTTTATCTCAAGGACCAATCAGAAATGTCTGTCTTATTTATTGTTTTGAAAGCTGTACATGGCTAATTGATGGATATAAAAAGGACTAAAAAACAAATTTATTGTAAATAATGGAACAAACAAGCTAAGCATTTTGCAAAATTAAATCATTCCAAAGCATCTACTAATATGAATGTGCTTTTTAAGATTATTGCTGGAATGTAATGTTTTTTTTTTTTTTTTTTTGTACCATTTTCCTATTTTCCGCAACATTTTATTTTTTATGTTTCCATAATCTCATAATAATGACACTAGAAAGTTTGCACCAATCCCTCAGGACATCAGGCCAAATTCAGTGTCCAATTGAAAAAAATAAAATAAAAAGTCTGATAAAACTTAATAGACGATGAAGTGAGGGTGTAAATTAGTGGTGTTTTTATATACAGACCTATAGTTTGCAATATTTCTTCTTACAGAAAAATCAAGGACTGGAAGAAAATGCTGATGTGTAAAGACTTGGCGAGTCGAGTTCTGTAACCTGCTGTATTTCTGCAGTTATTCATGTATGATGCTTGGAGGCGATACAGTCCGACTGAACAAAACTGTTACCGGTTTTTGAGAGCTCATCCATTAGAGAGCAAAAAACATTTACTGTTAAAGAGACTGAGGGGCTGGTTCAGATTGATAGGTTCAGTGTTTTGAGTGATTTTGGTTTATTCACCCTCCACCAAAGTCATAAATGATCATAAATGTTTCAAACTGGACTGTGGCATTTGTGTTAAATCTTTACTGGTTGCATAATTAGTGAATATGTTGAATGGGCTCTGATTGAAATGAATGACTTAATTTAGTCTATAAATAAATGTCCTTATTCTGTGAATATATATCTTCCCCAAGAAATGAACAATGCTGCTGCATTTTGATGGAGCGTGAATATCTTTTAATAAGACACACTTTCACTCTTTTTGCCCACTCAGCTTTCCTTTGAATGTCAAACTAGTGTTTCTCACCAGCTGTCTCCTGCAATGGAGAACAAAATCATCATAACACAATCTTAAAGATATTTTTGTCATATTTTCTTTTGTCAGATTTTGACCAATAAACCATAATCATGGTATGGGTTTAGGTCGTCTTTTATTTCAATTTTATTTATTGGTCATTTTTATTGTTAGTCATTAGTACAACCCCATTAGTGCCATGTTTCAAAAAAATAAATAAATACTTTGAGAAAGAAGTCAAAATTACGAGAGAAACAAAATCTAATTAGTCTGTCACCTAATAAGTAAAATAATCAAATTCCTGTAAGAGAATTTAGGTCTGCAAGTATTGCGATACCTAGTGTATTTTCTTTAAAGTAAAGTGGGATATTTTTGTCATTTAGATAACATGAGTTAAATTTGAAATAGCATACTGCTACTTAAGTCGATCAGTTAAATCGTTTTCTATGCATTTTAAATTGTATGCAGTGGTCTCAGTTTCACACAGCTTCGCACATCTGATCAGATCTGTGGTATCATCATTGACCACAACGCTCTTATGAAACTTAGAAACGTTTGCAGAGCTGTAAAGATTTAACCTTAATTACAAAATTTTTATTTTTGCTCGAACTTTTACAAAATTACAATCCTAACTTAACTTTATTACCTCCATACTGCTTAAAAAGTAATATGAATTTTAATCAAACCTGTATGAATGAATTACCCATTCTAACAGTTGCGCATTAGTTTCTAAATAATTCGCACGTAGACCATGTGCGCAAGAGCCAATTAAGTTTATGCTTTTCCTTTTTCTCCTTATATGGCGTTGCGCGTCCACCTTGAGTTCGCTGGTTTATCGATAATTTGAACTGGCAGAGCAGAGAGTACAGATTCCATAAGTAATCGTTTGGTCCTCTTCCTCACGCAAATCTATTTTATAGCTTATGATTCTCTGTATTTAAAGTGCCCCTCTTATGGTATTTGAAAATTACCTTTCATGCAGTGTGTAACACAGCTCTAAGTGAATGAAAACATCCTGCAAAGTTTTAAATCTGAAAGTGCACCGTGTATAAAGTTATTGTATCTCAAAAGAAAGAGTCGTTTTTAAAACTTGATTTTCGCGTTGGTCTGAATGAAAATGCAAATTCATTCTTTGCCACTAGGTGCAGCTTTTGTTAAAAGCTCACAAACACTGCTTTAAATGAAATCCACCAATCACCGCAGATTATAGTGTCAGGCAAAGGAGGGGTTTGGAAAAATGAATCATTGAGCGAATCTTTGAGCAAATAAGGTAAAAATGAAAGTGTTTTTTTGACCTTGCATGCATGTCAGCCTGTTGTTGGGGATTCCCAAAACCAAAATATGAATCTTTCATTACCCATAATAGGGGCACTTTAAAGTCTTGAAGCTTATGGACTACTTTTTATGGTACATTTTATGGTTTTCTGGTGCTTACATTATTATATAATTAATGGCAGTTTATGGTTGATGTAGCCTATCTATCCCATTCCAATTCATTCTCAATTAAACTAACCTCCTGGATTATTTGTACGTATCTATATTGGCAACTTTTCTCTTTTGAAAGTTTTTTTTTAAAGATGTTTTGTCAGCTAAACATTTGGCATGTTGTTAAACAACAGTACAATCCATTGATCAATCTTTTATCACTCACAGCCTCATTTTCATACCTTGCCAAAAAAAAAAAAATAAATAAAAATAAAATAAAAAAATGGTGCTTCCCTGACTAGATTTTCACTATAATGTTACAAATGCTACGCATATGTGTAATTAACCTTCATGACCGCAATTGATCTTTACATGCCCCACGCTGCTAGCTTGAATCTAAAGATTAATATCAACAACAAAACAACACAAACTGAAATTCTAACTTTTAATTTGTTCATAATGATCAATAAATGAATTACAAAACTAGTGCATATTTATTTGTTTAGTTTCAATGTCTGAAAGGATGTAGGCCTATTATTATTTTTTTATGACTCAGACTTAAAACAGCCAAAGCAGACAATCAAGGCAGCATTTTCACAGATGAACCTTAAAGTAAATAAAAAGTGTTAACATGTTGGCAAATGTACAGTGTGAAATCTTTAAACATGAATACCCAGGATTAATAGTGCATTGACATGACCTCATACCTATTTTTCAGTGCATGTAAAAAACTCTTCATCACTCTTCATCAATCTTTTTTGCTTTTCCTCTTTGATCTAAAACAGCAACGCATTATGAATAATTTGCAAATTTTAAAGAAGACGTAGAGGACTACAGTCAGGATAGTGATGAGAAAAGCGAACACATCCAGACAGTGGTACTGGTACCAGGTAAGGTTGTGGGCCTCGACACGCAGGTGTTTAGCACCTTTATTGCGCATGACAAACTCAATCCAGAACACAGCCTCATCCAAAGGCTTCAGTGGTCTGTCATGATGAATCCTGGACAAACGCATAGCATTCTCTTTATACCTGAGGAGATGAAGACAAATACTGTTATATGTCTGTGTGTAGTGCAATAGAGAACATAGAGCCCTCAAGATATCTAGACTGAAGTCCAGAGTCCTGTTATACACTGACACCACTGTAAATCTGATTTGAGTGACTTACGAGGGGTCATTAATGACGGCATTGAGTCCATCCACCAGGTCTTGTGTCTGTGTGGTTTTGATGTTGTCCATGATAACAGCAGCCCCTTTGGCCTTCATATGAACTAAATTATCAGGCTGGTCAGCAAACAAGGGGATCCTGACCATTGGAACGCCATGATAAATGGCCTCATATATGCTGTTAGTGCCTCCATGAGTGATGAATGCTCTGGTTTTAGGGTGACCTGAATCAGGAGGCAAAAACCACCATTACGGTAACACACTTATAATGGAAATATACAGGATTTATGAGCTTCATATATTTGTTTAAACCTTCTGCAGGCCCCATTTACTCCTATTGTTAGTGTTTCTGTAATTTTTATTTTTCTTACATTTTAATCAGAAATTACTTAATTTAAAAATATTTATGTTATTGAAAATAAATTAAAATAATATTAGTATTTTTAAATACATTTGAATAAATTATAATAATACAAACCCAGTAAGTCATTCTGAGGGATCCACTTATAGATTGTGGTGATTTCACCAAGAGTATCTGGCTTCTCACCATCATATCGCCATAAAACCTGCAACACATTTACACAACCACACTCTCAACTGATCAGCAGATAATGACAAAGAGATTACAGAGAATCACTACCTCAGTAAATGTGAATGGTTCATACTCATAGTGAACTGTGACTAAATTAACCTTGATAAAAACTCATTTAACTTGAGAGTGCAACTTTCACTCACTCCAGTAATGTCAAGAAGAAGTGCTTATTCAGTCATGATACAGTATATGGGAGGAAAGTAGAAATCATATAAGCAGCGTCGACGCTACAAGGGGACCCTGCCTGTAAAATACCGTACCCCCTCACATTGTGCACTCTGGCGCCAATCCTGGTAAACACGGTAAGTTACCTTCTGTGGAATCTGTGCCAGTGTGGAGGCGATCATATTGCTTGTCTCTTTGGGCATTTTCTTTACCAAGGACCCCAGACTGAAGACCACAATCCCATCATCCCCTGAGCTCTGTACAAACTCCTCCATGTCCTACACATAAAATGACAGCATGAACCTACGGTGTGAAAAAGTGAATTTACATGTATTTCTGTAAAATCCGAAATGTGTTAATGCAGGTAAAATTCACTGCAGCTTACAAATAAAATAATGGCACTAAAGCACCTGCTGAATCTTCAGCAACACAGCAAAGGAAATCATATTTCACTTGAGCTGTGCCTGTGAGCTTGAAGTCTGTATTGAATGTGATGCAGTAAAAAGGCCATGTATTTCAAAATAATGGAGAGAAACTTCTTTCTATTGAGTTTTGTCTCAAGGGTTTCAAGTAAAGAACGAGCAAATTCCAGGACAAATGACTCTTGAGTCAGTTCTTTTTAGTGAATCAAAAACATAAAAAGCGGCTAGTGTATTACAAAATACTCCTGTGGGCCAGTTTTTTTAATGAGTGGTTAAAAATACTCAAGTTACCAGTTTGAATCAGTCTGATGAATCTTTCACTGGACTGAATCCATTCAGAGTAGTTACAAAATCAATATCTAAATCATTTACTGAACAAGTTATTATTATTATTATTTTCAGTGAGTGAAATAATAATAACTTCTCTTGGACCTACGATTCAAATCATGTGTATGTTTTATGAAATTCAGATCTCTTGTGTTCTTATTAACATCAAATACGGTAGAATATTTAAAAAAAAACATGCACCTTAGGTAATGGTTTGGCAGGGGTGCAGTGAAGCCCTCCAACGTATCTTAAGTTGGACAGGAATGGCTCTGGAAACTCAAATCCCAGTAGGTTCTGATTAACCAGACATCAGCTTTAATCATCATCTCACAAAAGGAAGTGGGTCGTCCTGGAATGAGAAGTGTTTGACAGCTTTAAACAAGTTTTTGTGCAGAGTATTTAAAAATATGCTTCACACATCTTGCATCTGCAGCACATAAGCTTCACATTAGCACAACTGCAACAGCCAAGGACATATACCTGAAAGAGCTATCCGTAAGCATTTACTTTCAACTCAATGGTTCATACTCGGCTGGCTTAGCAACCTCGAAAGCCTGAGCTGTAATTGCCAAATGATTAATTAATCTGGAACCGTAGAAAAATTAAAGTATGTCATGACAATTTTGAAGTATGTTAAGATACAATATGCAACTATCCTGAGCAGTGATGTATAATACATAAGACCACTTTTAAGACAAAAATAATAGCATAAAGGCTTGGAAAGACATGACGTGAGTAAATAATC
The DNA here is from genome assembly GCA_039654775.1 of Spinibarbus caldwelli. Lineage (NCBI taxonomy): Eukaryota > Metazoa > Chordata > Actinopteri > Cypriniformes > Cyprinidae > Spinibarbus > Spinibarbus caldwelli. Next base: position 4,601,012 of record CM077223.1, on the reverse strand, counting down.
AGTTTTAATTTTTTGGTTAAGTTTAAGAGCCCCCAAAAGTGGTCAAACAACTATTAAAATAAAATTAAATACTAAAAATAATTTATGTTGCTTGCAAAAATGTGTTTATCATCATTCTGTACATGCAAAATATGTTTGGAGTGTTTGAAGCGATGTTCTGGGTTCAATACCAGTTGAGCTCTATCAACATCACTTCTGGCATTATGTTGATTACCACTGAAAATCAATTCCATTTGATAAAACAAAATGTGTTTAAAGCAGGGCACTCAAAATAGTAAACAGTCATGCACTTGTCACAAAATATTATTTTGCAGTGGAACCTGCTGTTCTGGGCCTGTGATATGGGTTTGGATCGACATGAAGTGAGAAAATAATGACAGAATATTCGTTTGTGGGTAAACTAGCTTCAGAACTTTCCTTTAACTCACCTAAATATTCAGTGTAGTAGTTTTCAAATCTTTTAAAGCCAAAAATTAAAAAAAAAAAAAAAAAAAAATACCTTGAGAAAGGCAAAGGAGCATATTGATGATTCGCTCTTTAAAGCTCATCTTGTCTGAGAGTTTACTCATAGATCCAGGAACAAATGATGGTGGAGCTGGTATCTGACCACACATCTGCTCTACAGCGCAGAACGTGTAAACCAAGGGAACGTTCAGCTCTTCAGCCACAATATCGCTGCACGAGAAGAGTGGATCTGACAGAGGTACGTCACCGCAGTAAAGATAGTTTGGGGTTTGATATTCAGATTTCTCTGGGCTATAAATACGCAGTGTGCTGTCATAGACATGCAAATAATACCTAATGTCATTCTCCATGATTTGTGAATTCAGGTGACGCTGTCCTCTGGGCTGAAATTGGGTTTTTTCGTAGAGACTCAATTTTATAATGCCTACTGCTCCAAAAGTTGAACACTTAGAGGAATAGTGATGTACATGACCCAGGGAAGGGTCAGCTGACTCGTACTGAACTGTGAAAGTTTTCACAGATCAGAATAGTGATGTTACTGACTCACGGAAAGAGTTAAATGACCATAACTGCACTGTGATGTTTTTTTTTTTTGGTTTTTTTTATTTTTTTTTTTTTACAAATTAGAATAGTTAAGGGCTCAGGAAAGAGTAAACTGACAAAAACCAAAAACTTACAGAAACCTTTAGCAAAAATTGAATATTGAAGCAAGAACTCAAGGAAAGTTACAACAACCAAAACTTTATTGTGAGAGATTACACAAATCACAATAGTCTATTAGAGCCGTGTATAAGCTGATCTACCTAATGGCTTGGAACACCCCCATACAGCAAAAAAATATATATTTTCAAATGTATTTTTAAATATATTTCAAAATATACAAAAAATATATTTGTTAAAATATATTTCAAAAACATATTTATGTACATATAATTTGTACAAATGATTTGGAAATTTCTGTATATTTTTGAAAATATATTTAGTAAATTAAAAAATAAAAAAATAAAAAACATAAAAACATGGCCAAAAAATATATTTGCTAAAATATATTTTCTACCAATACATTTTGGGATATATTTTTTGGCTATATTTTTTAAATATTTCAGAAAATCTGAAGGGAGCCCATTGCGAATTTAGCTTATATTAAAAGTGGAACATTTAATATGTAAATAATTTGAAATCAAGTAAAAATTAATACATCATACAGAATATTCAAAACAAGGAAAAGGCTTCATTATTCTTTTTTGCTTTTCCTCTTTGATCTAAAACAGCAACGCATTATGAAGAATTTGCACATTTTAAAGAAGACGTAGAGGACTACAGTCAGGATAGTGATGAGAAAAGCGAACACATCCAGACAGTGGTACTGGTACCAGGTAAGGTTGTGGGCCTCGACACGCAGGTGTTTAGCGCCTTTATTGCGCATGACAAACTCAATCCAGAACACAGCCTCATCCAAAGGCTTCAGTGGTCTGTCATGATGAATCCTGGACAAACGCATAGCATTCTCTTTATACCTGAGGAGATGAAGACAAATACTGTTATATGTCTGTGTGTAGTGCAATAGAGAACATAGAGCCCTCAAGATATCTAGACTGAAGTCCAGAGTCCTGTTATGCACTGACACCACTGTAAATTACATTATATGAGTGACTTACGAGGGGTCATTAATGACAGCATTGAGTCCATCCACCAGGTCTTGTGTCTGTGTGGTTTTGATGTTGTCCATAACAACAGCAGCACCTTTGGCCTTCATATGAACCAAATTATCAGGCTGGTCAGCAAACAAGGGGATCCCGACCATTGGAACGCCATGATAAATGGCCTCATTTATGCCATTAATGCCTCCATGAGTGATGAACGCTCTGGTTTTGGGGTGACCTGAATCAGGAGACAAACATGGGTAAACAAACAAGGAAAAGCAAAGGCCATTGTTACAGTATGCAATGGAAGTAAACAGACAACAGTAAAATAGATACTCAAAAGTATAGCTACAAGACTATTTTAATTTAATTTATTGTGTTTTGTGTTTTATATATTTTATTACAAAATTAAAAAATATAATTTCACATTTTTAGTAGTAACGTAGTGTACAATCACAAATTATAACACAAACCCAATAAATCATTCTGAGGGATCCACTTATAGATTCTGGTGTTTTCACCAAGAGTATCTGGCTTCTCTCCACCGTATCGCCATAAGACCTGTAAATAAAACAAAACACAGACTCAACCACACTCTCAGAAGATACTGACAAATACATTATAGAGAATCACTACCGGATTAAATGTGGAAATTCACTTTTAATTGTGACTAAACAAACCTTGATGAATGAACTTATTTAAATTGAGGTTTTCACTCATTCCAATCACATCAAGAAGCAGTGCCTATGCAGTCATGATATATGGATAGAAAAGATGTAACACTGATCACTTACCTTCTGTGGAATCTGTGCCAGTGCGGAGGCGATCTTATTGCTCGTCTCTTTGGGCATTTTGTCTATCATAGACCCCAGAGTGAAGACCACAATCCCATCATCCCCTGAGCTCTGTACAAACTCCTCCATGTCCTACACATAAAAAAAGACCTCAATTTATTGTGTGAATACTAAGATAACTGAACTGAATCCATTCAGACTGGTCACCGACTCACTGAACTGCAAGTTATCAGTATTTTCAGTGTAAATAATGAATTTGTAGACAAGTTTTATGAAAATCAAATCTCCTGAGTACTTATTAACAGCAAATGAGGTAGAATTTTTTAAAAAGACAGACGCACCTTGGGTAATGGTTTGGCAGGGGAGCAGTGAAGCCCTCCAACGTATTTGAAGTTGGGCAGGAATGGCCGTGGAAACTCAAAATCCCAGTAGTTTCTGATTAACCAAATATCAGCTTTACCCATCATCTCACAACAATCAGTGGGCCGTCCTGGAAAGAGGAATGATTGACAGCTTTACACAAACGTTATTTTTGCATAGTATTTTAGACATGCTTAACACTTCTTGCATCTGCAGTGCATAGGAATCACAGCTGACATATGAGTAAAGTATGACATAACTGACAAAAAACTGATTAGCTGATGGGACACTTAAACCCATCATTTGATGACTATCAGCATAACTATGGAAATGTGTCCCTTATGGGTGTTTGAAGGCATGCTTCGTGTTCAATACAAGAGAAGCTCTATCTACAGTATTAGTGGCATTATGTTATTACCCTTGAAACTAATTTCAATTTTTTTCCCCCAGATAAAACAAAATGTGTTTACACTAAGGCAAGAGTCATACACTTTAAACATTTTGTTTCAGTACTTTATTTTTGCAGGGGAACCTGCTGTTCCAGACCAATAAATGATTATACTATGGGTTTAAAAATGCATGAAGTGAATTATTTTTTCAATTAACTCCTTTCAGAACTTTCCTTTAACTCTCACCTAAATATTCAATGTTCAAGTTTTCAATCTATTTTCCAAGCAATAATGGAAAAAGCATCTAAGTAGAAGAGCATATTGATGATTCACTCTATAAAGCTCATCTTTGAAATTCTGTGAGATTATTCATGGCTCATGAACAAATAATGGTGGAGCTGGTATCTGACCACACATCTGCTCTACAGCGTGAGCATTTTCTAGGGCCGAAGACAGTGAGCAGAGAAAGAAAACAGACTATGAGTATTATGATTGCCAGATTGTAAGATCGTCTGTTTCCATCCTCAACATATACTGTGTGGTATAATTATTAACAAAGTAAGTATATAGATTTTAACAAGTCATGGCACTCATAAATCAGTAACGTATTAAGGTAAACAGTAGAGGCCAAAGAGAAAGGTGAAGCAGGTTCATGAAAAACCTGGAAATAACATTTAACACATTATCTGAAGTATGCATTGTTTTTGTGTGAAAAGCTGAATATGTCCTGAAACATAAATAGACTTCTTGTGTGTATGTGTAGGAAAATAAAACAAATACTGCATTGATATGAGTCCCAGTAGGTTATGATTAACCAGATATAAGCCTAACAAGATATCATCTACTGTAACAAGGCATGTTTCACTAATTTAAACCCTTCGCTGCTGACTATCCTCCTGAGCTGTGATTCCAAAGACAGCACACCAGGACTAATACAAGTCCTTTTTCCACAAAGAAATGAGAAAATATACTCAATTAGCTATTTTTTGCCAATGAGAGATTACTTTTATATTTATTCATTTCAAACCTATATCAGTATTTTATGTGAGGTTGAATACATTTTCCCATGGAACAAACAAAATTGTTACAAAAACCACATTTTTCTCTGCACAAACAAGTCCTGGTTTACTTTCATTTGAAGTGCCTAACAACAATTTACAACAAAAAATGTTTCTGGAGTATTTGATTATGCAACAAATGCTGTTGATACAGATTATTGCTGAGCAGATTTTGAGACCCAGATAATTCTGACCTGGAATATAGTGCACAAGAAATATGGACTATTTTATGAAGCTTTTTTGTCCTCATTGGAACTTGATAGATAAACTTTCTTTGTATGTGTGAAGATCCTTCAAAATTATCCTTTTGTGTTCCATTGGAGAAAAAAAAAAAAAAAAAAAAAAAAAAAAAAAAAAAAAAACAGCATATGTGACCCTGGATCACAAAACCAGTCTTAAGTAGCATGGGTATATTTGTAGCAATAGCCAAAAATACATTGTATGGGTCAAAATTATTGATTCTTCTTTTATGCCAAAAATCATTAGGATATTAAGTAAAGATCATGTTCCATGAAGATATTTTGTAAATTTCCTACCGTAAATATATCAAAACCTAATTTTTGATTAGTAATATGCATTGCTAAGAACATCATTTGGACAACTTTAAAGGCGATTTTCTCAGTATTTTGATTTTTTTGCACCCTCAGATTCCAGATTTTCCAATAGTTGTATCTCGTCTAAATATTGTCCTATCCTAACAAAACCATACATCAACGGAAAGCTTATTTATTCAGCTTTCAGATGACGTAAAAAATCTTAATTTAGAAAAACTGACACTTATGATTGGTTTTGTGGTCCAGGGTCACATATGAGTTTGTAACTACTTTAGGTGAGTAAACAGAATTTTCATTTGTGTGTGAACTAGTAATGAATTCAGAACATTGCTTTAACTCACCAAAATATTCAGTGTAATAGTTGTCCATTTTTTTCCACATCAAAGTGACAAAAGCATCTTGAGAAAGGTAAAACAGCATATTGATGATTCGTTCTGTAAAGCTCATCTTGTCTGTGAGTTTAATCATGCCTGCAGGAACAAATGACGGTGGAGCTGGTATCTGACCACACATCCGCTCTACAATGTGAGCAATGGAGAATTGGAAAGTGTAAACCAAGGGAACATTCAGCTCTTCAGCCACAATATCACTGCACGGGAAGTGCGGATCTGACAGAACAACATCAAACTTTCCATTCTGCAATTTGTCCATCAACTCTGGCGATCTCAGAATGCCGTCACAGTATGACAAAGCCATATCCTGATGTTTGGAAGCAAGCTCATAGAATTTAATCTGAATCTGTAGTAAGTTTAACTGATCAGACTCATACACTGAGAAATGTACAAGTTCATTAAGGAAGTCTTGCATGTCCTGTGTGGTCATGGACACACTGAAGTGCTGGTAGGAGAAGCGATCCGATTCTTTGCTATCCATGAAGGGAGAGGGATTCGGCACCAGCACTGTGACATTGTGTCGCCTGTCAACCAACGTTTCCAAAATGATCTTCAGATTGATCCAGTGACTGCCTCTAGTAGGCCAAACTAAAATATTCCCACATTTTCCAGGACCAAACACAGCAAGAAGATAAAGAACACCGATTATGAGTCTCATAATTACCAGCAGCAGAGTGTGTGATCACTTAGTGTCCTTCAACTATATTCCAAAAAGTACAACTATTTACCAAGTATACAGAGTTAAACCAGTAAGTGCCAAAGTGACAAGGTTTTCATAAATCATTAAACTGCTTTGGTAAAAGGTACACAATTATGGTCCAGTTCCCCAGTTCCAGTTGCACTAACTTTTTTCCCCTTTTTCTTTAAAACTAAGTATCCTCAATGGCCAGCTATAGTGTCACCTGGATTCTGTAGTTGATTTGCTGATGCTTTCATTGTAGGATATATTACAGCCATAAGAGAATTCTTTGAAATCTTTGAGAAGTATTTTGAAATCTTACTGACCCCAAACTTTTGAGGTAATGTTTATACAGTACTGAGCAAAAGTCTTAGTCATGTTAAAAAATTGTTTAAATGCAGTTATTTTTAATTTTGCTTTAGTGTACAGGAAATATCAGTTGGACATGTTGAAATACCTTGACCTTTTTGCAACAGTTCTTATGGATTTAGTCTGTCTCAGTTTTTCTGTCTCTTAATGTAATCACAGACAGATTGATGATGGTGAGATCAAATCTCTGTGACTGCTTGTGCATACAAAAGTCTCACTGGATTTTACAATTCATTGCAAAACGAATGCAAGAAACATAAACTGATATTTCCTACTAGCAAACTAAAGCAAAAGATAGAAATAACAATAATCTAGCATGCACAGGTGTATATAAATGAATTGTATCAATTTTTGTTTCAGTCAAAACCAATCACTCTTTTTTGCTTTTCCTCTTTGATCTAAAACAGCAACGCATTATGAAGAATTTGCACATTTTAAAGAAGACGTAGAGGACTACAGTCAGGATAGTGATGAGAAAAGCGAACACATCCAGACAGTGGTACTGGTACCAGGTAAGGTTGTGGGCCTCGACACGCAGGTGTTTAGCGCCTTTATTGCGCATGACAAACTCAATCCAGAACACAGCCTCATCCAAAGGCTTTACTGGTCTGTCATGATGAATCCTGGACAAACGCATAGCATTCTCTTTATACCTGCAGAGATGAAGACAAATACTGTTATATGTCTGTGTACATAGTGCACATGTAGAGAGAACAATGAGTCCTCAAGATATCTAGACTGAAGTCCAGAGTCCTGTTATGCACTGACACCACTGTAAATTACATTATATGAGTGACTTACGAGGGGTCATTAATGACAGCATTGAGTCCATCCACCAGGTCTTGTGTCTGTGTGGTTTTGATGTTGTCCATAACAACAGCAGCACCTTTGGCCTTCATATGAACCAAATTATCAGTCTGGTCACCAAACAAGGGGATCCCGACCATTGGAATGCCATGATATATGGCCTCATATATGCCATTAGTGCCTCCATGAGTGATGAATGCTCTGGTTTTGGGGTGACCTGATCAAGAGACAAACATGGACAAATAAACAAAGAAATACTAAAGTTGTCATTACATTAACACACAATGGAAGTATTCAGACAATGAACAGCAAAATACATACTCAAAAGTATAGCCACGAGACGTTTTTATTTTTAGCAAAAATTACTTTTTTAATAATCATTTTATATGTTTTATTGAAAATATATAACTGAATATTTTTAAAATATTTTTTGAAGTAGTATACAATCACAAGTTATAAAACAAACCCAGTAAATCATTCTGAGGGATCCACTTATAGATTCTGGTGTTTTCACCAAGAGTATCTGGCTTCTCTCCACCGTATCGCCATAAGACCTGCAATAGATAAGACATCCAATCACATCAAGAAGCAGTGCCTATGCGTCATGATATATAGATGGAAAGGATGTAACAGTGATCACTTACTTTCTGTGGAATCTGTGCCAGTGCGGAGGCGATCTTATTACTCGTCTCTTTGGGGATTTTGTCTATCATAGACCCCAGAGTGAAGACCACAATCCCATCATCCCCTGAGCTCTGTACAAACTCCTCCATGTCCTACACATAAAAAGACATCATGAACTTAAGGTGTGAAAAGTGACTACATAATATATTTCTGCAAAAATTTAAAATATATGCTGCCATAGTTACAATTCACTGCCGTTTTCAGGTAAAATAAAGGTGCTGCTAATATTATTAAAAGCAGTTGATACAAACAGTAAGGCACTCCCCCACGCCACTGCTGAATCTTCAGTGACATGGCAAAAGAAATTATATTTAACATGAGCTGTGAATGTGAAGTTCCAGTCTATATTGAATATAGTTAAAAACAAAAACAAAAACAAACAAACAAACAATGTAGCACTAAATAATGGCAAGAAAGGTCTTTCTATTGAGATTCCCATACACAAAGTCAGCATCACAGTCCAATTCAAGAACAAATGATTCTTGAGTCGGTTCTGTTTACTGAATCAACATAGAACATAAACAATTTAGTTTGATTCTCAAACAATTTATTCTTATGGGCCAGTTGTTTTAATAAATTGGTTCAGAAATGCTGAAATACCGAGTTAACTGAACTGAATCCATTCCGACCGGTCACTAATCATCTAACTCACTGCAGTAAAATAATGATAACTTCTCATGGACCTATAGGTGTGTTTTACGAAATTCAGATCTACTTTTTTTCTTATTAACAGCAAATGAAATAGAATTTTAAAAAGACAGATGCACCTTGGGTAATGGCTTGGCAGGGGTGCAGTGAAGGCCTCCAACGAATTTGAAGTTGGGCAGGAATGGCCGTGGAAACTCAAAATCCCAGTAAGTTCTGATTAACCAGATATCAGCTTTACCCATCTTCTCACAATAGGAAGTGGGCCGTCCTGGAAAGAGGAGTACTTTAGACATGCTTAACACATCTGGCATTGGCAGCACATGAGAAACACAGATGCAAATGCCATGTGAGTGAAGTATGACATCAAGACTAAACTTATTGGCAGATGGGACAAGTCCTAAATTCTTCATTTGATGACTATCAGCACGACTATATGAAAGTGTGTCCATTACATCTGTACATGCAAATGTGATGATGGCAAATGTCAGCGTGCGCGGATCATTTCCCTTTCACAGTGTTTTAAGGAATGTTCTGGGTTTAATACAAGATAAGCTCTACCAACTGTACTGTATATGTGGCATGTTGATTACTCTTGAAAATAATTTTAATTTGTTCCCCAGATTAAAAAAGTGCACTTTTAATATGTGTAGCAACAGAACCAGAGTCCAATGAATTATTATCCTATGGGTTTAAAACTACATGGGGTGGCAGAATTTATTTGTCGATGAACTCTCTCCAGAACCTTCCTTTAACTCACCTAAATATTCAGTGTAATAGTTGTCCATTTTTTTCCAAGCAAATATGCATAAAGGATCTATAGACAGGTAGAAGAGCATATTGATGATTCGCTCTGTAAAGCTCATCTTGTCCGTGAGTTTACTCATGACTCCAGGAACATATGATGGTGGAGCTGGTATCTGACCACACATCCGCTCTACAGTGTGAGCTATGGAGAATCGGAAAGTATAAACCAAGGGAACGTTCAGCTCTTCAGCCACAATATCGCTGCATGGGTACATCGGATCTGACAGAACAACGTCAAACTTTCCATTCCGCAATTTATCCATCAGCTCTGGAGATTTGAGAATGCCATCACAGTATGACAACGCCATATCCTGATGTTTGGAAGCAAGCTCGTAGAGTTTCATTTGAATCTGCAGTAAGTTTAACTGATCAGTCTCATACACTGAGAAGTGTAGAAATTCCTCGAAGTAGTCTTGTATGTCCTGTGCAGATGTGGACGCATTAAAGTGCTGAAATGAGAAGCGATCCGATTCTTTAGCTTTCATGAAAAGAGTGCCATCTGGCACCAGCACTGTGACATTGTGTCCCCTGTCAATCAATGTTTCCAACACGATCTTCAGATTGATCCAGTGACTGCCCTCAGTATGCCATACTAAAATATTCCCACATTCTGCAGGACCGAACACAGTGAGCAGAGAAAGAAAACAGACTACGAGTCTCACTCTCATGATTGCCAGCGATAGAGATCATCAGTGTCCTGCCTCAACATATACTGCCTGGTTTAGCCTAATTATTAACCTGTGCAAAGTCATTGCATTCATCTATCAATTAAGTATTCAGGTAAATGTGAAAGGTAAAAACAGCGATGGACGTTTTCGAAACCTTTGCGAATCTTGTGTTTTGTTCCTGGTTCGGAGCGCGTATCAATCTGCTAACAGTGTTGCCAGATTGGCTGGACGATTTCCAGCCCAAAAGTTCGCCAAAGCCCACACAATCCAACAAAAAACAAAACTTTAACTGTCAAAACAACGTGATAGAATGTTATTGCCATGTCAATCAGGTTAATAAGGACCATTTTTAACTCCTTAAAACAAAATAATGATGACAATATAGGCTAATATAAAAATAGATAACTTTCCAAGGAAAACGGATCAAATCAGGGAAAATACATGATTAAAGAGAATGACCAAATATGACTAAAATATGCAGGCACGATTACAGTGCCGATACCCCTGATAGCACACGTACATCTCGGAGACGTCTATTTGACATCTGCATTTACATCTGCAAGACGTATTTTTTAGGGTGTTTGCTCATCTGCAATACGTCTATAGGACGTTTCCTTTTAAATGTCAAATAGACGTCTATTAGATGTCTTTAAGATGTTTATGATTTAGAATGTATGTAAAACTGACATCTGAAAGACGTCTGTCAGATGTTTGTAGACAGCAGATGCTTTCCAGGGCAAGAGATCTTTAACAGACATCTTGCAGACGTACGTGTGCTATCTGGGCCTCGAAAAAAGGCATGCATCATTTTCAATGTCAATAGTCAGAGTAAGCCCATTTCAATGCAAAAAGTACCCAATATAAGTGATTGGAATAAGCGTAATTAGCAGGTATTTCACACTCCGTTCATGCGCACACCATGGCAAATTCATTGATACATACTGCACAATAATCTGAAATGTGCTTACTTTCGTGTTGCACTTAAACTTCAGACAGAACTAGAATACAGAACTTTGCACAGTCAAAACTCATCAAGTCCACCAGGATAGCAAGAATATCTGGACCGTTTAAAAGATATCCTGATGCAGGACAGGATTGTATAGTCCCATATTCAGTTTTGATTTTGATTAAATTACTCAATTGTGCTCTGATTTCAGAGTTACAATGATAAGCCAATTTTTACCTGTACAATCAACTTAAAAACCGCCCAATCTGGCAACACTGACTGAAAAAGTCGCGTGATTTCAGTAGCCTAAATGAGGGTTCGTTACGTCATAACTGTTTCGAAATGGCTCGAAGTTTCACTGGTTCGTCGCTAGGGGCGATCTCAGAGAAGCCACGAACCTTTCTTTAAATACTGTTTACCTGATCTTGGATCAGTTTTATAAAGTTGTAGACTAGGGGTTTTCAAGCTCGGTCCTTGAGGGCCACTGTCCTGCAGAGTTTAGCTCCAGCTTGCCTCAAAACCTGCCTGAAAGTTTGTAGTATACATAGTAACACCTTGATTAACGTTAGCTGGTTCAGGTTTGTTTGTTTAGGGCTGGAGTTAAACTACGCAGGACAGTGGCCCCCCAGGACTGAGCTTTGATACCCCATTGCAGACATTTGTCAAAGCTACTGGGAGGCAAGCCTGAAACCGTTAATCAAAAAAGTGTAACGGTATGCTAACGCTGCCGCTTTGGCGGTATACAGGCAAGGAGACCAGAGGCCGTTTTGTTTTTTTCTTTTGGAATGGATGTCAATGGAGGAGAGGCGTCACTGAGTAAACAGCTTTTGTGAGGAAACAGCTTATCATTTAATGAATCGACAGCCTATTGGCTAATCTTCAACTTATTTGTCATTAAATAATACAGTAGTTTTGGACTGAAATATTTTTAGAGTTTACACCGAAAAAAAAATGCCATTTTATAAGAGAAGTCACAGACTTTTGTAACAGGTAGGATTTACGTCGGATTTACGTAGATTTACAGCACTTCTCATTCATTCCTGTGGTATCTGTAAAGTGACTGATTGTCGCGCAACTCCTTTGAAATTCAGTGACATCAAGGCTGTAATGTGCTTGGTTATCAAGGCACACGTGATCCAAGTTGACCGTTACCCTTTCTCCAACGGTAAGTAATACAGACCCTCATATCTCCCAATAGTAAGATAATCTCTGCATGTGTTTTAATAATAAAAATGAAGAGTATAGCTAGTTAATTGTCTCTTATTGGCTTCATTTGCCACTCAACAAATTACAGTTTTCTTTAATTGCTTAAACAGTTTCTGAAACCATGGCTCAATGTCACAAATCCCCTGCAAAAGTAAACGATAAATTCAAAACTATTTTAAATTGTGTTTTTGCATGGTAACAATAAACATCAGCCGATTAGCCATGCCAAACTACAGAACACTACATCTTGTGTCTTTTGCATGTTCAATGAGAGTATACACAACCGATGCACAAACACTCTGTATATACAGCATGTAGGCTATGCATATTCAGTTTAGGCTGAGTTTTCGTTGCATTTTCACAGTTTTTGACCAACAGGAGTCACCAGTCTGACCTGTTTCAAGCGCAGTGAATCATTTTGCGAAGCAGTTGGTTTATTTGATTCAGAGTTTCGAAAAGCTTCCTTTCTTCCATCACTAGGTAAGACAAATTAATAGAACATAGCTTTTGATTAGGACACATGTGGAAAAAGTACCAGTCATCATGTAGTATTCCTGGAAAAGGATACAATCAATGAGAGAAGGAAGGAGAGGGATGCGGGCTCCTCATAAATGAATAGCAGTATTTTTTTTTTTTTTTACAATAACTTGTGTTAAAGAAACTAAAAGTAAAAATATAGTAAAAATAAAAGTACTTTTTACAACCACTCAATTTCAACTTCAACAAATGCACTCTTCTACAATAAAAGGCACACTTTTGTACGTTTTAGGTACCAATATGGACAATTTAGGTACAAAAGGTACTGTACCATTGACAGCTTCATACCTTTTTTTCTGAGTGTGTGTAAACATGTTATGTCAGAGTCATGAATATTTGAATAGGCCTACTCTTTCACTCATGTTGTAACAATACAGTGCAATACAACTGAAGAAGTAAAAAAAGGCATTTGAAGAAAATAAAAGATAAGGACTGTTATGATAAAGACCGTTATGACCATGAACTCAAGTTAACTTGTGTAAGAGGGAGCTCAATTAACCAAACATATGAAAGTTTAAGACAACATATATATAACATATACATTATATCAGAGATGGTCTTATTATTACTTAAATGTTTTACTGTAGAACGTAAAAATTACACACACCCCCATATCAAAAATGCTAAGCTGTGATGTTTTTTTAAATAAAAACTGCAATAGGTAAAGAATGTTTGGAGTGTGAGTTTGTACTGTTCACATTGTAGAACAAAACGTCAAAGTATTGAAGAAAATCTGAAGGGAACCCATGGAGATTTTTTCTGATATTAAAAGTTGAACATTCAATATGTAAATAATTTGAAAAATTAATACATCGTACAGAATATTCAAAGCAAGGAAAAGGCTTCATTATACTTTTTTGCTTTTCCTCTTTGATCTAAAACAGCAACGCATTATGAAGAATTTACAATTTTAAAGAAGACGTAGAGGACTACAGTCAGGATAGTGATGAGAAAAGCGAACACATCCAGACAGTGGTACTGGTACCAGGTAAGGTTGTGGGCCTCGACACGCAGGTGTTTAGCGCCTTTATTGCGCATGACGAACTCAATCCAGAACACAGCCTCATCCAAAGGCTTCAGTGGTCTGTCATGATGAATCCTGGACAAACACATAGCGATGAAGACAAATACTGTTATATGTCTGTGTGTATGCTGTGTGTAGTACAACAGAGAACATAGAGCCCTCAAGATATCTAGACCAGTGGTTCCCAATTCCAGACCTCGTGTGTCATCATCAAATGCAAGATTCAGAATGCAGAAGTAATGGATATAACTGAAACGACACATTCCCTGCTTTTAATATCTGAAGAATTAATGCATCAGGACACAGCTGATCACTTAGAAAGACCTGTGAGGCAACTGTTCCAATACTTATGCTCACATCAGATAGAGGGATGAAACTCTAAAAGTGCTGTTCTTATTATTTGGTATAACATGTATGTGTTGAAACGGCTAATAATAAAATGTGACATTCTGTAGTTTTGTCTCATATTCATTTTTTAATCATATTTGCAAATGTCTTGACTCCACAGCCAACAGAACAATTTTGTCTTTACTGTTCCAATACTTATGGAGGGAACAGTAAATATTCTTACTGCTAAATTCTGAAAAAAAACAGACGTGTTAATTATTGGACCTAAAACCCCCAAAAGTAATAACCTAGAACACTGTCTAACACTTGATGGCTGCTCTGTAAATTCTTCGTCATCAGCCAGGAACCTAGGTGTGCTATTTGATAGCAATCTCTCCTTTGACAGCAATGTTTCTAGTATTTGTAAAACTGCCTTTTTTTCATCTTAAAAACATATCTAAACTGAGACCTATGCTCTCAATATCAATGAAGAAATGTTAATTCATGCGTTTATGACCTCAAGGTTAGATTATTATAATGCTTATTGGGCGGTTGTTCTGCACGCTTAATAAACAAACTACAAATGGTTCAAAATGCAGCAGCTACAGTTCTTACTAGGACCAGGAAGTATGACCATATTAGCCCGGTTCTGTCAACACTGCACTGGCTCCCTATTAAACATCGTATAGATTTTAAAATCTTGTTAATTACTTATAGAGCCCTGAATGGTTTAGCTCCTCAGTACTTGAGCGAGCTCTTATCGCATTATAGTCCTCCACGTCCATTACGTTCTCAAAACTCTGGCCATTTGATAATACCTAGAGTATCAAAATCAACTGCGGGCGGCAGATCCTTTTTCTATTTAGCGCCCAAACTCTGGAACAATCTATCTAACACTGTTCGGGAGGCAGACACACTCTGTCAGTTTAAATCTAGATTAAAGACCCATTTCTTTAACCTGGCGTACACATAACACACTAATACACTTCTAATATTCAAATCCGTTAAAGGATTGTTAGGCTGCATTAACTAGGTCAACCGGAACCGGGAATACTTCCCATAACACTCGATGTACTTGTTACATCGTAAGAAAAATGACGTTTCTCTCTTATTCCGAGGTCACCGTAGCCACCTGATCCGGTCTGTATCCAGCCCAGATGGTCACTGCAGTCACCAGATCCAATTCGTATCCAGATCAGATGGTGGATCAGCACCTAGAGATGACCTCTACAGCCCTGAATGTCAGCGGAGACCAGGACAACTAGATGAGCCCCAGAGACTTATCCCCAGCCACCTAGACAGCCTTCGGGAAAAGACCACTGGAACCAGTTGAGGCCTTACAATCTGACTTTGCTGCAGTTGGAACAAACTGCTGGTTCGTTCAGAGGAGAACTGGCCCCCCGACTGAGCCTGGTTTCTCCCAAGGTTTTTTTCTCCATTCTGTCACCGATGGAGTTTTGGTTCTTTGCCGCTATCGCCTCTGGCTTGCTTAGTTGGGGACACTTCATTTCCAGAGATATCTTCGACCTGATTGCACAGAAAATATTTAAACTGAAAAAACTGAGGTGGACGATGACATCACTGAATTCAATAATGAAATGCCTTTAACTGAAAATTGAGTGTTTTCTTGTCTTTTTACATTATTGACACACTATTTTCCTATTTTGATATTGTGCAGTTGCTTTGACACAATTTGTATTGTTAAAAGCGCTATACAAATAAAGGTGACTTGACCTGCGTGCTCTAGACGGGCTGTCAGTCAGTGTAGTTTCATTGTTACGCAAGGTGGCGTCAAGGGACTGTCTTTGAGTGAGTCTTTAAACCGTTCATTCAACTACACGTTCAAAAACGCCGATTCATTCAAAGAAAGATGTAATGACCTGGTCCGTGTACGTTGCGTTCATTCGTTTTTTGATTTTTTTTTTTTTTAATTGAAAACAGAAACATGAGAAAACGGCGCCATTTTCGTTTTTTCAAACCAACAAAAAAAAAAAAAAAAGAAGAAAACAACAAGATATCCCTTGATTTTCCGTTTGTACATTCAGGGGTAGAAAATGGATAAACAGTCTGAAATTTGATTTCCACGTGTGGGAGGGAATTAAATGCCCCTTTCCACTGATTGGTCAAACAAGGATCAAATGGTGCCGTAATGTCGTCTTCGGTTTTGTGCAACCGAATAAGAGTCCTCTGCTGTTAAAGCGTTTATTGCAACTCCTGCGTTTATCTCCCTCTCATCAAACAAACAGACTAACAAATGGCTTGACTCAAACCATACTGGGGCAGTGCCTAGACAGGGCTTACTTCTGTGTAGACATAGATTCTATATGTCAAATATTAGGTGCTTATTGCAGAAATATGTATGTACCTCAGATCTGCAGCCACATTACCCTTTTAGTCTATTTCTTTGGCGCACCGCACATATTATTTAGCTGTCCAGTTATCAAAATCTGTGTGGCAAAGCTGTGTGACATTTACATTATACTGAAGCGCAGACCAGTATCTTACCGTTTTGATTATTATTTCGAGTTTTTTTTCATAGAGATGTTTATATGATACTGTCATTATTTGACGGCTTGTTACACAAATGCTTTTTTTTTTTTTTTTTTTTTTTTTTTTAAATAAAAGGGCATTTTTCAAACTTTATAAAAATATGCCCGTCACCTTTAATATTAAACTCCTGAATTTAGTCAATATTTGAAAAATATGACATTATAGGTGACACCTATTAAATCAGTACCAACCAAAGCCATCTTTGCACTGTGGTACAGAAGCTGCATCTTAAGCTGAATTTAGATGTATTTACACAATTAATGCTGCTCAGACAGCAGTAAATGCATTAACACAGCAATTGCATTATGGAATGAGATTAATGTTTTAAACAAAAACATTCTGAATAGCCTACAGAAATATGAAATGAGTGACAAAATGAAACAATAGGATACTTGAATTATGAAGGTTACTTCGCCAGTAGGTGGCGGCAAGTCATTGTGTTGATGAATGAGTCATAGAGTCATCAATTCAACCGATTCGTTCAAAATGCTGATTTGTTCAGGAGCAAAGCAAATGGGTCATTGAACCACTCACTCAAACAATTCATTCAAAGACTCAGATTCATTCAAGAATGAAAAGCCTGTTTTAAGTCAAATAACACACTGTTTTATGTCTACAATGAAATCAATTTATTCTCATTATTAATGAAACTGTATTGTCTAAAAATAAAAGTTATGACTGCTGCATATTCACACTAAAATCAATACTGATCTGCGCTTCACTATAATGTAAATGCATTCGCCCCGTGTTGTCCAGTGCGTCACGCAGCTTTGCCACACAGATTTTGATAACTGGACAGCTAAATAAATTGTGCAGTGCGCCAAAGAAATAGACTAAAAGGGTAATGTGGCTGCAGATCCGAGGTACATACATATTTCTGCAATAAGCACCTAATATTTGCCATAGAGAATCCCCAGCGGGGGACTCTTATTCTGTTGATGACATAATGACGGCACCATTTGATCCTTGCTTGACCAATCAGTGGAAAGGGGCGTTTAATTCCCTCCCACACGTGGAAATCAAACATTCAGACTGTTTATCATCCATTTTCTACCCCTGAATGTAAAAACGAAAAATTAAGATGAGTTTTTGTAAAAAACAAAAATGAGCCATTTTCTCATGTTTCTGTTTTCAATATTAAATCAAAAAACGAATGAACGCAACGTACACGGACCTGAAACACGCTGCTGAAATCATTTAACTTTGAGAGCCACTTTTAAAGGTTCAGCTGACCAGCAGAGCATCGATGCTCAGACAGAGATTTCACTTTCCTTGGACATAACAACCTATTTTCACAAATATACAAGACTCGGCCTGAAGGACAGACGCGGGTAATCGCAGGCGCTCAGTCGATCTCTCTCTCATTCACAGTCTGTTTAGGCTTAAGTGTAAATCTACTGAGCCTTTGTACAAATCAGCATGGTACACATTATGTTATCATTAATAACCTATTTAATATTCAGTACACATGCACGAAGTGTAAAACGAGAAGAGCATAACCTTACGAAAAAAAGAAAACAGGCAGATATCGCGGTTGTTGCATTCCTCTGCGGTTATGCTTGTCAATATATTAGCGCGGTATTGCGGTTATCGCGACAGTTACATACGTAACCGAGAAGATCCCTTTCGTTCACTAAACACTGGGTGCATTCCGATTGACAGGATTGCGCAGTGTTCACTGCTCCCTAAGTTACTCCCTAAGCACGGGATATCCCTTGAAGTGGACTTCGATGACAATAATCGCTCATTTGGAACGGCCTGGAACCTCATCAAAGAAAATCAACGGCAGGGTAACGCAGATTACGATATAATATAAATAGCCTAAATATTGTAAATTTTACTTTCAAATTTAAACATATAATACATATACAATTATGTATCTAATAAATATAGTAAAATGTATATGTTTAGATGGTTACAGATTGTAGTGTCTCCTGCCTTTATTTCCCACATGCAGCCTCATTAACTCTCCTGAGGTAACGTAAATAAAGTAAAACAATTTACAAAAAAAAAAAAAAAAAAAAAAAAAAAGCTTTTTTCTCGCTGGTTTTATTTAGTTTCACCTATTCATACAATATTCAAATGTAATTCATCGTCATAACCATTCATGAATACTATAGTTTGTATAATAACAACAACAACAACAACGTTTATTGTAACCCCTCCATTGCAGAGCCTTTAAAAACCTCTTTCAACGGCTCTGCTCCATCGTTAGTTCTAACTGATGACGCGGTGCGACAGTTGGGTGATTTTCCCTCTCCACTTCCTGTGAAGTGATGTATGGATGTTCCCTTATTCCCTATGCCCTTCGATCTGAACATGTTCACTCCCTTCGGATTGGAATACCCTGTGAAGTCCACTTCGCAGTCCACTTATGGTCGAATGGAACGCACCTACTGTGTACCGTCACTATGGAAATGATATACCATAATGCTTTCACAAACCTAAAGACAATTGGAAGACCGAGGAAAGAGTCTGCTCAAGCAGATAAAACCTGGGAGCCAGGAGCCATCCTCACATCAAAACTGTAAAACTTGATAAAGGTGTTCGGAGAAGCACGAATATCTTCCAACAAAGAGCCCTTAAAAGGTTTCTCCACCCCAAAATGAAAATTGTCATTAATCACTTACCCCCATGTCGTTCCAAACCTGTAAAAGCTTCGTTCGTCTTCGGAACACAATTTAAGATATTTTAGATGAAAATCGGGAGGCTTGTGACTGTCCCATTGACTGCCTAGTAATGACCACTGTCAAGGCCCAGAAAAGTATGAAGAGCATTGTCAGGATAGTCCATCTGCCAACAGTGGTTCAATCTGAATTTTAAGATGCGACCAGAATACTTTTTGTACGCAAAGAAAATAAAAATAATGACTTTTTTTTTCAACAATTCGTCTTCACTCTGTCTCTCCGCGTCCCCGTAGCACCATTTTGGAGATTATCCACTGAACGCAAACTGCATATTAACAGAAACATGCTTGGATACAGCACTCTGTGAACAGCCATCTTCTTTGGCAATGAATGTTTGTGGCTTACCCTCCTTGTGAAGGGTGTCAATGATTGTCTTCTGGACAACTGTCAGATCAGCAGTCTTCCCCATGATTGTGTAGCCTAGTGAACCAAACTGAGAGACCATTTTGACGGCTCAGGAAACCTTTGCAGGTGTTTTGAGTTGATTAGCTGATTGGCATGTCACCATATTCTAATTTGTTGAGAATTGGTGGGTTTTTGTTAAATGTGAGCCAAAATCATCACAATTAAAAGAACCAAAGACTTAAACTACTTCAGTCTGTGTGCACTGAATTTATTTAATACACGAGTTTCACAGTTTGAGTTGAATTACTGAAATAAATGTACTTTTCCACGACATTCTAATTTATTGAGATGCACCTGTAAGTTTTGTTTTCATTTACTCAAATACCTAGCGAAACAAGTGTTAAAAGCCAGGTTTTATCTTTTTTTTCTTAACACACAGCCCACAAACAATAAGACAACTACTATATACGGCAATAGTCTTTCCATTTTGTTTTTGTAGTGCTGTCATGCAAGATATGTCCAAATGTTTTAACCAAACTCGAGCAATTCAGTATTTTGTATGCATGTCCTGCTGTGCCATATTTTCTAATGTTGCACCAATTTGTAAATATGTTTAAATAGATTGTACATATTTTCAAAGATTGCACCACTGTCCAAAATATTTTTCATAAGTCTTTCCATTTTCTCTTGTCTTAGGACTATTCTGGAGAAAATGAGCCTGCTGGGGAAGGACTTAAAAAATACAAAGTAAGCATGTTAATAGACACATTTTTGCTGAAATTGATTGTGCTGTTGTTGTTAACAGGCATGGTTTATTTGCTCTGCCTTAGAATTGCAAGTGTCCTGGGACAGGTGAGGGAGTGAGTGGAAGCTGGTGAAGCTGCTCAGGGAGGACATCAAACTCCAGACTCAGAGAGAGAGAGACAGAGGAGAGAAGAGCACAGGAGAGCAGGGAGAGAATGGAGAGACAATAAATTATTTATTAACCCTTCTTTCAAGAAGAGAGACAGTGGAAAAAATGGGTACATTAAAATTTTTCAATATCTTTTTTTTGTAACATTGTCAATGTAACAACCTAATTTCTGTAGTTTACTTTTGTGATGTAAGTAAAAAATTAAATGGCAAGTTGTATACAGTACGTTATTCATTTTTGTAATGTATTTAATTTGTAAATGAGCCTGAGTACTTTATGTACATTTTGTATTTTTTTGTTATGCATATTCACGTGTAATTAAAGGGGAAGTAATTATGTACATTGTTCATTGTTTTAATGCAGCTTACAAAATTCTTCTATACGTTTATTTTGTTTTTGTTTTTTTTGCCCTGTAAAATTTTTTTTTACACATTAAAACAAATTGTTCTATACATTACTGAAAGTACTTTTTACAACATAGCTTAGGTTTAACATCAGAAAACGTCAATTTTGAGCCCAGCCCTGCCTCCTGGTCTTCTGGGGTCTTCAGGAGGTGAATCTCTTGGTGAATGGCCAGCACCTCCTCAGCGACTCGGAGGACAATGCGGTGGACAGTGGAACGAGGCATGTCAAAAACTCTGGAGACCACTCTGTATGATGTGCCACTGGCCAGACAGAAGAGAAACACCAGGGTCTGGATTGTAGCACTCCATCCGTGTTGACGTTCACTTCTCAGAAGATCCAGCAGCACTGTCAGAGCCTCCCTGCTCAGCCGAAAACCATTAAAAACCTGTCCAGCGCTGGCACATTCAGCTTTATCCTGCAGTATAGGGGTCTGGTCTGATTTAGGGAAAGAAGAAAAAGAGAAATTGTTTAGAGCTATGACAAAGTAATTAGTAGAAGAAATATTGAGATACTTTATTAAACTACTTGTAGTAAATACTAATACCACACTGGGGAAAAACTACTAGTCATATTTAAAACTTTAGCTGAAGGGATAGTTCAACAAAAAATGAAAATTCCAAACCTGGAACAACTTGAGTGTAAGTAAATGATTACAGAATTTTTATTTTTGGGTGAACTATCCTCTAATTAAAAGTATTATCTTGCATACTCTAATATACTTAAGGTATTGAGACTAAAAGTAAAGGTATGGGCCTACAGTATTGTTCTGAAAAAGAATTCGTCAGGATGGTTTTGCATTAATACTGCTGCACTACTGTGTATGTTGCATTTTACTTCTGAATATGTTCAAGGTTGTTAAATTTAAAGTTGCCTACTTCATATACTGCTGGGTTTAATCTACAACAATGCATCGTTGTAAAAGACCATATTTTTGTAGTGTTACTGTCCTGTGAGAACAAAAAACAGGAAAACTTTGTACTTCATATTTCTAGGAGAATACTTAACGAATGTACTTCCTTACAGTCCACCACTGATTATTTTGAAAATGAAAGCAACAACATTTTGTCAGAATATTAACAAATTGATGCTAACTATATCAAAGGCTGCATCTGAAGGACTCGGACAGGCTATACAGAGCACTGTCCAGCTGTCACAGCTGCCGCTGAACATTGAGCTGTACAATGCCCTGTTTTTTTTAATTCAGTTTTATTTTTATGCTTAACTGCCTAAAAACCCGGGTTGCAAATCTGACAACATGATCACCATGGTCAAGACAATGAACTAAATAAACTCGCACCTTTGTTAGATGTCATTCAGCATTTGAACTGCTGTGTGTATGTGTGTTTTGTAATTTTTCATATGTATCATTACATTATTCAAGCAAGCTCCAAGCCAATACCTGCATTTAAAGTTGTAATCCGGCAATTAAGGACGCAGCAAACCAGTGTAATTTACCTGGCCTAAGCCTGAGGTACATCACGGTCTCCTCCATTATGACGTAAAACATAAAAACAAATATGATCAACTCTGGCTCCACCTATTCAGTCAGGATGGCAGCTCTCCTCTCACACCGTTGCTATGCGACAGGAGCTCCAATCTGGAACACCTGGTGGCGCAATCAGGAAATCCTGCGAAGGCGGAGCATCTTAAGCACTTCGGAGGGTCCTTCGTGCACTTCGGAGGCGTGACCTTCGCAGTCCATGCACTCCAGTTTGGGACACAGCTGTAGACACATAAAAGTGCTGGAAGTAGAAGCGATCTGGGCCCATATTCACAAAACATTTTATCTTAGCACTAAGAGTTCTCCTAAGTAGCAGTAAAAGGTTTTAGCTAAGAGTTTTCTCTTAATTCTCTTTATTCACAAAGCTGCTGAAACAAACTTTTACTAAGGAATAGAGAGAAGTCTTAAGCTAAGAGTAAGAGTGGGGTTGACCTCGTTGCTATGGATGATGTCAGCTTACTTACTAAATATGCACACAGTGATTGGCTGATAGGGGACTCTGTCAGAGAGTGATTGTTGGAAATATTGTAGAGCGCAACATTTTGTTGCCATATTCAAATAAAGGTTTTAAAATAAAATGTTAATTGCCACAATTAAATAAAATTTTTAAAATGCAGGCTAAGTGCAATAATTAAACAAGTATATGTTCAGCTAAATGTCAGACTCTTGCATGTACGCTTCTCGTAGAGGATATGCATATAAACGGCTTTTTAATTAACAGAGTAGAATAATCATGGCCAGGGTGCGATGTGTGAAAAAAAAAAAAATAAAATAAAAAAAAAAGCAGAGGGGGGATGCTTTTGAAAACTTTTTTTCTCTCCAGGGTAAGGTTATAACCTAACCTAATGTTAGTGTGATCTGTTAACAATGCACACCATAAATCCGTCTTTTTAGGCAAGTAAATGGGTGTCACGTCATGAAATATTTTTAATACGACGGAAAATGTATTTAAGGTGATCACAATTTAATAAAAGCATAGGCATATTAATTGTAGCCTAATGATTTTATTTCCCTGGTGATTCAAAAAACGAATACATTACACAGACAAAGCGAGCAAAGAACAGTATCAACGGAGCTTTTTGAGTCAGTAAACCATTGCGTCGTAAAATGATTCACTCTTTCGAAGCGCTTCAATCGCGAATCATTTGATTCAGAACGGGACTTCAGAGCGCGTTTCGCGAATCATTTGATTCAGAACGGGACTTCAGAGCGCGTTTCGCGAATCATTTTATCTCCACCGGGGAAAAAAATAATGGCATAATAAAAATAATGGGGAAGGGGACCCTGCAAATCGCACCCTGATCATGGCTGATAGTAAGACATCCCAGCAGGCACAAAACAGGCACACAACGTCATAAGACGTTGATATTTGGTTAAATTTCGGTTGCGACGTTGGGTGACCAAAATTCAACGTAAATTCAACGTCTAATGTCAATGTTAAATTGATGTCCAATACCGACGTCAGCTGACGTTGAGATTTTGTTGTTTTTAGGTTGTGCAACCAAAATCCAATGTTAAGTCAACGTCAAATTGACGTCAAATATTGACGTCAACCCGATTTTCATTTTCAACCAAAATGCAACGTCTGTCCGACGTCATGTCCAACGTCAACCTGACGTTACATAGACGTCTGGTGCCTGCTGGGATGTAAACGTAAAAGAAAACCAAATTGGATGCAAGAACAGCTGTTACTTCTTCTCCAACTGGTTAATGAAAAGGATATAATCAAAGGAAAATTTGTAGTTGCGATAACCTCCAAACCCTAAAGGTGATACCTTTTTATAATCTCATTAACATCAAATGTTTCTAAAATGTTTATATTCTGAGGCAGATTGCCAGCAACAGCCATTTTAGGATAGTTGTGAGTTGGTTTTAGTGACTTAGGAGTCCTCTTCACTACTTCTACCGTTTCACAGATTTAGGAGCTAGTTTTACTGCTAAAACGCTTTGTGAAATACTCTTAGAGCAAAAATTTAGGAGTCTTAAATTTAGGACTGACACACCGATTATTTTTAAGATTTTCTCCTAAATCAGCAAGTTAGGAGCTACTTAAGATGTTTTGTGAATACGGGCCCTGATTCTTTGGCACTGTGACATTGTGTCCCCTGTCAGTCAATGTTTCCAGCACGATCTTCAGATTGATCCAGACTGCCCTCAGTAAACCAAACTAAAACATTCCCACATTCTGCTGGGCTGAACACAGTGAGTAAGAAAAGAAAACAGACTACAAGTCTCATGATTGCCAGACAGACTTTGAGATCATCTGTGTCCAGCCTCAACATGTACTGCCTGGGATAATTAGTAACCTTGTATATTGATTTTAACAAGTCATGACACTCATAAATCAATAACATATTAAGGTAAAAGGTAGAGGCCAAAGAGAAAGGTAAAGCAGGTTCATATACATAGCGTTTAATATTTGTTAGAAAAACTGGGAAAAAAATCTTTATCACACTATCTAAAGACATATGCATCATATTTATACATTTGCCCCACCCTATGTGTCTCATTCATAGTGACACAGAAAACTTTAAGTTCTAATTACAGTTTTTGCATATTCATCATTTTGCATGACACACGCAAGGTCTAATGAAGTTTATGCAACATTGTCTCCTTACATGGCGTCGTACATCCACCCACTGTGAATGGAAAGAAAGCAAATATGTCAAGTCCTTTTATTGTAAGCAGAGCTGGGTAGATTACATACAAATTGTAGTCTGTTACTGATTACAAATTACATTACAAAAATTGTAGTTAGTAACGTAATCCATTACATTACATATTTTAGGTAATATAATCAGACTACTTTTTGAATACTTTTAGAGTACTTTTGACCTAACTCGTTTATCACATTGATTTAAATAGGATAATCTTGTACCATATTGGTATAAAAATACAAAGAGTAAGAAAATATATTCCATTCATTGTAATTAAGAACATGAAGTGCATTAAACATTACATTATGTCAAGGTTTCCCAAACTGGGGTTTCGTAAAGGAACTGCAGGGGGTTCATGAGTTTAATGAAAAGCTAATAATTAATTAAAATATAAAAATGTAAAATTAAAATAAATTATTTTAAAATAACATCAATTAAAAAAAAACACTTTAAAAAAATGAAATATTTTATTTGTTTACCTGCATGTCATGTGACCATTAACCAACATCAGAGAACCTTGAACATGAAAATGTTACTTAATTATTAAAATCTCAAGGGTACTTCAAGTAAATGCATTAGGTAAAAGAGGTTCAAAAAACAAAAAAGTTTAGGAATATCTACATTACATGCAAATAAAGAATTTGTGCATTTTAATGTGTTTGAAAGACAAAAGCTTTCCAAAGAGTAATATATGACTAAATAAGCTACTGAGGGATAATTCAAATAAAAAGTAATGTGTTAATCCAGAATACAGTTGCATATTTGGGCCTATTGATTTGGGCTACTGATTTGAGCCTATATAAACTTTTATTTAGGATTTATTTTCATAACTTAACATAAAGCTTGTAAAGTTACTAATGCTAAACAAAATAACCCAGGATTATGTTCACCCAGGCTTTAGAATAAACCTGATTTATAAACAGATTTCTTTATATGTGTATACAAATAAAACAATAGTGGTGCATTAATATGAAGCTCCAAGTCCCAGCAGGTTCTTACTATCCTGAGCTGTGATTCCAAAGACAGTAGACCAGTGCAAATATAAATCCATTTTACACAAAGAATAGTTTAAAATAGACAATCTTTTTTTTTTTTTTTTTTTTTTTTTTTTTTGCAGATGGGAGGTTAATTTTGCATTTATTAATTTAGAACCCATATGGATTGTATTATGTGGGGTTGGTGGAAAAAAATGTCCCCATTGAACACAAATGAAACGGAAAAAAAAAAACCCAACAAGTCCTGGTTTACTTTCACTGTAGCACAATTTACAAAAAAATATATTTTCTGGTGTACATGACATTATGCAATAAATGCTATTGATACAGATTGAAGAAACAGTGCCGTCAAAAATTACATTTCTGTAATTACTCACCCTCATTTCACTCCAAACCCATACAGTAATCACGTCAAGAAAAAAAAAAAAAAAAAAAAGCTTCAAAATTATCCTTTTGTGTTCCATTGAAAAAAAATAACAACATATTTGTAACTACATGAGGTGAGTAAACAGAATTTTCATTTGTGTGTAAACTAACTCTACTAAATTCATAACATTGAACAGAACACCAAAATATTCAGTGTAATAGTTGTCCATTCTTTTCCACACCACAATGGAAAAAAAAACATCTTGAGAAAGGTAAAAGAGTGTATTTATGATTTGTTTTGTAAAGCTCATTTTGTCAGTGAATTTACTCATAGATCCAGGAACAAATGCTGGTGGAGCTGGTATCTGTCCACAGAGATACATTACCAATGGAGAATTGTAACGTATAAACCAAAGGGAACATTCAGTTCTTCGGCCACAATTTCGCTATACGGGAAGTGTGGATCTGACAGAACAACATCAAACTTTCCATTCCGTAATCTGTCCATCAAATGCGGTCACAGTATGACAAAGCCATATCCTGATGTTTGGAAGTAAGCTCATAGAATTTCATTTGAATCTACAGTAAGTTTAACTGATCAGTCTCATACAATGAGAAATTTACAACGTCATTAAGGAAGTATTGAATGTCCTGTGTGGTCATGGACACACGCTGGTAGGAAAAGTGATCTGATTCTTTGGTATCCATGAAGGGAGAGGGATTCGGCACCAGCACTGTGTCCCGTCAATCAGCGTTTCCAAAATGATCTTCAGATTGATCCAGTGACTGCCTCTCCCACATTTTCCAGGACCAAACACAGCAAGAAGATAAAGAACACCGATTATGAGTCTCATGATTTCCAGCAACTGAATCCATGATCTTAGTGTCCTTCAACTACATTCCAATAGATATAATTATTTACCAAGTATACAGACTTAAATCAATAAATGTGCCATATGAAGTGCCATGATTTTCATACTGTAACTGCTCAGAGATACACACATTAGGGCAATATGGTCCAAATGTCCTGGTTACATATTCAAATTACATATCCTCAATGGCCACCTATGGTGTCATCTGGATTCTGTAGTTGATTTGGTGATGTTTTTATTGTAGCCATAAGAGACTTCTTTCAAAAATATTAAACAATCGTTAACTTTTTAATAACGCTTGTTTAAATTCTTTGCTTTAGTGTGCCGGTAGGAAATATCAGTTGGACATGTTGAAACATCTTGGACTTATGTATTAATTCCGTTCCAGTTTTTCTGTCTCTTAATGTAATCATAAACAGACTTGATCACGGTGATATCAGATTTCTGTGTGGACCATTCCGTCTGTTGTCAGACTCCTTGTGCCTACAAAAATCTTGCTGGATTATATCTATTCATTGCAAAACAAATGTTTGTAAATGTGAATTCATATTTCAAACATGCACACAAAAGCAGAAGATATAAATGACATTTGTGAAGAATGTAGTGTGCCCAAGATGTACAGCACTGTATATACACTGCGTTCCAAATTATTATGCAAGTGATATATCAGTAGGATTTCGGTACAATAAAGAGGCAGATATTTGTTTGTGTTGTTTTTCACATCTTTTTAGTTAACTGGTATCAATCTCAGACAGGTTTGTTCAATAGTTTGCCAGTTCTTCTTAGGTAAATGGAAACCCTACTTAAAGAGGTTGTTCCACATTATTAAGCAAGTCACAGTTCTCATGAAATATGGTGAGGAAGAAAGATCTTTCTGAAGATGAAAAGTATGAAACAATGCAATGTCTTGCAAAAGGCATCAAAACAAACAATATTTTGTGAAAAGCAAATAGAAATTATTGAACGGTCAAAAGATTTGTGAGTGACTTCGAGCACAGAAGATCTTGGTCAGATGAAGATTTAAGGAAAGTGTGACTGTCAAAGTCATGTTTTCACAGAGTTGTGCATTGTTTCTGTTATAAATTCATATTAATTTGAGTTCATTTATTGCTTAAAGATACTTGACTAAAATGTATGAATGTGATATTCACAGTGTAATAAGTAGAAAATGAGCTCCCTTGAGATGTTTAAAGTTAGGGGTTCTTTAAGAAAAAGTTACTGTTGAAGCGTAACAGGTCACATGTTGAGCGCGGGACCATTGCATTATGGGTCAATCTAACATGGATGCAGAGAAACCGGAGTTGTATACAGCCTGAAAAAGAGTTCCTTTATCTGCATGGTCTAAGAGGGCGCGCACAGTAATTCATCTTTAAATATGTTCCATTTTGTGTATAATGTTGTTTTATATCAGTTTACGTAAACGATGTTAAGTGTAAATAGCGATGTCATTGGATTCAGATTTGTCGCACATGTTCACTTGCATATCAGCTGACATTTGAATGAGAGACTGAGAAAAGGACTGTGAGAAATGCATATTTTGAACATTATATGCTTTATTTCTTATAGTTTTCACGGTGTCTGCTGAAAAGACAGCGACAGAGACACAAATAAACAGCAAAAGACATCTGTATGAAGCGTGGCTATCATTTCATTAGACCAGTGCAGCTACAGTGAAAACGTAACCCCAGAAAGGCCGACAGCTTCAAGTGTGGAACGGTATCGGTCGGATAAGAAGAGAAGGCAAGATCGCGGGAGCAACGCGTGGGCAGAGAACGCGTCAGAGAAGAGGCTTGTCGTTTCATAGCTG
This sequence comes from Spinibarbus caldwelli, assembly GCA_039654775.1. NCBI lineage: Eukaryota > Metazoa > Chordata > Actinopteri > Cypriniformes > Cyprinidae > Spinibarbus > Spinibarbus caldwelli. The sequence continues at coordinate 4,571,560 of CM077223.1, read as the reverse complement.
TCACAGCCGAGGAAAGTATCACGACCCGACCGGTAGAGGGCGACATTCATTCGTGTAGACAACAGCATCCTACAGTATCCTTTCTACAGGCTCCAGAGTATAGTGTTTATTCCATCGTTGTTTCAAGCAGAAGAGTTCTGCTCTGCAGTTAACTGCAGGTTTGACTGTGCTACATCTACATCGATATGGACATAAAAAACAAAACACAAAAAACAAAGGGAAAAGTAAAGTGTTATAATATATTGCTTTAATTGATTTATGCTTTAGTAGTGACATTGTTGTGAATGGTGCTAAGAGTACTTGTGTTCTGAGAGTAATAGTTAAGTAACAATGTACTAAATTGTTTGGTAAACATTTACAATGTCAGTCCATAGAGAAAAATTACAATGTGGTGAATCAAGTGAGCAAATTGAGACCATTCGAGAAGAGTTGACTAGGTTAAACGAACAATTAAAATGTAAAACTAGTGATGTTGAAAGGGAAAGATTAGAGTCACTCACAGGTGATGTTCACTCTAATATACAGTCACTTCAAACAGCAATGACAGAACCTACTGCTGCCACTTCTAGAAGAGATGAACCCAGGAGATCCTTACGAGAGAGAAAGTTAACTCCAAAAATGCAGGAGCTTAAGCAGCAAGAAGTTTATCAAAAGGAGAGTAAATTCATCAAGATGTATGAAAGCTGGAAAGAAGAAGTAAAAGCCACACGTACCAAACTTAAGGGTGAGTGCTTTGACCAAGACTTAAGTGACCTGATGGATAGTGTAGAGGGAATGGAAACTCAAGTGAAAAATGTCTATGAACTTATAAGATCTCAATCAGTTCCTTCTACTGAGATTAGAAGAAAAATGGATTCCTGTACAGCAGTGACTGCAGATTTGATGGGACTGATGAAAGTGCGATTGAGTGAAGTGGGGCTAGAGGAATTTGATGTTAATGCAGAAGATGCAAGAATTTGTATGACGCTTGACAAAGAGTATGCTCAGTCAATATTTTCGTCTACAAGCTCCAAGTCTATTCGTAGTCACCGTTCAAGCTGCTCATTAGATCAGCAAAGCATCACTGCAAAAAGAGCAGAGTGTGTCACACAGTTGGCCGCAAAGCAGGCAGAGATGAAGATGGAGGAGGCTATTGCTACTCAAAGGCTAGAACTTAAAAGACTGGAGAATCAGAGAGATCTTCAGGTAATAGCTGCAAAGCTTAAGGTGTACTCTGAAGCTGACTCAGGTGAGTCCCGTAATGATAGTATAGCAGCAAGAAGTGAGGTAGCCAATTGTCCTTTAGTATCTCCTGTGGAAATTAAAAAAGAACAAGCATGTAAAAACGATAACAAGGAACAAAGAGACCATAGTAATGGTGAAGCATCAATTGTACAAGCCTTGCATGACACAATGGTTCTCAGCAGACTTCCTGCACCTGAGCCCTCAGTTTTCACAGGGGATCCACTTAAGTTCTTAGAGTGGAGAACAAGTTTCAAGGCATTAATAGAACGGCGATGTACAAATCCAGCTGATAAGTTGTTCTATCTACAAAAATATGTCAGCGGTGAGGCACATTCTGTATTGGAAGGAAGCTTCTACAGAAAGGATGATGAAGCCTATGATCAAGCATGGGAAGCACTGAATTCATTTGTAATCCAGCGTGCGTTCAGAGAAAAACTGAATAACTGGCCAAAGATTGGATCAAGAGAGTCAGTTAAATTGAGACAATTCAGTGATTTTCTGACAGCCTGTAGCAATGCCATACCACACATCAAAGGGCTTCAGGTGTTAAACGACTGTGAGGAGAATCAGAAAATGCTTCAAAAACCCCCAGACTGGATGATGTCTCGTTGGAATCGGCATGTAACAATGCAGCTGAGACAATTAGAGGAATAGCCTAGTTTCAAAGAGTTTGCTGATTTCGTGGCGCAAGAAGCAGAAATAGCATGCAACCCTGTAACCTCCTTTCACGCCCTGAAGCTCTCTAAAGAAAAGCCATCTAGAGAAGTTAAGCGCTCAAAGGCTAATGCATTCATCACCAATGTGAAAGCATCAGATAAAACAAGAACAGTCTCAAAGACATACAGTGCTGGAGTAAGCAACTCGGTGGATTCTAACAGATCCAATAAAGTCAACACTGTGCCTTCAGTTTCAAACCCAGTCACTTGCAGGTGTTGTGGGGAAAGCCACTCCATCCACAAATGCCAAACATTTGCCAGTAAGTCTGTGGAGGACAAAAGAAAATTCATATTAGACAATAACCTATGCTTTGGCTGTCTTAGGAGAGGATACAACTCAGAGGATTGCAGGAGTAAAGCTACTTGTATATGTAAGAAACATCATCCAACACCACTTCATGAAGACCGCCCTTCTTCTGCAGCAGTCACGCTTTCTCATGCTATGCAAGCAGAGCAAAACATGTCTTCCCTTTCCTGTTGTGTAGACAGTGGCGATGGTGGGAGTACATCGATGATAGTGCCTGTATGGATTTCTTCAACTTCCACACCTGAAAAAGAGACCTTAGTTTATGCCCTTCTGGATACACAGAGCAGCAACACCTTCGTGGATCAAGAGGTATGTGAGAGGATGGGGGCAATTTCAGAGCCAGTCAAGTTAAAGCTCACCACAATGATGGGAAAGGATTCTGTTGTTCAAAGTGAAAGAGTTAGTGGGCTCAGAGTTAGGGGTTTTTCTTCCCATGGCTTAATCAGTTTGCCACCTGCCTATACCAGAGACTTCATTCCACTTGAACATTCCCACATTCCTACTCCTGAAACCGCTAGAAGGTAGAATCATCTGAATGAAATTGCTCAGGAAATCCCAATGCTGCTGGATTGTAAAGTCGGACTCCTGATAGGCTATGATTGCTCAAGAGCTTTGGCACCACGCCAAGTCATCACAGGACGTGATGACGAACCGTATGCTGTCAGGACAGACTTGGGTTGGAGCATAGTTGGCTCTTCACCTCAGATTGCAAAGTCAACTGAAGTTACAGGCCTGTGCCATCGTGTATCTGTTAGGGAACTCCCAATACTGACACCTACCTCTGTCATCAGAGCCCTTGAATCAGACTTTAGAGATACAAGTCCATGGGAAAGGAGCATATCACAAGATGATATACAGTTCACGCAACTTCTGAATGAGAAAATTCAGCAGAACTCAGAGGGACTCCTCGAGATGCCCCTCCCCTTTAAGACACGCCCACAGTTACCTGAAAATAAGCAGCTGGCTCTGGTGCGGTTGAAGCGTTTGAAAGGAAAATTTGATAAAGACCCAAGATTCAAGGATGATTATGTTAAATTTATGGAAGATGTCTTCAAGGATGGTGATGCAGAGAAAGCCGAACACCAACCCCAGGCAGGAAACGCCTGGTATATTCCTCACCAGGGGGTATATCACCCTAGAAAGCCAGAGAAGATTAGAGTTGTGTTCGATTGCTCTGCCAAATATGATGGCACCGCATTGAATGATCACTTGTTATCTGGACCTGATCTCACTAACGGGCTAACGGGGGTACTATGCAGGTTTCGCAAATATCCAATCACAGTTATTTGTGACGTAGAAAGGATATTTCACAGGTTCCATGTAAGTCAGGAAGACCGAGATTACTTACGGTTCCTGTGGTGGGATAATGGCGATACAAACTCAGAGCCAAAGGAGTATCGCATGAAAGTCCACCTTTTCGGAGCAGCATCCTCTCCTGGCTGCGCGAATTATGGAATGAAGTATCTTGCATGTCAAAACGAAAGAGAGTATCCAGCAGCAGCCAGTTTCATCAAAAGTAATTTCTACGTTGATGATGGGCTCATTAGTGTGGAAAATGTGGACGCAGCTATCAAACTATTACAAGAAGCCCGAAATGTGTGTGCAAAAGGGAAACTGTGTCTACACAAGTTCATTTCAAATGACAGAAAGGTCATGGAGTCTGTCCCTGTCAGTGAGCGAGCCAGTGGTGTTCAGGATGTGGAGCTAGGCTCTGATGAACTCCCAGTCCAGACGGTGTTGGGAGTTAAATGGAGTGTAAATAGTGACACCTTCTCGTTTAAAGTAGCCCTGGATGAGAAACCAGCAACACGGCGAGGAATCCTCTCAACAGTCGCATCTGTGTTCGATCCATTAGGCTTCCTGGCTCCCTTCCTTCTATCAGGAAAGAAAATACTACAGGAGATGTGCCAAAGGGGCATTGAATGGGATGACCCACTACCCAAAGAGTTAATGCCACAATGGACTAGCTGGCTAACTGAATTGAAGAACTTGCAAAACCTCCAGATTGCAAGATGTTTTGCTCCTGAACATCTAGGGACTGTTCAGAGGATCAAACTCCATCACTTTTCAGATGCGAGTAGCCATGGCTATGGTCAGTGCTCATATATTCGAGTGTTGAGTGAAGACAAAGTGCACTGTCCCTTTGTCATTAGCAAGGCAAGGGTTGCACCTACCAAAATCGTGACTATACCCAGGCTTGAGTTAACAGCTGCGGTGATCTCTTCAGCGGTCAGTAGCATGTTAAAGGAGGAGCTGGAGTTCAAAATTGACCAAGAATATTTTTGGACCGATTCAAAAGTAGTCTTAGGCTACATTAACAATGAAGCCCGTAGGTTTCACGTTTTTGTTGCGAATCGAGTCCAAAGAATCAGAGAAGTGACAGACCCTGCCCAGTTGCATTATATAGACACCAAACAAAATCCTGCAGATCACGCATCCAGGGGCCTCAAGGTGTCTGAGTTGATAAGTTCAAATTGGCTTACTGGACCCAAGATTCTCTGGGAAAGAAAAATTGTCGCATCAAAAACGACTCCAGAGCTTCTGATTGGTGATCCTGAAGTCAGGACAACGCAAGTGCTACAAACAGAGGTAGCAAATGATGATAATTTTTTGGAGAGGTTTAATCGGTTTTCAAAATGGCACACTGCATTGAAAGTTGTCGCTCGAATCCAGCAATTAGCAAGAGACAAGACAGTTAAACCCATAAATGTCGAAGACATGAGAAATGCCAGCATCAAGCTTGTAAAATTGGTACAAAGGAATGCCTTCAAAGATGAGATACAAATACTGAGACATGGCAAATTGCCACATAGTCATCCGTTGTTCCAACTTGACCCAGCACTGCAGAATGGTGTTCTCAGGGTGGGAGGGCGATTGAAGAAAGCTTCTTTACCTCTTGACTCGAAGCACCCAGCAGTCCTTCCAAGAGATAGTGTGATTACCCGCCTCATTGTTGATTACTGCCATGTAAAGACTCAGCACCAAGGCAGAGGACAGACCCTTAATGAATTGAGAGCAAGTGGTTACTGGGTTGTCGGTGGCAGCAAAGTTGTGGCGAACCACATTAAGCAATGTGTTACATGCAAGAGAGCTCGCAGGCCAACAGAGACACAGATGATGGCGGCTCTACCTGCTAACCGCGTTGACCCCTCTCCACCATTCTCATACTGTGGGATGGATTGCTTTGGGCCATTTCTCTGCAAGCAAGGGCGGAAAGAGCATAAGAGATATGGTCTCATAGTCACCTGTTTCTCCTCCAGAGCAATCCACATAGAGATGCTGGAAGATCTCACCACTGATGCCTTCATAAATGCCTTGCGATGTTTTATAGCTATCCGTGGAGCTGTAAGAGAAATCAGATCGGATCAAGGGACAAATTTTGTTGGGGCGAAAAACGAGCTGACAAAGGCTTTGAAAGAATTGGACAAGGAGAGATTAACTGCTTACATATCCCAGAAACAATAGCTATGTTTCCATCCAAAGATTCGAATTTAAATTATGCGCAAAACTGGAATATCGCATAAAACATATGCGAATAAAGCACCGTTTCCATCCAACGAGTCAAAGAGAACAAAATCGTCACTTCCTGGTAAACTGTGGCACTAAATATCACTAAGAATATAGGAGAAGCCATTGAATATAATAATTTTCATATATGATATAAATTACTTGTGCCTCAGAGAGCAGACGTAACACAATAAATGCTGTCACTGCGTTCTGAGGAGGATGCCAGCTGTTTGGGAACACAGTTGTGTAAGACAATTATACAGAAATACTTTGATGACAGACTTTGCTCAGGCTTTTCAGAGTGACTACAACAACTTATAGATACTGTGAACGAGATCGGTCAGCTGGTTAGTCAAGTTATCCCGTCTCATAGCGCAAAGTCACATGACTTTTTTGATGCGCATGGAGGAATTTATTCGGTAAATGTGTTTCCATCGTAGTTTATGCGCATTTTTTCTTATCGGATAAAAAGTTTATCCTACTCAGTTGTGCGCATAATTTTTTTATGCGCATTTTCTGAATTTATGCGCATCTTGGCGTTTCCATCCAGCGAATTTTTTATGCGATAGTCCAAAATGCGCATTAAAATAGGTGGATGGAAACGTAGCTATTGTGACTTCATTTTGAACGTACCTGATGCCAGTCACATGGGAGGGGTTTGGGAAAGGCAGATCAGAACAATTAGAAGTGTTCTAAGCTGGGTCCTTTCTCAGAGCGCAGGAAGACTGGATGACGCTTCCTTGAGAACTTTCTTCTACGAAGCCATGTCAATCATAAATAGCCGCCCACTCACCACAGATACCATCAATGATCCCAAGGGGCTAGAGCCGCTTACCCCAAACCATTTACTCACCATGAAATCATCTGTCCCTCTGCCTCCACCTGGGAAATTTGTGCCAGAGGACCTGTATGCGAGAAAAAGGTGGCGCAGAGTACAATATCTGACACAGCAATTTTGGAGTAGATGGAGGAAGGAATATCTGGCAAACATCACCCTCAGACAACGGTGGCACTCTCCAAAACGAAATGTTAAGGTTGGAGATATTGTCATTGTCAAGGAGGAAGCACTTCCTCGCAATGAATGGAGACTTGGACGAGTGCTTGATGCTTGTGCAGATGAAGACGGACTGGTGCGAAAAGCCAAAATTAAAATAGGAAATAGAAAGTTAGGGAAAAAGGGTCAACGACTGACTAATCCATTAATTCTTGAACGTTCTATTCATAAATTAGTGGTACTCGTAGAGAACAATTAAATCTGATGTGTTGTCTAATCTTGAGACTTTTAAGTGTCACAAGTTCATCTAGTAGTTTTGAACCAAGACTCAAATATATAGTTCTATCATTTGGTTTAATAAATTACTAAATTTATTCAAACATTTACATAAAGTTCATCATAAATTATAGTAATTTGGTGGGAGTGTGACTGTCAAAGTCATGTTTTCACAGAGTTGTGCATTGTTTCTGTTATAAATTCATATTAATTTGAGTTCATTTATTGTTTAAAGATACTTGACTAAAATGTATGAATGTGATATTCACAGTGTAATAAGTAGAAAATGAGCTCCCTTGAGATGTTTAAAGTTAGGGGTTCTTTAAGAAAAAGTTACTGTTGAAGTGTAACAGGTCACATGTTGAGCGCAACAGGTCACATGTTGAGCGCGGGACCATTGCATTATGGGTCAATCTAACATGGATGCAGAGAAACCGGAATTGTATACAGCCTGAAAAAGAGTTCCTTTATCTGCATGGTCTAAGAGGGCGTACACGGTAATTCATCTTTAAATATGTTGCATTTTGTGTATAATGTTGTTTTATATCAGTTTACGTAAACGATGTTAAGTGTAAATAGCGATGTCATTGGATTCAGATTTGTCGCACATGTTCACTTGCATATCAGCTGACATTTGAATGAGAGACTGAGAAAAGGACTGTGAGAAATGCATATTTTGAACATTATATGCTTTATTTCTTGTAGTTTTCATGGTGTCTGCTGAAAAGAGAGCGACAGAAACACAAATAAACAGCAAAAGACATCTGTATGAAGCGTGGCTATCATTTCATTAGACCAGTGCAGCTACAGAAAGTTTCTGTCAAACAAATGAACTGTATTGTAATGCCAGCTGCAAAAAAGCCACTGCCGAGCAGCAAACAGATGTTTGAAGCTACTGGAGTCTCAAGATCCGCTCCATGCAGACTGGCAGTTGTGTGTAAAGCTGCGTTTCAGTCACTGCTAACCAAACCTCACAAAGAGAAACCTGGAGCTTTACACACAACTGCCAGTCTGCATGGAGAGGATCTTGAGACTCCAGTAGCTTCAAACATCTGTTTGCTGCTCAGCAGTGGCTTTTTTTTTTTTTTTTACAGCTGGTATTACAATACAGTTCATTTGTTTGACAGAAACGTTTCTTAGTAAATCTTTATCTGACCAAGATCTTCTGTGCTCGAAGTCACTCACAAATCGTTTGACAGTTCAATAATTTCTATTTGCTTTTCACAAAATATTGTTCTGATGCCTTTTGCAAGACATTGGATTGTTTCATACTTTTCATCTTCAGAAAGATCTTTCTTCCTCACCATATTTCATGAGAACTGTGACTTGCTTAATAATGTGGAACAACCTCTAAGTAGGGTTTCCATTTACCTAAGAAGAACTGGCAAAATATTGAACAAACCTGTCTGAGACTGATACCAGTTAACTAAAAAGATGTGAAAAACACCACAAACAAATATCTGACTCTTTATTGTACTGAAATCCTACTGATATAATCACTTGCATAATAATTTGGAACACAGTGCATGAACTATCCATTTTTGTATAATTCAAAAATAAAAAAAAAATATATATATATATATATATCTCTCTCTCTCTCTCATATCTCACTCTTTTTTGCTTTTCCTCTTTGATCTAAAACAGCAAAGCATTATGAAGAATTTGCAAATTTTAAAGAAGACGTAGAGGACTACAGTCAGGATAGTGATGAGAAAAGCGAACACATCCAGACAGTGGTACTGGTACCAGGTAAGGTTGTGGGCCTCAACACGCAGATGTTTAGCGCCTTTATTGCGCATGACAAACTCAATCCAGAACACAGCCTCATCCAAAGGCTTTATTGGTCTGTCATGATGAATCCTGGACAAACGCATAGCATTCTCTTTATACCTGCAGAGATGAAGACAAATAGTGTCAAATACTGATATTGTATAATGCATATGTAGAAAGAACATAGAGCCCTCAAGATATCCAAGTCCAGAGTCCTGTTATGCACTGAAACCACTGTAAACCTGATATGAGTGACCTACGAGGGGTCATTAATGACAGCATTGAGTCCATCCACCAGGTCTTGTGTCGATGTGGTTTTGATGTTGTCGATGATAACAGCAGCCCTTCTGGCCTTCATATGAACCAAATTATCAGTCTGGTCACCAAACAAAGGGATCCCGACCATTGGAACGCCATGATAAATGGACTCATATATGCCATTAGTGCCTCCATGAGTGATGAATGCTCTGGTTTTGGGGTGACCTGATCAAGAGACAAACATGAACTAATGAACAAGGAAAAACTCATTACATATCATAAGTTACATTAACACACAATGGAAGTATACAGACAATAAACACTAAAATACAAACTCAAAAGTATATCCACAAGACACTTATTTTAAGCAGAAATTAAGTAACTTTTAAAGTAGCATACAATCACAAATTATAAAACAAACCCAATAAATCATTCTGAGGGATCCACTTATAGATTCTGGTGTTTTCACCAAGAGTATCTGGCTTCTCTCCACCGTATCGCCATAAGACCTGCAACACATTTACACAACCACACTCTCAACTGATCAGCAGATGGCAAAGAGATCACAGAGAATCACTACCTTAGTAAATATGGATGTTCACACTAAATTGTAACAAAATTTAAATTATCTTCCCTCATTCCATTCATATCAAGAAGCAGTGCTGATGCAGTCATGTATGGAAAGGATGTAACGGTGATCACTTACCTTCTGTGGAATCTGTGCCAGTACAGAGGCGATCTTATTGCTTGTTTCTTTGGGGATTTTGTCTATCAAAGACCCAAGAGTGAAGACAACAATCCCATCATCCCCTGAGCTCTGTACAATCTCCTCCATGTCCTACACATAAAAAGACATCATAAACTTAAGGTATTATTACTAAAAGCAGTTAGTAAATTGGATCAGAAAAGCTAAAATACTGATTTAACTGAACTGAATCCATTCCGACCGGTCACTGATCATCTACCAGTATCTCACAGAAGGGAGTACACCCCTCACATTTTTGTAAATTTTCTCTTTTCATGTGACAACACTGAAGAAATGACACTTTGCTACAATGTAAAGTAGTGAGTGTACAGCTTGTATAATGGTGTAAATTTGCTGTCCCCTCAAAATAACACACAGCCATTAAGGTCTAAACCGCTGGCCACAAAAGTGAGTACACCCCTAAGTGAAAATGTCCAAATTGGGCCCAAAGTGTCAATATTTTGTGTGGCCACCATTATTTTCTAGCACTGCTTTAATCCTCTTGGCATGGAGTTCACCAGGGCTTGGAGTCCTCTTCCACTCCTCCATGACGTCACAGAGCTGGTGGATGTTAGAGACCTTGCGCTCCTCCACCTTCCATTTGAGGATGCCCCACAGATTCTCAATTGGGTTTAGGTCTGGAGACATGCTTGGCCAGTCCACCACCTTTACCCTCAGCTTCTTTAGCAAGGCAGTGGTCGTCTTGGAGGTGTGTTTGGGGTCGTTATGTTGGAATACTTCCCTGCGGCCCAGTCTCTGCTTCAGTATGTCACAGTACATGTTGGCATTCATAGTTCCCACAATGAACTGTAGCTCCCCAGTGCCGGCAACACTCATGCAGCCCCAGACCATGACACTCCCACCACCATGCTTGACTGTAAGCAAGACACTTGTCTTTGTTCTCCTCACCTGGTTGCTGCCACACACGCTTGACACCATCTGAACCAAATAAGTTTATCTTGGTCTCATCAGACCACAGGACATGGTTCCAGTAATCCATATCCTTAGTCTGCTTGTCTTCAGCAAACTGTTTGCAGGCTCTCTTGTGCATCATCTTTAGAGGAGGCTTCCTTCTGGGACGATAGCCATGCAGGCCAATTTGATGCAGTGTGCGGCGTATGGTCTGAGCACTGACAGGCTGACCCCCCACCCCTTCAACCTCTGCAGCAATGCTGGCAGCACTCATACGTCTATTTCCCAAACTCAACCTCTGGATATGACGCTGAGCACGTGCACTCAACTTCTTTGGTCGACCATGGCGAGGCCTGTTCTTAGTGGAACCTGTCCTGTTAAACCGCTGTATGGTCTTGGCCACCATGCTGCAGCTCAGTTTCAGGGTCTTGGCAATCTTCTTATAGCCTACGCCATCTTTAAGTAGAGCAACAATTCTTTTTTTCAGATCCTCAGCGAGTTCTTTGCCATGAGGTGCCATGTTGAACTTCCAGTGACCAGTATGAGAGAGTGAGAACGATAACACCAAATTTAACACACCTGCTCCCCATTCACACCTGAGACCTTGTAACACTAACGAGTCACATGACACCGGGGAGAGAAAATGGCTAATTGGGCCCAATTTGAACATTTTGACTTAGGGGTGTACTCACTTTTGTGGCCAGCGGTTTAGACATTAATGGCTGTGGGTTGAGTTATTTTGAGGGGACAGCAAATTTACACTGTTATGCAAGCTGTACACTCACGACTTTACAGTGTAGCAAAGTGTCATTTCTTCAGTGTTGTCACATGAAAAGATATAATAAAATATTTACAAAAATGTGAGGGGTGTACTCACTTCTGTGAGAGACTGTAACTCACTGAAATTGTTTTCAGTGAAATAATGATAACTCCTTATGGACCTGTAGGCGTGTTTAATGAAATTCAGATCTCCTTTTTTCTTATTAACAGCAAATGAGGTAGAATTAAAAAAAAAAAAAAAAAAGAGATGCACCTTGGGTAATGGCTTGGCAGGGGTGCAGTGAAGGCCTCCAACGAATTTGAAGTTGGGCAGGAATGGCCGTGGAAACTCAAAATCCCAGTAGGTTCTGATTAACCAGATATCAGCTTTACCCATCTTCTCACAATAGGAAGTGGGTTGTCCTGGAAAGATGAGTATTTTAGACATGCTTAATACATCTTGCATCTGCAGCACATAAGAAACACATCTGTAAATGCATATGATTGAAGTATGAGATTATGACTAAACTAATTGACTGATGGGACAAGCCCTTTATTTGATGACTAGCATAACCATTACATTCTGTACATGCAAGATGTGATGGCAAATGTCAGTGTGCACTGATCATTTCCCTTTCACAGTGTTTTAAGGAATGTATTTGTTTAATATGTGTTAAACAAATGTATGTGTTTAATACAAGATAAGCTCTATCAACAGTATTCCTGGCATGTTGATTACCCATGAAAATAATAAAAAAAAAAAAATTGTTTACAGTAGGGCACTTAAAAAGCAGAGTTTTTAGCACTTTTGTGAAGCAACAGAACCTGCTGTTCCAGGTCAACAAATTAATATCCCTTTGGTTTAAAACTACATGGGGTGACAGAATTAATTTGTCGATGAACTCTCTCCAAAACCTTCTTTTAACTCACCAAAATATTCAGTGTAATAGTTGTCAAATTTTTTCCAAGCAAATATGCATAAAGGATCTATATACAGGTAGAAGAGCATATTGATGATTCGCTCTGTAAAGCTCATCTTGTCCGTGAGTTTACTCATGACTCCAGGAACATATGATGGTGGAGCTGGTATCTGACCACACATCCGCTCTACAGTGTGAGCTATGGAGAATCGGAAAGTATAAACCAAGGGAACGTTCAGCTCTTCAGCCACAATATCGCTGCATGGGTACATTGGATCTGACAGAACAACGTCAAACTTTCCATTCCGCAATTTATCCATCAGCTCTGGAGATTTGAGAATCCCATCACAGTATGACAACGCCATATCCTGATATTTGGAAGCAAGCTCGTAGAATTTCATTTGAATCTGCAGTAAGTTTAACTGATCGGTCTCATACACTGAGAAGTGAAGAAATTCCTCGAAGTAGTCTTGCAAGTTCTGTGCAGATGTGGACGCATTAAAGTGCTGAAAGAAGAAGCGATCCGATTCTTTAGCTTTCATGAAAAGAGTGCCATCTGGCACCAGCACTGTGACATTGTGTCCCCTGTCAATCAATGTTTCCAACACGATCTTCAAATTGATCCAGTGACTGCCCTCAGTATGCCATACTAAAATATTCCCACATTCTGCAGGACCGAACACAGTGAGCAGAGAAAGAAAACAGACTATGAGTCTCATGATTGCCAGATAGACTGTGAGATCATCTGTGTCCAGCCTCAACATATACTGCCTGGTATAATTATTAACCTAGTACATTGATTTTAACAAGTCAGGGTACTCATAAATCAATAAAGTATTAAAGATAAAGGCCAAAGAAAAAGGTAAAGCAAGTTCATTCACAGCTTTTAATATTTGTTAGAAAAAAAAACACTATCACATTATCTAAAGTTGGATGCTTCATATTTACACATTTGCCCCACCCCAATGAATCTCAGTCATGATGACATGGAAAACTTCTAAGTTCTCATAGTTTCTGCATGTGATGACATTTGCGCAACAATGATACACATGAGCTCCAATTAAGTTTATCTACCATTTTCTCCTTATATGGCATCACCAATCCATCCACTTTGAATGGAAAGAAATCAAATGTGCTTGTGGGCTAATTTTTCAGCAAGTCGCTTATAGATTTGGGCAGTCACGGATTGCTGTCTTTGGGCTTATTTCAAGAATACAGCTGCGTATTTGGGCCTATTAGTGGTTGGCACCCATACTAAATGTATGACCATTTTGTGATGTTTTTATAAGCTATTTGGACTCCCATTCTGACGCAACCATTCACTGGAGAGGATCCATTGGTAAATAAGTGATGTAATACTACATTTTTCAAAATTAGTTCCAATGAAGAAACAACCTCATCTAAGTCTTGGATGGTCCTCATCCTGACTTTATTGAGTAAGGGCAGACTGTTTGCACTCAATGACTTTGCTAATATATAATTTTTTTTTTTTTTTTTTTTTGCTGCTTTACATCTGGGCATCAAATTAATATTTGTTCATTTAACAAACACTGTATTCCAAAGTGAATACACTGTAAAAGATAATGCACTGTTAACTTAGTAAAATTACATTCATTTTACTTATTTGTTTCTGCTCTGTTGACATTACTCAGTTTGATCGATTTTTTATTACTTTATGTTACTTAAAGCATTGCAATTAAGTTCAATAAACTTAATTTCTTTGTGTTCAATGAAAAGGTCGAACATGTGACTCCTTTGTGCATGTGTTATAGACAGAGGTGCACATTAGTTTTTCAGCCTGGTTCTCATAAGAGAACCTGGAGATTTGGTTTGGTCCTCACACTGCGCATAGTGTGACCCTAATAAATAAAAAAATAAAAAGTGCTGTTTATTTTGGATGTGATTAATCGTTTGACAGCACTAATATATATATATATATATATATATATATATATATATATATATATATATATATATATATATATATATATATATGAGTTTATTTGCAAAAACATAACTATTTATAATTTTCAAAAATCATGTTTTTATTATGTTATAATGTTTTTATTCTGTTTTATTATTTTAGTTAGCTGTATTTTTAAAATAAAAAGTGAGTATTAAATACAAATACAATTATTATATAGTAAACTTAATATTACTAATATTTACTTCTTTTTTTCATATGAATTTTCATCATTTTCAAACTTAAAATCAGCAGGCTTTTATTTTGGCGGGTTGCCGGCGGCCCGACGCTTCCGACAGACGCGTGCGAGCACTTGTGTTACCGCGGGCATTTTCAAAAGTTATTTGCATGCTTTTTTATATATTGTCAAACGGCGGTAAGTTATTTACTTCCACAGTCTATAAATATGTAAGCAAAAACACTGTAATGGTAATGCTTAAAGTGTTGTCAAGTGGTAATTGAAGCAAAATAAACCCTTTGAAATTAGCCGCGAAATTAACTTTTAACTTAAATTAGCCGTCTCATTCTGAAGGGACGCAGGTTAAACATGATGGCGCAAGCAACCGCGAAGACTGAAGATATTAATTCTGTATATTACTAAAGACTGAAGATAATACCACCGCGATAGATTCTGTATGACTTTATTCTGCGTTGAGGACACTTTCTCAAACCTACAGAGGAGGAGACTCAGAGGCCTTCACTAACATGACGCAGTTTGAAATTCAAAC
Organism: Spinibarbus caldwelli; assembly: GCA_039654775.1. Taxonomy (NCBI): domain Eukaryota; kingdom Metazoa; phylum Chordata; class Actinopteri; order Cypriniformes; family Cyprinidae; genus Spinibarbus; species Spinibarbus caldwelli. The sequence goes on along the minus strand of CM077223.1, from coordinate 4,556,481 downwards.
ACTAACGGTCTTCTGACAGTGACGCGGCTCTAACGGTCTTCTGACAGTGACGCGGCTCTAACGGTCTTCTGACAGACGGACGGGTGCTGAGCCAAAGGTAAGCTTTCTAAATCTACTTTTATTTGTTGTTTTGTCCATGTAATGTTAAATTTCTCTCTAAATTTATATTTTTCAGTGTTAAGTTTTCAAATTCCCCTCTTTGTTATTTTACATGAGCAATCCCTGTTGGTGTATTTGCGCTTGAGGTGGTTCAAGATGCAGTCTGAGGTAAATTTATGTTTATCCCTTTTAGTTTAAATTGGTCACTAAAACACACAACTTTACAATAATATATTTAATATTTTCAAGACTTTATCTGGTGTGAAGTGTTTGTTCTTGTAGTAAAATAGGTTTTGTCGTGGATCCCGGACGCTCACGTGAGCCTATGAGAGGCGTTTACAATTTAAAAAGAATTTAAAAAAGCACACCGAAACGATTCAGTAAAGACTAAATATCAGTCTGACAGAAGCCAAAATGAGCATTGTGAAGCTACATTTATATTTATGATAATCGTTTTTCAATTGTGTTTCAGGGCAGTTCATGAAGTTAGACTCTGCTGTATATGGAGGCCCTTATGTGTGTACTTCTCATTATTGTGCATGCAGATATTATTCAGGTGCGTGAACACTTGACTATTGCATGAGTAATGAATGTACCATCTTTGAATGTACCAGAATTTTAATTGGTTAATTGCAATTTAAATCAAAATGAATTAGAAATTTTCCCACCAATTCAGCTCCAACAGGTGAAAATGCACTACTAGTCAAAAGTTTTTGAACGGTAAGATTTAAAAAATTTTTTTTTTTTTTTTTAAAGAAGTCTCTTCTGCTCACCAAGCTTGCATTTATGTGATCCTAAGTACAACAAAAATAGTAACATTTTTAAATATATATTTATAAATGTATAAAAATATTTAAATATTTTGAAATATTTGGTGAGAAGAAGAGACTTATTTTAAAAACTTTAATAAATAAATAAATAAATAAAAAACAGACCTTACTGTTCAAAACCTTGACTGGTAGTGTTCTTTATGGACCCAACTAAACTAAATTGTTTGTTATTTGTTAATTGTTATCCACAGTATAAGTAAAGTTGCTTTGTTTTATTTATTTTTATACAAACACACTATGTCTGTGAGTTGATTTGTATGAGTTTTAATTGAATGCATCCTAAGAGTGTTCATTTTGTCAAGCAGTATAAATGATGTCTAAATGAGACTGCGGTTATTCCTAGTCAACCATTTTGTGTTAATGGCTCTCATATCATTTCAGGCATATGCTAAGAACACGCTTAAGCAGAAGTGTCAGCGCGGGACTATTTAATGGATTATACATTCTTCTTTCGTGTGGGCGAATTGTGGTAAGTTATTTACTTTGACAGTCTTGCAATATGTAACGGAAAGGTAGTGTAATTGTAATGTTTGAAGTGTATGTTAAATTAGTCCCAAAAAGGCCACGTCTCATTCTGAAGGTGTTCGCTAACAATAACAATGTCAATAATACCTAATGTACTTGTTACATCGTAAGAAGTATGGCATCTGTGTTAATATTAGTCTGTTTCATTCTTATTCCGAGGACACCGTAGCCATCCGGATCTAGTCTGTATCCAGATCAGATGGTCACTGCAGTCACCCGGACCCAGTCCGGATCCAGTCCAGATGGTGGAGACAACTCTATAGCCCTGAATGTCAGCAGAGAGCATGTCAACTAGATGAGCCCCAAAGACAGATCCCCAGTGAAGGCCTCATCACCTATACCACTCATCGGCACAAAACCTCAGCAAAGACCACGATGACAAACACCACGTGGGTTCGTCTGGCCAGAGGAGAACTGGCCCCCCGACTGAGCCTGCTTTCTATCAAGGTTTTTTTCTCCATTTGTCATCTTTGGCTTGCTTATTTGGGGACACTTAATTTTTGGGAATATTAACAACTTGATTGCAGAGACACTTTTTGAAGGGAACTGAACTGAGCTGGATGATGATGACATCACTGAATCAACGATGAACTGACTTTAATTGAAATATTGACTGTTTACTTTTGTCCTCTTTTTAGAGATGCTTTAATGCATAACTGAATTTTGTTTGCATTATTGACAGTATTTTCCTGTTTAACAATGTAAAGCTGCTTTGACACAATCTGTATTGTATGAAGTGCTATATATAAATAAGAGTGAGTTGACTTGCTTTTGAATTCTTCATAGAAATGTTTGTGTGCTGTCTGTTTTGAACAATTTAGTATTTTTGAGAGTTGTATTAGTAGCCTTCAATGTGAAAGAAATCAGTAAAATAAGATTACATCAAATCAGTCGCAAGTGAATTGTAATTACACAAATACAATGTTGTGGTTACTTAATTTTCTCAAGGCAACGGGTTTCCTCAATTTAATTAAGTAGACAGAACTCAGATTAACTTGTTAGTTTTAAGTTAAGTAGATTCACACTTTTAAGTAATCGCAATTTAATGAATTTGTTAGTCCAACTTAAAATAAAAAGTGACAACACATTTTCTTTTGTTTATTTGTTAATGTAACTCAGAATTGTCAAGTTCACTTAACTTTTTTCTTTTAATTTTGCATGAATTTCCTTTACTTAATAATTTTAAGGCAACGAGTTTCCTCAGTTTTTTTTAAGTAAAGTCAACTGATTGCTTTTTACAGTGTATGAAAATGATACAAGTGTAAGTATATCTAAACCAGGGGAGAAAACAGTACAACTCGTTTAAAATTGGTACAACTGGTTTTTTCATTTACAAGGATCCATCAAGTGTTTTTGCATTTGGGGCCCATATTGTAACAGAAACGCCACTGATTTGAACCAATATAAACTTTTATTTATGACCCATTGTCATAATTTAACATAAGGCCTATAAAATTACAAATGCTAAACAAGATAATCCAGGATTATGTTCACCCAGGTTTTAGAATGGACCTGATTTATAAACAGACTTCTTTATGTGTATACAAATAAAAAAATAGTAGTGCATTAATATGAAGCTCCAAGCCCCAGCAGGTTCTGACTATCCTGACCAATGATTCCAAAGACAGCAGACAAGTGTAAATATAAATCCATTTTACACAAAGAATAGTTTAAAATAATGTATTTATTTATTTATTTGCAGCTGGGAAGTTACTTTTACATTTATAATCCATATGGCTATTTTATGTGGGGTTGATGTAAAAATGTTCCCATGGAACACAAATTAAATTTTTTTTTATTACATTTTTGTCAGTGCAAACAAGTGCCTAAGCACAATTTACTACAAAATTATTTTCTTGTGTATTTGATATTATGCAACAAATACAGATTGAATAAACAGTGCCATCAAAAAATGTAATTTCTGTAATGAAATACTCACCCTCATATCACTCCAAACCCATATAGTGATTGCGCATTTCAAGAGCAAAAAAAATCCAACACCAGAGAATTTCACATTATATTCCAAGTCTTCTGATATCATACCAAAGCTTTGTGAGAAAAACAGTAATTAGTCTCTGATAATCTTTCCCTCTAGTGAGCTGTTAACTTGAGAATGGGATCATTGCTGAGCTAAATTTGAGAACCAGATCATTCCGAGTACTTTTGTGGAGCTTTTTGTCTTCATTGGAGCTTGACAATCAAACTTTCATTACATGAAGATTCTTCAAAATTAATCTTTTGTGTTCCATTGAAAAAAATTAAATAACAGCTTATGGGTAAATACATGAGGTGAGTAAACAAAATTTTCACTTGTGTGCAAACTAACTCAGTAGTGAATTCAGAACATTGCTTTAAGTGAAAATATTCAGTGTAATAGTTATCTATTCTTTTCCACACCAAAATGGCAAAAGCATCTTGAGAAAGGTAGAAGAGCATATTGATGATTGACAGTTATTTAGATTTTTTGCTTTAGTGTGCCAGTAGGAAATATCGGTTGGACATGTTGAAATACCTTGGACTTGTTGCAGCAGTTGTTATGAATTTAGTCTGACTCAATTTTTTCTTTTTGTTCTCTTAATATAATCCCAGACAAACTTGATCATGGTGAGACCACTGATCTCTGTGTGGACTGTCTGTCGTCAGACTCCTTGTGCACCTAAAAATCTTGCTGGATTATTTAAATTCACTGCAAAATTAATGTTTGGAAATGTGAATTGATATTTCCTATAGGCACACTGAAGCTAAAGATAGAAATAATATTTGTGAAGAATGTAGCATGCACAAGATGTATAGCACCGTATATATCAATGGTATCAATCTTTGTACCTTTCAAAAAACCAATCACTCTTTTTTTGCTTTTCCTCTTTGATCTAAAACAGCAACGCATTATGAAGAATTTGCAATTTTAAATAAGACGTAGAGAACTACAGTCAGGATAGTGATGAGAAAAGCGAACACATCCAGACAGTGGTACTGGTACCAGGTAAGGTTGTGGGCCTCGACACGCAGGTGTTTAGCACCTTTATAGCGCATGACAAACTCAATCCTGAACACAGCCTCATCCAAAGGCTGTCATGATGAATCCTGGACAAATGCATAGCATTCTCTTTATACCTGCAGAGATGAAGACAAATAATGTTATATGTCTGTGTATACTTTGCTGTTTATCTATGTTTTGTGTTTGCTTTGAATATTAATGAGAAAGATAGCACAGAGCCTTCAAAATATCTACACTAAAGTCTTGGCATAGTTGTACAATGAAAGTCAGCTCACAAGGGATCATTAATGACAGCACTGAGTCCATCCACCAGGTCTTGAATCTGCATACTGGTGAAGTCCAAGACAACAGCAGCACCTTTGGCCTTTATATGAACCAAATTATCAGGCTGGTCACCAAACAAAGGGATCCCGACCATTGGAATGCCATGATATATGGCCTCATATATGCCATTAGTGCCTCCATGAGTGATGAATGCTCTGGTTTTGGGGTGACCTGAACAGGGAAAGAAAACATGGATAGAGAAGATTATGTTGTTTGGCAAAAGGTAACCAGTAGGGGGCTATAAAGTTTCATTCAAACGCCTGTGCCATTAAACGAAATGTAGTATTATTCCAGTAGCTATCTATAAATGTCAATTATCTAGCTCTTGAAAAACATTGCTATAAACGTTGAAATAAATACACAATCACAAATAATAATACAAACCCAATAAAACCTATATCGCCATAAAACCTGCAAGCAAAACAAAACACATTTACACAACCACATTAACAACTGACAAGTGCATACTGAAAATGAGATTAAAGAGAATCACTAACTGACCTACGAGGACTGAAAGTTCTATTTTTTCCTCTTCCAATGAAATCATCAAGAAGGAGCATTGATAAAATATGGAAAGAACAGGAGAATGTGAGAATGTAAGTAACCTTCTGTGGAATCTGTGCCAGTGCAGAGGCAAACGTATTGCTCCTCTCTTTGGTTAAGTTGTTTACCATAGACCCCAGACTGAAGACCACAATCCCATCATCCCCTGAGCTCTGCACAAACTCCTCCATGTCCCAAAATGAGAAAAGGGTGTTCAATAGCTTCTCTTTTTGCTGCAGTGATTTAAACACCCAGTACTACCTAGGCTAGTATTGTAGTATTATATGAATTCTCAAAAATAAAATGAGCATTCATGCATTTACTATAATCTAGAAAAAAAAAAACGTTTTCAGTTATCAATCTGTTATTGAACGTTATCATTCCCACCATACTCAACTATAATAACCCTACAGTACTAACTCTTTATTGTCTCTGAGAATAAAGGTACAGTTTATTTTTCATGGCATAGATGTGAAAGGTGAACTTGGTGAACTTTTTGCTAAATCATTCTCTTGTTTTTTTGTTTAGTTATTTCTCTAAGCTTTAAGGAAGTTCAAACAAAAATTAAAATTTGACGAAAATGTACTCACCCTCATTCCATCCAAGATGTGTTTGTTTCTTCATCAGATCAGATTTGGAGAAATGTAGCATTACATCTCTCGCTCACCAATAGATCCTCTGCAGTGAATGGGTGCCGTCAGAATGACAGTCCAAACAGCTGATAAAAACATTACAATAATCCACAAGTAATCCACACCCCTCCAGCCCATCAATTAACATCTTGTGAAGTGAAAAGCTGTGTGTTTGTAAGAAACAAATATATCAAGACGTTTTTAATTACAAATTGTTGCTTCCAGCTAAAATATGAGCCCATAATATTGCCGCCTTCAGTGAGAAAGCAAAAAAAAGTTGTCTCATCTGAATTAAGAAATGTGCACAGATCAAGCACCGTTTACATGTGAAAATAGTCCACAACAGTCCTAAAGAAATATGTGGATGGATTTTGATGTGAGAGGACAACGTTATAGAGTGGGGGAGCTATGACGTCACTTTGTAGGCGGATTCTGGTTCCTCGACAAAAAGCCAATAGGATTTTTCCATAGGCTTTTGGATTATCGCAAAAAATAAGCTCTGTGTTCAATCATAGTTCATGAAACTTACACGTTTTGTCTATGAAGATAATCTTCACAAAATAATATAACTTTGATGAGTTTTGAAGCCTAAATAAAAGCGCCAGAACTAAAAAGCTAAGCTTAGGCTATAAACGAACTACACCTCCACGGTCGCTCGCCTTCAGCGTCACCACCAGCGCGCTCCCGACAACTTTTGAAACTTATTTTTAACACATTCAGAGAAAAGGATTTACTCTGTATATGAATTTTAATCCATGCTACATGACCCTTTTCATATAAACTGGAATAAATACAAAACTAGAGCCAAACTAAAACTGAAATGAGGCATTAGTAATAAATATAGTGAATAAATGAAATAATCTTAGCTAAAGAACATTTGAAAGCACGTATTTCTGTACATTTCGAAATAAGGTGCATTAAAAGTCAATAAATCCTTGATTAATATGAATATTTTAATTAAAAACGTATCCCCACGTACTATTCAATAATATTCTAGTGCATTTAATCTATTAAATAACAGCAGAGTGAGCGAGTTTTTGGATATGGTAAGATTAAACTTATTTTAGTGAATAAAGTATCACATTTCAGCTATCAGTTTGTTAGGGTGGTTACACAAAATGTTATTTTATCCTTGCTTCTACGAAATCCTCAATCTATAAGCTTTCTAACAGCTTCATGTGGCCGTAAACATTTAATTTTAACGTGGCTTTAAGCACTAAGCATCATTAAAGTTTCACTTTCACCTCGTAAAGCCGGTAAATGTGGTGTTTACATGGAATAATCATACGAGTTTACCTTATGGTCTGAACCCAGAGTCTCTGCATCAGTAGGAAAGCGATTAAACGAGCTTCTTCCCTCCGAAGACTTGTGTTGCATTTCGGGGTTAAAGCAAAAACACATTGTCGAACAACAATATAAAATACGGGAAACTATTCATTGGTTAATCTACAATTAATTGTATTACAAATTATACTACAATTGGAAAATACTGTAAATTGATAAACTGTTCGGCGTGATGACGTTTAATGTCTCCGACAGCGCCTGTAGTCCCATTTAGCAACTTGTTGGCAACCATCTTTTTAAAGAAACATAACAGTTTAAAAAAAAATCACGAGTGGGGTGTAACTGGTGTTTTATGTAGTAGAATAAAACGTGAAAGTATCTTGAGCCTGTGTGAACCAAGGACCTTATTTAAGGAATTTAACCAAAATCCCATTCAAAAAACCCATTGACTCTGGGACGAACCGGAAGTGCTAAAATGCTAACTCACTTCCGGGTTTTCGCCTACAAAGTGACATCATAGTTCCACCACTCTATAATTATTATGGATTATGGACTTGTATTTTAGTTGGAAGCTGTGGTAAAGTTTAAATGCCTTAACAACTGGATTTGTTTCTTACAAATACACAGCTTCCCACTTCACAAGATGTCGATTCATGGACTGGAGTCATGTGGATTACTTGTGGATTATTGTGATGTTTTTAATCAGCTGTTTGGACTCTCATTCTGACGGCACCCATTCACTGCAGAGGATCCACTGGCGAGCAAGTGATGTAATACTACATTTCTCCATATCTGTTATCTCCATGAAGAAACAAATTCACCTGCATTTTGGATGGCCTGAGGGTGAGTACATGTTCAGCAAATTTTCATTTTTGGGTGAACTATTCCTTTAATGTTAACTGGCTTCATAAATGTGACAATGCAATACAAGACAGAAATATCAGAGGAAATCATTCAGATACAGCTGAAGACAAAATTATTAGCCCCCCATGAAATTTCAGTTCTTTTTCAGATATTTCCCAAATGATGTAGAGAACAGAGCAAGGGAATTTTAACACAGTATTTCTTATATTTTTCATCTGAAAGCCTTATTTCAATTTGCCTGGAATAAAATAATTATTTAAAAAATACAAAAAATTGCTAAGGTCAATATTATTAGCCCTCTTAACAAATGATCTGTTTGATTGGCTATGGAACAAACCACTGATGTTCAATGACTTGCCTAACTAACCTAACTTGCCTAATTAACCTAATTAATCCTCTAAGCCTTTAAATTACACTGTAAGCTGATGATTAGTATCTTTCAAAACAACTAGTAAAATAATATGTACTGTCTTAATGGCAAAGACATAAAAATTAGTTTAGACTTGAGAAAAAAAAATGGTTAATGCTCACAAAGGAGGAGAAGCATATACACGTTTATCAAAGTGTTTTCAAGAGTCAAGAACTGCCATGAGAAGTATTATCAAGAACTTTGAAGAGACCCACACAGTGGAGAACAGCGGCAGGAAGTGAAAGATTTCAAAAACTTAGATAAATATAGATAGATAGATAAATAAAATTATTAAGAGAGGTTTCTAAAGACCCAAGAACAACTGCCAAGACACTAGTGAATGATTTAGTCAAGTCTGGGATTGATGTCTCAACGAAGACGGACTCTAGAGGCCCGGACAGGAATGGGCTGCGAGGTTGCAGACCAAGAAAAACTCCTCTTCTGAAGAAGAGACACCTCCAAGCTAGACTGAAGTTTGAAGAACAACCTGGAGAAAAACTATGCATACTAGAAACGTGTCCTTTGGTCAGATGAGACAAAAGTAGAGCTCTTTGGCCATAGAGATGTAGCCTATGTTTGGAGAAAGAAGGGACAGGTGCTCAACCCAAAGAACACCATCTCCAGAGTGAAACATGGAGGTGGGAGTGTAATGCTGTGGGGATGTTTCATTGCATTTGGAACTGGAAATCTCGTCAGAGTCGAAGGAATCATGAAAACGGAAGACTACGAGAGGATTTTGAAAGAGAACCTCTGGCAATCTGCAACAAAAGATGGTTTGGGTCGACATTTTGTCTTCCAGTATGATAGCGACTCAATGCTTACCTCATTTCTGGTGTAGAACTACCTCCAAATGAGAAAAGTGAACGTCCTCGACTGGCCTGCACAAAGCCCAGACTTGAATCCAACAGAAAATCTGTGGGGCTCCCTGAAGACCAGAGTCCATGCCAGGAGACCAACAAATATGGAGGAGCTTGACAGATTTGCTAAGGAAGAATGGGCTCAGGAGACATGCCTGAAACTTGTTGAGAACTACAACAAATGACTAAAGGCTGTTATCAAGCAAAAGAGACACACCATTGACTACTAACATCAGAGGGCTAATAATTTTGACCTGTAGAGGTTTTTTATTCTTGGTTACAATTTTGTTTCTATTTGGATTACAAACATTCCAAGCTTCCTGAATAAACTATTATGCTTGGAAATGCTGTGTTGAAAAAATCTTCTCTCTGTTTAACAGCACTTGGGAATTATTTAAAAAGTAATGAAATATTTTATAGAGGGCTAATATTTTTGTCTTCAACTGTAATTGTAACATTCCCTACTGTTAGTAAGCTGTTTCAACCTGGTATGTGGGCACCCAGCTTCCACCAATGGAAATAAACAGATTGACTTACTGTAAATGATTACTAGATACTTAGCAATTAATTTCTGGGATTAAGTTTGCTATGACTACCTGTTCGGTTTACTACTGCTTTCTGGCTTTTCCTTGTCTAATGATTCAAAGCATGTGTCTCATGAATTTCATATCTTGTGCTGGATTTTTTATTTATTTATTTTTTTAAAGAAAAAGGGGAAGATTATTTAAAAGACAGACAAACCTTGGATAATGGTTTGGCAGGGGTGCAGTGAAGGCCTCCAACGAATTTGAAGTTGGGCAGGAATGGCCGTGGAAACTCAAAATCCCAGTAGGTTCTGATTAACCAGATATCAGCTTTACCCATCATCTCACAATAGGAAGCGGGCCATCCTGGAATGAAAGATTACTTTAAACGACAAAACTTCAGTTTTTATCTGCAGTATTTTTTTCCCTCTATACAGTATTTAACTCACCAAAATATTCAGTGTAATAGTTGTCGATTTTTTTCCCACAAACTAATGGCTAAAGCATCCTGAGAAAGGTAAAACAGCACACTGATGATTCGTTCTGTAAAGCTCATCTTGTCCGTGAGTTTACTCATGGCTCCAGGAACAAATGATGGTGGAGCTGGCATCTGACCACACATCCGCTCTAAAGTGTTAGCGATAGAGAACCACAATGTTTAAACCATGGGAATGTTCAGCTTTTCAGCTAATACATTGCTGCATGGGAAGATCGGATCGGACAGCATGACGTCAAACTTCCCACGCTGCAATTTGTCCAATAACTCTGGAGACTTCAGAATACCATCACAGAGTGTAAAACCCATATCTATATCCTTGGAGAAAATTTGGTAGTATTTGATATAAATTTGCAGTATGTTTAACTGTTTCATCTCATACAATGAGAAATGTAAAAAATCCTCAAAGGAGTTTTCTACATCCTGTACAGATATGGACACACTGAAGGGCTGGTAGGAGAAGCGATCCTATTCTTTAGCTTTCATGAAGACAGAGGCATCTGGCACCAGCACTGTAACACTGTGTTCCTTGTCAATAAGCGTTTCCAACACGATCTTCAGACTGATCCAGTGACTGCCCTCAGTAAACCAGACTAAAACATTCCCACATTCTCCAGGGCCGAACACAGTGAGCAGAGAAAGAAAACAGACTACGAGTCTCACTCTCATGATTGCCAGCGATAGAGTGTGTGATCACTCAGTATCCCACGACCATATACTGCAACACTGTATAATTAACATATAAGAGCAAAGTCATTGTTGAGATCAATCAATAAAATATTCAGGTAAAAGGTATCTATCTGTTGATCTATCTTAAAATATTTAGCTGTAAGATTATTTCTGTATGTGTTGTTGACATGAAATTTCAAGCAGTGGCAGGTTATTATTATACATGCAAGTTTAGAAAAACATATCGAGAATACATGGAATTGTTTAATACATGGAAGTGTTTAAGCGAACTGCAAAAAGCACCTGCATCTAAGATGGAGTGTTTAATGAGTTAATAATTATGTCAACAATACAACGTCCACATTTTTTTCACTGCCTGGCGCTGCGTGAATGATTTTCACCACTTTCTGTGGCTAGAATTTTGTTCCTGCCAATAAAACAAGCCCCTTGTTGCTCTTCTCTGGTGATTATGAACCAAACTTGTCCCGTTTATGACCCAAAGACAACAGCTGACCCAAACAAGAGTGGTGTGCGCCCTTCCTAAAAGATTTTTAAAAAAAAAAATCAGTCAGTTCCCAGTAATGACTAGTTCAATGTTTTGTGTAGCAATGGACAACCAAAACTACAGCACAATTATGCTGTCTCATAAAAAATAATTCAGAACTTTATACTATGCATAGGGATGCACAATATTGGTTTTTTGCCAATATCCAATATTTTTTCAACTCAATTTGGCCGACAACCAACGCCGATAACGATATATTTCCTTTTGTTTGGAAACAAGTCTCTCCTGTGCAGAGATGATAAATTATTTTTAATTTTGATTAGTTTTTAACAAAAACTTACCTGTTAGAATTAAACAACAATAAAATTCTTTTATAATTACCGTACATTGAAAGTTTTGAAAATAACTATAAATCAACTATAAATCATTAACTTTTTTTTCCAGACAGCTGCACTGGTAACCTTAACATTTTATTTGAAGATTTAACAATTGTAGATGATCTGAAGCAAAAGAGTTGTAAAAATTATGAAAATCTTGTAGAGCTCTTTGTATTAAAGTTTTCACAATCAGTTTGGGGGGAAAAAAAAAAAAAACATATTACACATTAATGAATAAATCTGTATATATAAAATGATTTAATTTACAAGTGTAATGTTTGTGATTTTTATTCATGTAAGCTATAGCTTCTGACCTTTAAACCAAAACATAAAACCGTAATTGATGTCATATAATCACGATTATTTAATCAGAAACAATCTTAATGTTATTTGTGTATTTTACTTTCATTTTATTACAAGTAGTCCAACAGCGCCCCATAAATAAATAAAAGCCCTTACCGGATAGGCATTAGAACCTGGGAGCTGCCACTGCTGCACGTGCTAGTATACACGAAGTTCACACTTACGATACAAAACAGCGAATTTAATCATTCAGGAAATATTTCGCTTCACGAATGACCACACTGCTGACATGATCTTATCGCTAGCATACCTTGAGCGCATGTGAGTTGTTTGTCTTATGAAGGCATACTGGCATAATTTTTCATATTGGGCCGATGCCGATATTTACATTTTAAGCCATTATCGGTCGATTCCAATAACATTCCAATAATATTATGCATCCCTACTACATTTTAATTATTTTGTTTTTATATTATTTTTTAATTTTTAATAAAATTAGATATTAATGTTATATGAGTCAATGACGTGACGTTATTTTTTTTTGTGTCCATATGGTTTAATTAAATTTAAAAGGGTTAAAATTTCAAAATAAATGTGCAAATTAATTGCATACATTCTCTTTTTTTGTGGACCATGTCTAAAATTTCTGGTTTTAATTAATTTTGAGGGAATATTTGGGGAATTACTGCAAAAATGTCAATGTGGTGTAACCGTAAAAACCTTGCACCAAAAAAAATTCTCTTGTTTAAAAAGGTGAAATTCTCAATAAAACACCAGATCAGCTAGTTTGGCATAATCTTACATTAGTACTATTTAATAGTAAATAAAAGTAAATGGAGCACCATTGTTCTGAATATTATAATTAATTTGGGGAATTATGGGAGTCAAGTCAAATTCCTTGAGTGTCAAGGTGGTGTAACCACCATTCAAGGAGCCATTTTGTTAATATTTTGCAAGATGATCATGTGACAGGAAATTATATCACAGAGAAGGACCTCTGGTGATACTAACTGCTGCATGCAAAGTTAGTAACTCTTTAAAATGTTAGATAATTTGACCTTTTTAGGGTATGGTCAGGTATTCTTAGGTATACATGTCAAATGGTATGACCTCAGAAATACATTGATAATTCATCATTATTATGAAAATGAGTATTAACTTTAAAAATGACATTTGAAATATTCCCACCAAGGCCATGTACTTACATCGGTGTCCATGATAATGCATGTCAAATTTGATTTTAAATTGAAATATCAAGTGGTGTAACCGGGTTACACCATTTGACTCCTATTACAAGCCTTTCTGTTAGGGGCCAATTTAGTTAAATATCACTAGTTTATTATGCTGATTAAAGATGTAATTTAAACTAACCTACTATTTGAAACTATTTTAAAGTGTTAAATGTTATATTTTTTGAGAAAGTGGTTCTTTATCTATGACTTTATTATTAAAGGTCTGTAAGTCTATGATAAAATAATTGTTGCACAACATTAGTGTTTTTGAAATGTTTAGGCTAGCTTAAATGCATATTTCCCCTTCTAGGGAACTCCACGCTGTGCCCCCTAGGGGGGCACTATGGGGAATGCAGTCTGCATGACCGGTGTCTGAAGCACGTGTGAAACAACGCCAATCTATTGGCCCACATGGCCCATGACATCATAGGCAGGGTGCCCGGAAGTATAATACCTCATCCACTTTGCTGTCTTCAGGAGCCGTCTGTTGGAAGTGCATGTGAGAGACCAAGGCAGGTGAGCGGTGTGGAAAGTGTGTGCCTCCATTCCAGAGGTTTCTGGCACTTGAGGACATGCAGGATCTATCTGTCATGTGTCTTGCTCAGGAGCTTGCCTGTTCAGTGCTCGAGGGTGCTGAGCGCACTCATTGTGAGTGTTGTCCAATGAGAAGCTCTATTCGCGTTTGCCCCTCTTCTCGAGAGATGAGTGGCAAGTATCTGTGTTTCGCGGTTCGGGTCCCGCTGTTGCCGAGGCATGGTGAAGACTCGGATCGCGGGATTCGCGGGTTTTAGACGCTCTTTTTGGGTTATCGGATCCCACGGATAGCTCTTGAGTCGAGCAGCGCTTTAGGGGATGTTCTGCTTTCACGTTTGTTCTTTGGCTTTCATAAAGGGAGTGCCATGTGGCACCAGCACTGTGACATTGTGTCGCCTGTCAATCAATGCTTCCAACAAAATCTTCAGATTGATCCAGTAACTGCCCTCAGTAAACCAAACAAAAACATTCCCACATTCTGCAGGACCGAACACAGTGAGTAAGAAAAGAAAACAAACTACTAGTCTCATGATTGCCAGACAGACTGTAAGATCACCTGTGTCCAGCCTCAACATATACTGCCTGGTATAATTATTAATCTAGTATATAGAGTCACAGCACTCATATATCAATAAAGTATTAAAGGTAGAGGCCAAAGAAAAAGGTAAAGCAGGTTCATACACATAACTTTTAATATTTGTTAGAAATAAAAACACTCATCACCACATATTATCTAAAGTCGTATTGCATCATATTTATACATTTGGCCCACCCTATGCATCTCATTCATGGTGACAGGGAAAACGCTCCGCGTACTTGCGTAATCTCGGTTCCCTAAGATAAGGAACAAATGTTGCATTAATTACGCTATGGGGAAACTCCTGTTTACTCTGATACTGAAGCATGATGATCATGTTCGTGTAGCTGCACGATCCAATAGCACTTCAACCGCCAAAAGGGGTGGAGCCAACTGCTATATAAGTCAGCTCTGAGTGTCATTTCATCAGAATCTTTCGACTGAAGCAAGTCATAGACTCACGTGCAGCCTTATAACATGGCAGCCTACTCAACGCTCGTTCCCTTATCTCAGGGGAACCGAGGTTACACAAGTAAACACAGCCCTTTAGAGTGGCCTCCGAAGCATACAAAGAGATGCTCTGAGTGTCGAAACGGGCCAGAGTGCTCAACATACACTCTAAGGGCCCGAACCAGGCAGAGTTGATTAGGACCCTGCTCACCTTCTGACTCTACAGTCGTTAGGCCCAAACTCAAGACATGAAGCACTGACTGACAGTGCTTGCAGTTGCTTCCACTCACTTGACCGATGCTAAAGCCAGAAAGAGGGCAGTCTTAAGCAACAGGGGCTGCAAGTCAACCGACTGGAGTGACTCGAAAGGAGGGCCTCACAGGGTCCTGAGGACTATAGATAAGTCCCAAGTCGGCACAGTATGAGGGCAAGGCGGATTCAATCTCCGAGCTCCCCACAGAAACTTAACGACCAGTTCATTTCTGCCAATTGATTGGCCAGTCACGAGAGAATGAATAGCCGCAATGGCTGCCACATATACTCTGAGCGTGGAAGGGGTGCGCCCCTTGTCTAGCAGCTCTTGTAGAAAGGTTAGCATGCAAGACACATCACAAGAGGACAGGTCCTCACTCCATGCTGCACACCAGTCAGAGAAGACTGACCATTTAAGGGTGTAGAGATGTCTTGTAAACGGAGCCCTAGCCTCCAAAATGGTATTAGTTACACTCACAGGGAGGTGAAAAGACTCCCTTCGAGGCACCAAACATGAAGGATCCACATATCTGATCGGGGATGCCAAATCATCCTCCTCACTTGCGAGAGGAGGTCCTTCCTCAGTGGTTTCAGCCACAGAGCTGCCGATAGCAGCTGAATCAACTCTGGGAACCACGTTTGATTCCTCGAGAGTGGGACCACCAGGAGCACTGAGCATCTGATTTCCCTGACCCGTCTGATGACCTGAGGAAGCAGGGCAACCCGGGGAGAAGGCATATAGGTGAGTGCTGGGCCAATCTTGGGCCAGGGCATTTCACTGTTTAGAAA
Source organism: Spinibarbus caldwelli (assembly GCA_039654775.1). Taxonomy (NCBI): domain Eukaryota; kingdom Metazoa; phylum Chordata; class Actinopteri; order Cypriniformes; family Cyprinidae; genus Spinibarbus; species Spinibarbus caldwelli. Next base: position 4,540,408 of record CM077223.1, on the reverse strand, counting down.
AGTAAATTGGGCAGTGAAAGCTGTCTTCTGAGGCGAAGAGGTCCTCTTCTGCCCTGCCAAAGACAGACCAAATCAATTGAACCATCTGGGGATGTAGTCTCCATTCTCCTGGAGCTACCATGTCCCTGGAAAGCATGTCTGCCCCTTGGTTAAGTCTGTCCCACACATGAACAGTGAGGCATCGAACCAATCTGTAAAGGGAACGTGACCTGAGACCTCCTTGGTGATTGATAAAGGTTACCACCGTCATATTGTCTGAAAGGACCAAGAGACGATGCCCCCTTAAGGCCGGCAGGAAGGTTTTCAGGGCTAGAAAAACCTCCATCATCTTGAGGCAGTTGATGTGTAAGCATTGCTCCAGGCTCCAGGAGTCGGACACCAATCTGCCCTCGTACATAGCTCCCCAACCCGAGTTGGAGGCATCTGTCATGATCACCTTTCTTCTGGAGGTCAGTCCCAATGGGACGCCTGATTGAAACAGGCGAGATGTTTCAATCTGATGCAGCGGTGGGTCTGATTCAGCACGTTCCCTCAGAGTACCCTGAGATGAAGACATCCCAGCCGCCAAGCATGGGATGGGACATGGGCTTTGAGCAAATACTGGAGGGGCCGCATGTTGAGAAGGCCTAGAGGAATCACAGAGGAAGCAGCCAACATGAGGCCAAGCATCCTCTGGAAAACCCTGAGGGGACGTGAAGTCTCCAATTTGAATGATGCCACTAGCTGCTGAACAGTCAGGGGGTGTTCTGGTGTAATCCATGCCCACATTCGGGTAGAGTCGATAACTGTCCCCAGAAAGACTACTTGCTGGTTGGGAGACAAAGAGTTCTTGGCTAAATTGATTTTCAACTCAAAGTGCTCCAGATGGCTGAGCAGCAGCGACCTGTGAGCAATGAGTTCTCGTTCTGACCTGGCTAAAACCAGCCAGTTGTTAAGGTAGTTCAGAAGGCAGATTCCCTTCGGTCTCAGAGGGGAAAGAGCTGCGTTTCTGCACTTTGTAAAATGCATGGAGCCAGGGACAGTCCGAATTGAAGGACTGTATATTGATAGGCCACTGCCTCAAATGCGAATCTCAAGAATGTTCTGTGATGGAGGGCTATCTGGATATGAAAGTAAGCATCTTTCAGATCCACTGACCCAAACCAGTCCTCAGGACATACTTCCATGAGGATCTGTTTCAAAGAAAGCATATTGAAAGGCCATCTCATAAGCGAGCGGTTCAGATGCCTGAGATCGAGAATGGGTCTGAGCCTTCCATCTTTCTTGGGAATAAGGAAGTAATGGCTGTAAAAGCCTGACTCTCTGTCCACTAGAGGAACAGTCTCCACAGCTCCTTTAGCAAGCAGTGTTTGTACTTCGGACAGGAGAACGTTAGTGTAACCCGTTACACAAAAATACAAATTTTGGGTCAACTCTTATAATGGACCAGTGAGCTCAAAAGATTCAGTTCGTCCGAGGAGAGAGACGATGCAGCAGCAGTGAATAGACTCAGACAAGGTTTGAGGTAGGAACTAGATTTGATTTGTATTGTAACAGTGACTAGTAGAAAATAAATTTACATTCACAAAAATTCAATTCAAAGACTCAGAAAATGTTCGTACTCAGTATTGATACTTATACCCCTCTTTCTTCCTTACAGGGTTTATAGCTGTTTCACTTTGTTGGTAAGTTGATATTTCTCCTTCCTTTTATCTTTTAGTTGATAATTCAAGCTAATGTGGAAACTGCTTAAAGCATTTGGTACTGAAATGTCTAATTGACACTTTTTTTTCTAAAGTGACCTGTTCTTAGGTTTGTTTTGAATGAGATCTTACTTTAGTCAACCTTTAAATTTTCAACCCATATAATCAACACGGACATAAAAAAAAAGGGTAATCAACAAATAAAACAAAACAACAATTTCTCTGAATGAAATACCCAAATTTCCCAAAGTCCTCAATTTCCTCAATGAACTGACAAGAAATAACTCTGAGGAAGTCCCAAAGGTCAGTTAATTGATGTTAATCTCAGTCTTTAGGCTCCACTCCAGATCAGGACAAACGAGCAATGCAATTTCACTCCTACCAGTTAAAGGTGAGCAAGTTCAGTTTCTGTGTCTCTCCAAACAGGAAAATTCACGCAAAGGGTTTCAAAGGATTCGTTTAACGGTGGCTCGCCAGTCCAACTCCACCATCGCAGGTAAAGGAAGAGTTGAGATGGTTCGGGAATGATTCACACTACAGTGTGAATTATTCCGGGGGAAAATCCAGCAAGGGAACTCACATGGAACAAGATCAGAAAACAAAAAAAAAAAAAAAAAAAAAAAAAAACCTGGCCTTGAGGACACAATGCCACCAAAACAACAACAATTAGTATTTGATAACAAATACACATCAATAAGCATAATTCCAACTAAAACACATCATTAAACATTCATTTACATACTCTGTGTGATAAACTGTCTTTCTATGTATTATGTCTCTTTAACAATAAAGAAATTTTTCCTAATTTTTGTGTACTCTTGTATATCTTTTTGTTTGTCATACAATTGCACTTTAATTCGTACTGTATCGATATAATCAATAAAGAAAAAAAAACACATTAACTCACCAAGGAACTCATTTACATGTACATCAAATGAACCCGGCCAGTAGCAGATGAACCCCGCGTCAGATGTCACTCTATTGCATTCAGCTTCTCTGACCCTTTGGTTAGAGATACATGCACCGCATGTTATATTAGCTTTATGGTAACGCTTAGACTGCGTCTTTAACATTGAGATAACAACATATCACTTACGCTTGTTTTAGCCGCTAATATTTTTCATATATATCATCATCATCATCATCATATGAACAATTTAATTAAAGACGCTTTAACCTTTTGAGCGGTACGGTCCCACATATGGGATTCTTATTTCCGTGCCCCTGGGAGTATCCAATGAAGTTTATCTACAATTTTCTCCTTATATGGTGTTGCATGTCCACCCACTTTTAATGGAAAGAAAGCAAATGTGACAAGTCCGCATATTGTAAGTGAATATGGGCTTGTTTTTCAGCAAGTCACTTATAGATTTGCGTAGTCGTGGATTGCTGGGCCTATTAGTTGTTGGCACCCATACTAGATGTATGACTATTGCTGTTATTAGTGTGGGATGCCATGGCAGTCACTGCTGTTTGAGCAAGCGCTGTCAAGGCAAGCATTCTTCCGTATTCCACCCAAATGGTGTTGTTATTCATGTCAGAGCTGGAAGCGTTTAAATGCTGTTAGTAAACCAAAAAACTGACTGTAACTTCTTGTTTACGAGCCTTTTAGCGTCTATAGTAATCTGTTCCAGCATATTTATACAATTACAAGCTCCTCTTGATGCACCAGTTAGAAATTTCTTAAATTATAAAATTATACCTTTATTATTTTATTTACAAAACTTTATATTTGTAAATAATAGGCTATGTTATATAGATAGCCCGGGAAAATAAAATATCTGTAGTTTATGTGAGGACAATGCAAACATTATTTTAATTCAGTGCATTTTTATGCAGTGCATTTAGGTTGTGTGGATTACTTGTGGATTATGGTTATGTTTTTAATTCTGACGGCACCCATTCACTGCAGAGGATCCATTGGTAAACAAGTGATGTAATGCTGCATTTTTCAAAATTGGTTCCAATGAAGAAACAACCTCATCTAGGTCTCGGATGGTCCTCATCCTGACTTTATTGAATAAGGGCAGACTGTTTGCACTCAATGACTTTGCTTATATATATATATATATATATATATATATATATATATATATATATATATATATATATATAATTTTTTATTTTTATTTTATTTTTATTTATTTTATTTTTTTGCTGCTTTACATCTGGGCATCAAATTTATATTTGTTCATTTAACAAACATTGTATTCCAAAGCAAATATGAAAACGATACAAGCATAAGTATATATAATCCAGTGGAGAAAACAGTACAAACAGTTAAAAATTGGTAGAACTGTTTTGTTTTTTTGTTTTTTTAAAAACAAGGATCCATCAAGTTTTTTTTTTTTTGCAGTAGATGCCATACAGTCCCAGAAATGCCACTGATTTGAGACAACATCAGCTTTACACATCATCTAACAGGACAATTTTCACTAATCTTAGCCCTTCAATTGCTGACTATTTTATGAGGGGTTAGGATGTAGGATACAATTTCAAATGAAACAAAAATGAAATTGTAAAAAATATAAATAAAGCAATTTCATTTGTGTAAAATAAAGCAATTTCATTTGTTTTCTGTGCAAACAAGTCCTTTTTTACATTCATTATAAGTGCCTAACAGTTTACAACAAAATTATTTTTTGTTGTATTTGATATTATGCAACAAATGCCGTTAATACAGATTCCATGTCTTCTGAAGTCATACTAAAGCATTGTGTGAGAAATAGAAATGCAAATCACTGATAAACTTTCTCTCTGGTGAGCTGTTGAGAATGATATTATTGCTGAGCTGAATTTGAGAACCAGATCATTCTGACTAAATTTAGGAAGCTTTTTGTCCTGATTGAAGCTTGACAATCAATCTTTCATTATATGCATTAAGATCCTCAAAAACTATACGTTTGTGTTCCACTGAAAAAAATAACAGCATATGGGTTTGTAACTACATGAGGTGAGTAAACAGAATTTTTATTTGTGTGTGAACTAACTCAGTATTGAATTCAGAACATTGCTTTAACTCACCAAAATATTCAGTGTAATAGTTGTCCATTCTGTTAAACAACAAAATGGAAAAAGCATCTTGAGAAAGGTAGAAGAGCATATTGATGATTCGTTCAGTAAAGCTCATTTTTTCAGTAAGTTTACTCATAGATCCAGAAACAAATGCTGGTGGAGCTGGTATCTGACCACAGAAATGCTCTACAGCATTAGCAATGGAGAATCATAACATGTAATCCAAGGGAACGTTCAGCTCTTCAGTCACAATTTCGCTGCACGGGAAGAGCGGATCTGACAGAACAATACTAAACTTTGTCCATCAACTCTGGCAATTTCAGAATGCCGTCACGATATGATATAGACATATCCTGAGGTTTGGAAGCAAGCTCATAGAATTTAACTTGAATCTGCAGTAAGTTTAACTGATCAGTCTTACACTGAGATACACTGAGATATGAAGAAGTTCATCAAGGAAGTATTGCATGTCCTGTGTGGTCATGGACACACTTGGATGAGAAAGCTGTCTCATTTGAATTAAGGAGAGAAATCTGCACAGATCAAGCACCGTTTACATGCAAAAATAGTCCAAAACAGTTCTAAACAAATATGTGGGTGGATTTTGATGTGAGAGGACAACGTTGTATAGAGGAAGCGCTATTATGGATTATAGACTTGTATTTTAGCTGGAAGCACTTCACAAGACATTAACTGATGGACTGGAGTGGTGTGGATTACTTGTGGATTATTGTGATGTTTTTATCAGATGTTTGGACTCTGGTAGTATTTGATATAAATTTGCAGTACGTTTAACTGTTCCATCTCATACATTGAGAAATGTAAAAACTCCTCAAATAACTTTTCTACATCCTGTACAGATATGGACACACTGAAGGGCTGGTAGGAGAAGCGATCCGATTCTTTAGCTTTCATGAAGACAGAGGCATCCAGAACCAGCACTGTAACACTGTGTTCCCTGTCAATAAGCGTTTCCAACACGATCTTCAGACTGATCCAGTGACTGCCCTCAGTAAACCAGACTAAAACATTCCCACATTCTCCAGGGACGAACACAGTGAGCAGAGAAAGAAAACAGACCAGGAGTTTCATGATTGTCAGTGATAGAGTGTGTGATCACTCAGTATCCCACGACCATATACTGCAACACTGTATAATTAACATATAAGAGCAAAGTCATTGTTGAGATCAATCAATAAAATATTCAGGTAAAAGGTATCTATCTGTTGATCTATCTTAAAAATATTTAGCTGTAAGATTATTTCTGTATGTGTTGCTGACATGAAATTTCAAGCAGTGTAAAATTATTATTATACATGCAAGTATAGAAAAACATATTGAGAGAATACTTGTAATTTACTTTGTTATTTCGGACAGTATTTAAGCGAACTTCAAAAAAGCACTGACATGGAGTGTTTAATGAGCTAATAATTATGTCAACAATACAACGTCCACATTTTTTTTTTTTTTTTGTTTGTTTTTTTCACTTTCTGGCACTGCATGAATGATTTTCACCGCTTTCTGTGGCTAGCATTTTGTTCCTGCCAATAAACTTGTTGCTCTTCTCTGGTCATTACGAAGCAAACTTTATGACCCAAAGACAGCGGCTGACCCAAACAAGGAATGCGCCCTTCCTACAACGTTTTCTAAATAAAAGCAGTCAGTTTCCTAGTAATGACTAGTGTTTTGTTTAGTGATGGACAACCAAAACTACAGCACAATTATGCTGTCTTATGAAATATCATTTTGACCTTTATACTATATTTTAATTATTTTATTATTTTTAATAAAATTATATATTAATGTTATACATTAGTCATTAATATATTTTAAATTACTATCTATCTATCTATCTATCTATCTATCTACAAACCCTTAAATATCAGACACTACCAGACTCTCCAGTCGTTTAGGACAGGCATGACAAATGAAAACAGCGAGTTCTAAAATACTAAAAATCTACGCGATTTTCTGAAAAATCTGTCAACCAACTGCCCAAAATCTGCATACTGGCTCTAACTTTGGGTAACTACACTGAAAATGCAAATTTGTTGTAGGATTTACTTTGAAATAATTTATATTCAGAAAAATGGCTAGTTATTTTCACAAACAATTTTTTAAAGAAATGTCAAGTAACACATTGAATTAAACAAAATTTTGAAGCATAAAGACTGAAATAGTATTCTTGTTAAAAGGTTACTTTACAGTGTAGTGTTGACTGTATTCCAGGCTTAATGCACTACACTGCACTCTTAAAAATGAAGGCTCTTTATTGGCATGGATGGTTCCATTAAGAACCCTTAACATCCAAACTTTTCATTGCTAGAGCTGGGTAGATTACTAACAAATTGCAATCCATTATTGATTAAAGAATACATGATGAAAACAGTTTTAGGTTTCTAGGATACTCATTTTAGGTAATGTATTCTGACTACTTTTTAGATTACTTTTACATTACTTTTTTATCTAACTTGTCTTAAACTTACAATTATATATCATATTGATATAAAAAGAGAAAAAAAAAATTCCACTTTTTGATATCAACATCATGAAATGCATTAATCATAAAAATCATAAAAATGTAAAATTAATTATTTAAACACTTAAACACTAAACATAGAAATTTAATTTGCTTATCTGCATGCCAGTGTGATCAAGTGTCAATGAACAGCAAATGTTTTGTTAAATTACTGAAATATTAACGTCCTCAGAGATATTTTAAGTAGATATCTCATGTCAAAGGTGTTTGGCTAGCAAAAATGTTTGGGAATCCCTGCATTACATGAACAAATAAACATGAAAATTACATTACATGTCCAAAGACTTCCATGTTTGAAATATATTGTCAGATTTCCAGAATCAAAAGTTACTGAAGGTTACTGATGACAACATAGTGTCTCACTGTTATACATCACCATGTGTTTAGTAACTTGCAAAATTCTTTGTCTCATACATGATCTAATTGCTTGAGAGGTGCCTTTTTTTATCCAAATTCAGAATCAAGGTTTGTAAATTTATTTGCATAACCATACTGTGAATATAGTCAAAGCTAAATGTATTACACACAGTAGAATTTTTAGAGAAGAAAATGTAAAAGAGAAAGAAGAAGAATTAGAGAGAATCAATAAATTATGAATGATTCACTGCCACTGTGCAAATAATATGTAATCATGTAATCCATAAAAAAGAAACTGTAATCTGATTATGAGCATTATAAAATGTAATATACTCTAATTACGAGTACTTGAATTTTGGAATCTGATTACATAATCCAGATTACATGTAATCAATTACCACCCAGCTCTATTCATTGCACAAAAGATTCTTTACACAGTGGAAAAAAGTTCTTGAGATTATTCAAATGTTCTACACACTAAAAAAGAAAAGAAAAAAAAAGAACACTTTTGGAACCTTGATTTTTAAGAGTGTGGTAGGAGAACGATTTCATCAATAACATCTAAACAATGACACTACCAAATCAAATTTGTTCTTATAAAAAACAAAATGTTTCAGATGATCCCAATTTTTCCCAATCCAAAATGTTCTAACTCCTCTTCCTCTGTAAAGTTACAGCATGTTGCTTTTTGAAGTATAGATTTGCCTAATCTGATTACAGATCATTGGATTGTCAGTGTGCCATAAAAAAGTGCTCTAGAGGAGAGAGCCGCTGTCCAGCCAACAATGGGCGTCCCTCCAGCCAGCGATGCACCTGCCTGCACTCCAAGCAGCTCTCCTGTCTCGCACAGATAACACTTTCTACCCTCTCTTCCATGCTTCCTTTATTTTTAGGGGGGCAAATATAAGGATTTATGACCCCTCTAGCCCCCCTCTTTTGGAGACGGGGTCTCAGACAGAGTGGGAAAAATTTTGCATGCAGCATGTGAATTGGTTTAGACGTATAAAGAGATCAGGGCTAATCGGTTGGCACCAGAGACACTTCTGCATTCAGCCTCCTTTCGGGGAGGGCAACGGAGCGCGGGAGTGAATGCATGTGACAGAGGGAGGGAGCCAGAAGCCCATGATCTGCTCCATTGTGATAACAGATTTAGGCAGAGTGTGGGGTTCCGATAAGGAAAAGCACACTCAATAGAAGATTAGCCGCATACTTGGAGTAGAACAGTGAAGGAGAGGAGGACACTTGGAAAGAAGAGGAGATGTGTTAGTCATGCTGAAATGGATTCTGTTTATTATTTATTATTAATTGTTACTTTCTTTTCATCACATTAACATTTGCTTTAGATATCAGTTGCTGTGTAACAGAGCTTGAGACTAATCTTAGCTGATTTATCAATTTAAAGCATGGCACAGCACAATATTTAGATATGGATACTCTGTCAAGTCAAATTTATTTATATAGTGCTTTTTGCAATACACCAAAAGTTTTAAAGCAGCTTTACGGAAAATCACGATGTTAATGTCACATTAAGTGTATTAGAGCTGGGCGATAATATAGTTTATATCTTACGACGATACAAGCAATCAAGCCGTTGGGATTTGCTATATAGTATATTTCGCCCTGCCTAAGTATATTGTATGTATGCCGATAAAGTTGGACATTTTTATATATCAAACTTTATAAAGAGAGCTTGGTAATAGTATAGTTTACATTTTGCCATGATAACAGCAATCAACCAATTGAAATTTGAAATATAGTATATATTGCCCTAAGTAAACTATATTGTATGTATTTGGATAAAGTTGGACATTTTTATATATCCAACTTTATATATAGAGCTTGCCGATTTTGTGACAATAGCGGCAATCAAGCAGTTGAAATTTTCTATATAGTATATATTGCCCTAAGTAAAGTATAATGTTTGTATGGGGATAATGTTGGACATTTTTTATATATCCAACTTTATATAAAGAGCTGGGTGACAATATAGATAACATTTGCGATGAAATGCATAAATGAAGCAATTTACTACACAGTATATATGTCAAGCAGCAATCAAGCAGTTAAAATTCGCAATATAATAGCCTATGTATTGCCTTAAGTGAGTATATTGCATGTATGTGGATAAGGTTGGAAAATTTTATATATCCCACTTTATATTTGGAGCTTGCCGATAATATAGTTTACATTTTGTGATGATACAAGCAATCAAGAAGTTGAGATTTGCTATATAGTATAGTATATTGTATGTATGTGGAAAAAGTTGGACATTTTTATATATGCAACTTGGATGATAATATAGTTACATTTTACAACACAATTAAAAAAATCAGGCAGATGAGATTTGCTATATGGTATATATTGTATATAAAGAAAGTATGTATGTATGTGGATATAGTTAGATATGTTCACATAGAGCTTGCCAATAATATAGTCTTACATTTTGTAATGATAACAGAAATCAAGCAGTTGAAATATAGTATATATTGCCCAAAGTGAGTATACTGTATTTATGAGGATAAAGTTGGATATTTTTATATATTCAAAAGAGCTGGGTAACAATATAGTTATATTTTGCAACACAATGAAAAATCAGGCAGTTGAGATGTGCTATATACTATATATTGCTTTACATGAGTGTACTGTTGGAGGTAATATACAACCCACTAGAGCTGTGCGATAATACAGTTTGCAGTATATATTCTTATGCAAATATTGTTAGTAGATTGTTTAGTAGTGGTTGTTTGAACATTATCTAAACCGGAAGGCTCTAAATAAGCATTAGCAACCATTCACATGCTTGCCAGATGAACTTTGCTTTTTTGTGTTTGGTTTTAGGATCACAAAGTTGCTTTTTTGTGTTTGCGGTTGTGATTGTGTGTTGTGTTAAATGGTGATTAGTACAGAGGGTCGGTCAGCTGCTGATTTCAAATGGGTAAAGTGGTATGAACAGCTGCCCAGAAACTCACTCTTCTTCTGTGATGATGATAACACAGTTAAATGGGATATAATTTTAAGTATTTTTTACACTTTAGGTCAAATGTGGACTAAAGACTAGAGGAAACTGAACAGAAATGATGGACATGCTTATTCGCAGTGTTTACGTGCATTTATCCAAAATCATCTCATAATAGGTTGAATGTCACAAAGTAATTGCCAGGTCATTATTTCACCCCCCAAAAAAAAAAAAAAAAAATTAATTTGCACAGGGAAAATCTAGCCTGTTTTTCTTTTTCTTTATTATTACATTCAAAACAAAATATATTACCGTTAAAACTGAGGCTAAGTGCTTAACTGGCTTAAAAATGTTACAATGCAAAATAAAATGAATGGTCCCAAAATTGGGCTTTATTTTCAACATGCAAAATATCATTCCTTATTTTTGTTCTATTGGTTTTGGGGTGAAATATCACTTCATTACATATACATATATATATGAGGTGTGTGTGTGTGTGTGTGTGTGTGTGTGTGTATAAATGTTAATTAAAACATAAAAAGACTGGTATTAAAATTTAATAGATACATTTTCTGTACTGATGTTTGAATGTAGCACAAACGCACACTCTCCCTCTTTGTGCACCTGATTGGTTACTGACAAGTGTGGATTTTGACTCCAAGATGACCTCTGGCCTCAGACCAAAAATTAAGCTGTGTCTACAATCTCATGTGGCTTGGACACTTCCAGAGGTCATCGCTATGGTCACACGGCTCTTAAACAGCCTCTGCAGTGAACAATTATCTGACCATAACATAAAAGCCAATCAGAGTTTTCAGAGTTGACCAATACATGCACACTGGTTCAACAAACCAGATCGAAAAACAGCCACTTTAACCAGCCTGACGAAGTTTGAAAGAGTTTAGTGAATTTGCAGATTGAGTTTTTTTAGGCATTTTAATATCAAACAGACTAATAAATTACGGTAATCCAACAATTTGATTACTGAGAAAAAAAACAATTTACACTTTTGAATAATGAATGCACAAAAATAATCTTTGGCAAAAAATTTTTGTATTTGTGAATGCAGAGTAGTTTAAACAATAACATTTTCCATTTAATAAATTACAATTTGATGTACAACTAGTCGCATGTGCTGAATCCATTGAAAGCATAAACAATAAATAAATTAAATATAATCAAATAAATTACAGTTTCAATTCTGAAGTTGCCTTCAATCTCAAACAAAACATTCTTGAGTGTTAATTCAGTCAAGGAAATTAAATTACATTAATACTAAAAAGTATCAGGGAGATGCTTCCAAAGTGCATCCTTGACCATGCATACGTTGTTTAGGGTTCCTGCTCAACTACAGCAGTACTGGTAAATAAAGTGTCTCTGGGTTTCCACAGATTCCAAACAGCTTGGAAGAAATGAGTGATTGTGATGTCAAAGCGAACATTCCGAGTTCCAAAAATCCAGCTTTGTCTCTCCATGGGGATGGAACTTTCAAAAAGATCACAATCATAGAATCCTTTTATAGAACGCTCATGCTTCAGTTCAGAACTGTACGTTCGTTTCCTTCTACCAGGCTTCTGAACTGTCGCAGCTGGACCCGGGTGAGGGTGGGTCGGTGTCACTGGTCCAGGTGCGGTCATTGCGCAGGTTCTGCATGTTCCCCGTGATCAGCGTGAGGAGCGCGGCTTGCGAGTGAGCCGACGGCTCTCCTCCCTGGCTCTCCAGCAGAGTCACCAAGAAGTTAATATAGCGCATGGCCAGCCGCAGGATCTCGTTCTTGCTGAGCTTTTTTTCGGGTGGGTGTGTTGGGATGAGTTTCCGCAGCTCTGCGAAGGCTGTGTTGACATTATGTTGGCGCCAGCGCTCACGTGTGTTGCTGAACACCTTCCTGGTCATGATACTGCGGTACTTCTGCAAAAAAATAAAACAGATGGTCATACCATTGTCTGAATATTAGAGCATGGGGAAAAATGAAAAGAATTCTGTTAAGAGCAACAAGTACAAACACTTACCACTTTACGTTGTCTTGAAGATCTATGAATGGTGGATCAGGTGCATCAGGCACAAATTTTCAGGCTTGAAAATTGAAAAATAGTCCAGATGGCAGGTAAAAGCAGTGATGTGTGTGTTTAGGAAAGATAAAGAGCTGTCAGGTAATTGCAGTAGTAATAAGCCAGCATCCGTCCTCTCACTCTCAGCTGTCCGACACTCTCTGAACCCTTGAACGAACTCCTCAGATGGAAAACAGGGTGAAAGAGAGCGAGGATGTGAGGGAGGGTGGGGTTTGGCTTGTGCTCCTCATTTTTATAGTCATGCCGCTGTATGACGTTGCAGGGTGTGAGTGGGGGGAATGATTTTTACATCTGCCATTAATGCGTTTAAATTGATTAACATAATGCGTTGTGATTCCATTCACAGCTATAGCATCTGGGGGGCTAAATACAAAGAAATCTAACTTTTTCCAACTGAACATGTAAAACAAACTGCAGTCTAGTGTTTAAACTAAGTAAGGTACATTAATTTTAAATAAAAAGCTTGTTTCATGCATCATGTCCTGGACTTAATCTTCAATTCACAGCAGTGTCAAAATCTCTTACTAAATATAAATAAAAAATACTATAAATATAAATTTAAATCTAAATATATAATTTTAATTATTATTTTTTTAAATTATAATTATGTTTTGAATATTTAAATTGTATTAATTAATTATATATATATATATATATATATATATATATATAAACAACACATAAAATAGTAAAAAAAAATAATAATAATTTAAGTATATTAATATAATTTGTTATATACTTGTATTTAAATTCTATTATTTTTACAATTCATTTTTAATTTTCAGGCAAAAAAAAAAAAAAATATATATATATATATATATATATATATATATATATATATATATATATACACACTTTACAGTGGACTGCCAGTCACATTAATACATGGCTTGGCCATATAAACAGGTAAGAAAAAATAAAACAAAACCCATCTCAGAGGTATAATCCAATGATTAACACACTGACATTGCATCTCACTAAAAAGTCAAGCCTCATTATGTTTTTATATAGTTTTGACAAGCATTTTAGTGTTTTGATGTTCTCATTTTAATCCACCACATAAAGTGTTTCAATATATTTTGCATATTTTCCACTTTCTTTAAAAGTCAGTTCATACATCTTCACATTGCACATCTTTTCTAATAAACCTAATGGCACTTAATGAAGCAAATTAACCAGTATATACCATTTTTAATGTTTTTTTACTCATAATCTTAAACACTTCCACATTCAGCCCAATCGGGAAACAACAGAGAGGACGGACTATTCAAATCAGACTTATTGCCTATGAGCTCTAACAAATACGTGGCTGTTGTGCAAAATGTGTTTCCCTCTTTTGTTGGGATGCTGGATGTCCACCTGCTAACAGATCTATTACAGCGTCTCTGTCCAATAGTGAAGTGACATCATAATGAAAACCTTCCTCTGATTGGACAACACGTTGCCAAAAAACCCACAGCATATTCACCCTGACAGAGAAATAATATGGGTTTTGTCTGAATGATGGTAATCTTGTTTAGCATGTCCTGGGGCTTCACATAAATTACACTAGGTTATGACAGAGGCAAGCTTGTGGATCAGCACATTCTTTGGGGCCAAGGTCTCCGAAGCCCCCTCTCGCTCTCTCCCGAACTCTCAGCCTCCCTTCAGATCAAAAGCTGGTGTCTCGCTGCAGCAATTGTTGCGTTAAAAGTCTCTCTGAGAATTGTGGGGGATTTGCATAATGGGATTATAGAGGGATTAGGAGTCAGGCAGAGGACAGACACAGTTAGGATGGAGCTGAATTCATGACTCCATTCATATGGACTTGACTGCTCAACACACCCTGCACCTGCAGAGCTGCCTTTCAGATCTGCCAAAAACTTCAGCAACATGCAAAACTGCCCGAAACTAAACTCTCACCCAATCCACGCCCAAACTTTTGACCTACCTGAGCTCCGGTTTCCCACTGGAAAGAAACAGTGCAGTTGTTTATCCTAGATGGCGATGCAAGTAAATGGAGACTTCTGCTGCTCAGATGTTTCTCCTGTGAAAAACGCTCCAGTAATCTCTCAGATTGGGTCCAAAGTCTGAAATCAAAAGTTGTTTTTGTCAATATGAATTCAAATACTTGAAAGACCAAATGATCAGAGCTGTGCAATCCAAATGAACCGTGTCAAATGCATCTGATTTTAAGGAATTCCAAGACAAAACTGTTATTTACATGAATTAAAAATAACTAAACTCTCATGTCTTATGAAAGAGCAAAATGTGAGAAATACCATTTTGATACCATTTTTAATAATATTATATAAAAATTATATACACTCCTGAACAAAATCTTAAGACCAGGGGAAACATTACAAGTATTCGCATTTCACCCTGGTGGATCGTAACCAGGTTGTAAGTACTGCTTCAAAATGCCAAAAGAAGAAACAGGAGCAAGAAACAAAAAATAGAGAATAGGCAATTTATTGAAAACTGCATTTAAACTCAAACAGGCTGTTCATCAGCTGATCAAAAGTTTAAGACCATAGCCTTAAAAAGTTAAAATCTGCGCCAAAATATGGCTTCCATATCATTGTCCTTCAGGCAGTCACACTGTCATGACCTCCTGATGGCAAAGGCAAAAAGGCTTTGTCTTTGAATGTAGCAGGATTGTTGAGCTGCACGCACAACACCTCTCGCAATGCGCCATCGCTGCCGAGGTTGGACACAGTAAGACAGTAAGTCATTTTACATTTCTTAAAAGATCCTGAGAATTATGGGACAAAAATGTCAAGTGATAGAACCAAAAAAAAAAATCACCTGTACTGCACCGGAGGATCTGACGGGCTGTCCGTGAAGACACAGGCCGATCCTCAACCCAAATTAAGGCCCTTACTAATGCTGACTGCAGCCAAATAATTATAAGACGGCATCTGCGAGAGAAGGGCTTAAAGAACAGAAAATGCATTCAAAGGTCACGTCTCCTCCCACGCCACAAACTTGCCCATTTGGAATTTGCAAGGGAGCACCAAACATGGGACATTGAAAGGTGGAAGAAAGTTTTATTCTCTGACAAGAAAATTTTAACCTGGACGGTCCTGATGGCTTCCAACGTTACTGGCATGACAAGGAGTTCCCACTGGAGATGTTTTCTGCGTGGCACAGTGGAGGAGGCTCCATCATGATCTGGGGTGCTTTTTCCTTCAATGGGATAATGGATCTTTAGGTTGTGCAGGGGCGTCAAACGGCGGCTGGCTGTGTGGACACGTTACAGCGGGCATCCCTCTTGACTGAGGGCCCTCGTCTGTGTGGTAATGACTGGGTCTTTCAACAGGACAGCGCTGCGGTTCACAACAACTGCCTGACGAAGGGTTTCTTCCAGGAGAATAACGTCGCTCTTTTGGACCATCCTGCATGTTCCCCTGATCTTTTTTGGGTCTGCCACTTGACTTTTTTGTCCCATAACTCTCAGGATCTTTTAAGAAATGTAAAATGACTGTTTTACTGTGTCCAACCTCGGCAGTGATGGCGCCTTGTGCATACACTTGCTTGTGCGGCTCAAGAATCCTGCCATGTTCAAAGACAGAAAGATTTTTTGCCTTTGCCATCAGGAGGTCATGACAGTGTGACTGCCTGACATGAAAGCCATATTTTTGCACAGATTTTAACTTTTTAAGGCTGTGGTCTTAAACTTTTGATCAGCTGATGAACAGCCTGTTTGAGTTTAAATGCAATTTTCAATAAATTGCCTATTCTCTATTTTTTGTTTCTTGCTCCTGTTTCTTCTTTTGGCATTTTGAAGCAGTACTTACAACCTGGTTACGATCTACCAGCGTGAAATGCGAATACTTGTAATGTTTCCCCTGGTCTTAAGATTTTGTTCAGGAGTGTATATATATATACACTATATTGCCAAAAGTATTGGGTCACCCCCTTGTAATGAACAGGTTTGACTACTTTAGTAATTTCCATGAGTATAAATCTTAATGTTTAAGCATATAATGATATTCTAGGGAATTGTGTGCTTCTAATTTTAAAGCAACAGTTTGGACAGGACCCTTTTCTATTCTAACATGACAATGCGTCTGTGTATAAGGCAAGGCTCAAAAAGAAATTATTGATTTAGTCAGTGTGGAAGAACTTGACTGGTCTGCAGAAAGCCAAGTCCTAATCCAAGCTGAACACCTCTGGTGTGACTTTAAATGCAGATCTTGAGCCAAAAACTCTTTACCAAACACCAATGACTTGTACATACACTATATGGACAAACGTATTGTCATGTTAGAACAGAAAAGGGTCCTGTCCAAACTGTTGTTTTAAAATTAGAAGCACACAATTCCCTAGAATATCATTATATGCTTAAACATTAAGATTTGTACTCATGGAAATTACTAAAGTAGTCAAACCTGTTCATTAGAAGGGGGTGACCCAATACTTTTGGCAATATAGTGTATGTATATATACAGAGAGAGAGAGAGAGAGAGAGAGAGAGAGTTCTAAATAAAATAAAATTATATTTAAATTGTGAATACATACAGTATATTATTTGTATAATGTGAAATGAAAAATACAAATTTGTTTTAAAAATATGCATTTAGATTTAGTTATTTAGCAGACGCTTTTATCCAAAACGACTTACAAAAGAGGACAATAGAAGCAATCAAAACCAACAAAAGAGCAACAACATGCAAGCGATATGACAAGTCTCGGTTAGCCTAACGCAGTACACGTAGCAAGGGTTTTTATTTTATTTTATTTATTTATTTATTTATTTTTTAAGAAAACAAGTAGATAGAATATAGAAACCTAGTGTTTTTTTTTTTTGTTTTTTTTTTTTTTTTGCTTGTTTGTTTGTTTGTTTGTTTGTTTTTTTAAGAAAAAAAGTAGATAGAATAGAAAAAAAGAAAGCTAGTGTTAGTTTTTAAAGAAAAAGTAGCAGTTAGAGAATAAATATGCAATTGGGTCCGTGTACTTTTGCGTCCATTCATTTTTTGTTTTTTAACAATGATGAAAAAAAATGAAAAAAGAAAGGTGGTTGTATTTTTAAATGCTATGCTGAAAACCTAAATTTAAATTAGAACCGCGTAAACACAAAAAGCTGCCCGAAAAAGCAAATTGACTTCTTTTCAGATTTTTGTTTATGAATTTTTGCACTTTTAATAAACATTTGAAAAATGCACAAATTAATATAGAAAAAATGCTGATTTTAACAAGTTTTCTTTGGCCAGATTTAGTAGGCTAATGCTTCTCCGGCACATTCAGTTGAGAGAGCCGTCTTTGGAACAGTGCAGACTTAATACAAATATGATTTTTAAAATAGACATTGCAGAATCCTGGGAACTTTATCGTCATGAAATTATATACTGGGATATAATTTTGTCATAATTGTGTGTGCTATCTGGGTCACGGTATCGGAGAGGACCATGCATGCTCACTCAAAGCACGTAGTACATTTGTTACAGTGCTACACACGAGGCTTTAATATATGGGGTAAATTTATACGCCTAAATATAATATAGAAATACATAAAGTTATAATCTCCAGATACAGGCACGCCAGGTTCCTGAATCAAATCACTGAAGGGGCTTCTGAAAGTGAGGGTGCTGAAATTAAATATTTTGTTCATTGATTGTGACATAATGCCTAAATGCCGCATTTATATGCGGATGTCACTCCCGAAACTTTGCAGCGTGTATGCTGAAAAACTAAACTTATTCAAATTCTGAATAGATTAGCCAAGAAAGCAAGCAGAGCAAGCATATGTTTGGAAAATATATTTCGCCAGTATCCCATTTCTAGCTTTAACCAAAGTCCCTTGTCTTTGCTTTAACTGACCTTCTCTCGCTTTCGTTTCATTCCCTCTAGCACTCCTGTAGAAATTACCCAGGATACAGTTATTTGCAAAGAAATATATAAAGAGTATTTCATACATGTTTTTAGGCATGAAAAATTGTTCATAAAAATATCAAAGCTAAAGGACCCAACTGATAAAGGGGCAAGGGTGTTTTGTGTGTGTGTGTGTGTGTGTGTGTTTATTTTTATTTATTTATTTTTTTAATTAAAAGAAGACAGATAGATAAAATAGAATTAGAATAGAGAGTGATAGAGTTAGAGGGTCAAATAAAGATGGAAGAGATGTGTTTTTAGCCGTTTCTTGAAGATGGAAGATATACTATTATAAAATAAACATAATATTTATATTTTATATATATATATACATACACATTATATTTAAAATAAAAATATAATTATATATTTAAAACATATACAGTACATTAAAATGTAACATGAGAAATACAATTTTGATTTTAAAATAATTATATATAATAATTATAATATGTAATAATGTTATATAAAAGAATATAAATATATCTAATATTTAGAAATTATATATACACCATTTTTAGTACATATTACTTATAGGCCTATTTAAAACAAAAATGTGTAATATTTCTATTTTAAATATATGCAGTATATTATTGTTATTTGAATGATTTGTACAAAAAGTAGAACAACAGACCAAAGAATTGGACAAAAAAAGAAAAAATAATAATAATAATAATCTGACTGCAAAAGTAACTTACTGTAGGAGTTAGTGGTTTGTTCAGATTGCCTCAGCAAGGACCAATTAAATGCAGAAACCTTCCCCAACTGTTCCTATTTGAGTATTTAGTTGACATTGTTAAACACTGTTGAAACTGCAATAAGGGCGACAAGAGATTTGACCCAATGTTTGCAATAAAGAGAGCGGTTAAACAAGTTCAGATTTGAACAGCATGCTCTGTTCTCACAGCTTTTTTTCCATGTGAAAGAGCACTGTGATTACAGTCATATTACTGATGTATTCATTCACACCACTGTGTTTTACTGCCTTAGACTGGACACACGTCTTCCCCCTCACACCCCTCACAAAACACTGTCCGAAAACTGCGGTTTTATTTGCTTTTGTTTGAGCAGACAAACAGAGGCAGATCACATTGTGTTGGAGTTATTTATGGAGGCTGTTTGGTGTTTTACAGAGGCTGAGGCTGAGGCTCACGGGCTGCAGAAAGCGTGAAAGGGAGAGTGATGGAGAGAGGAAAATGCCCTGTGGGGAGTGTCTGTTCTCCTGCTCATTCCTGCGAGGGGCTGCCGTCAGACTGCTGGCGTGCTGAGATAAGCCCTCCGACCCCCATCGCTCTCCCTCTCTTCCTCCTCCTCTGTTTGTGCAGCGCTTTCCCTCTGCTCTGACTGTCAGCGATAAGAAGATCGTCCTGTAATTAAATGACTATCTTTCTATCACACTCATTTAAGAAAATAGCGAGGGACTGGAAATGTGCATGGTGTGGGAGATAAATTAATGGCCACTGTCACAGTAGTCTCCAATCTATATCCAGACTGAAAATGTTTTTTTGTTTTTTTTTAATGTCAATCAATTCAGCTTCACATACCAAATGATTTATTCAGTTCCAGACCAGCTCTAAATAAGTAACGTGTAGCGGGAAATGTAAGTCGTTGCATGTTTGTCAATACAGTGTCACGTTTGAATAGAACTCTTTCATCTGCATTCGGATGCATTCTTTACACCTGCTTCTGTGTACAGACTATAAAGCTAACAGATGCATGTGTGCACACGCTCATTCTCAACTGTAGGTCAAAGGTCAGTAGATAAAGGAGCCACTGGAGTCTTATAATTAGTTAAAAAACAACAACAATACAGCACTAAATACTTTTGAACAATCAGAGCTCAAACCTTCTGTTGCACCCTAAGAAGCACATTTAAAAAGATGAGTCTAGTTAAATCTAATAAAACCTGTAATTCTGAAAAATAAAAAAATAAAATAAAAAAACGGAGTTCCCACATATTTTGATTACTAAATTTCAAAGACTTTTCCAGCTGTTCATGATTTTTTTTTTTAAATAATAATGAAAAAAAGTTAAAATTACATTTTAC
Organism: Spinibarbus caldwelli; assembly: GCA_039654775.1. Classification (NCBI taxonomy): domain Eukaryota; kingdom Metazoa; phylum Chordata; class Actinopteri; order Cypriniformes; family Cyprinidae; genus Spinibarbus; species Spinibarbus caldwelli. Next base: position 4,519,890 of record CM077223.1, on the reverse strand, counting down.
TACTTTCACAAGAAGATATTAATAGTTGCAAAAGCATAATTAGAAAAATACATATTCACTGTATTCAACATATTAAACGACTGTGGAGAACCCTGTAAAAATGCTGAATAATACAAATACTAAATCTAAAATTCTGCAATTGCAAGCATTTTAATAGTTAAAATGTTTTTAGTTTTTTAAGTTAGTAAATATATTCATAAATAAATAAATACATTTCCATTCATTAATGATTTTTTTTAAATAAGAATTTTTAAAAACATGCTACAGAAATTACACTCACAAGGATTAATTCATAGCTATAAGTTCTAAAATAATATTTTAAAGTTGAGCATAATTTATAAATACATATTCACTATTTTAGTTGTATGATTTTCAAGATTTTATAAATTTTCATGACATTTCAAGTCCTGGAAAACACAATTTGTAAATTGTGGCAACTGTGGGAACCCTCTATAAATAAATATTAAGAAAAATATAAAATCTAACCAAAAAAAAAAAAAAAAACCTGCAATTTTAAGAAAAAGATTAATCTAGTTTAATAACAACGGGATGTATATTTATAATCATGTCAATTTAAAATACATTTAAAAAAAATTGATTTGACCGTTTCTTTTTCTTTTCTTTATTGTGATTTTCTTCTGAAATAAATACTGATATTAATACACCTAAAGTGTGATAGTTTAAACGTTAATATGGACTAATTATTGGAACAATGTCTACATTTATTATAAATTATATGAATTATATGAATGAATTATATAAATATATATAAAATTGTATGAATGAATTATATAAATTATTACTATAAATTATTAAAATTATATTTTAATGGACATATGACTGCACTGTATTAATGTAACATTATATTCTTTTCATGAAAACTGAAAATACAGATGAACATGAGAAATATTCTGAAATATCACTCAAGCAAGTGATATACTGAACAGAAAGTAGCAAAACTTCCTCAGAAAAATCTCAGTCTGGTCTGTCTGTCATTCCTGCCTGGAACTCGCTCACATAGCAGTCTTCCTCTCTTGCTGTGTGGAAGCACTGAGAATAAACACACAGACACAGACTGATAGAGCAAAACTGTCCTGCTCTCTGGATACCAAAAATTCTTTTGTGTTGAATTTCTTTTAAAGAGAAAGTTCAGATCAATATTTTGAAAAAAATATCTGTTTTTGACAGTACAGTCATAGTCAATGGGATCTCTATGTGCTGTAAAATAAATAAATAAATAAATACAAAATCAAGATTTTTCAAAGTGGTAAGTAAATTTTATTATTGTGTATTAATAATAATAATAATTATTGTTATTAATTATTGTGGTATACTTTACAAAAAATACTACTGTCTTTCTACTTCATTCTTCTTCACTAAATTTCATGTTCAATTCAACATGTTCAATGCAATTTCTGAGTGAAAATTAATACACCTATTGTTTTTTAGTGAGGAGCTAAATTAATTTATTAAATATTATTCTCAAATGCATAAGCTAATTCTTTACAGGAAAGTGTATATATTTAAACAGCAATTCACTCATAACTTAATTCATATACAAAATATAATTTGCAAATGCAATTCGTTAATATGCAAGCATGTTTGCACATTTCTGAAGGTTCTGTATTTTGTGAATATGAATTAGGTTATGCATTTGCGAACTGCTATTTGCAAATGCATATAAACTTTTTGTGGAAAAAAAATCTAGGAAATCTGTTTCAATTGAATAAAAATGTTCTAAAGAAGTTTCTTTATAATCATGACAAATGTTTGATTTGACAGCTTTTTTAATTTTCTTTATTGTAACTTCAGTTAACTGTCTTTGGAACAAATAATACTGCAAATACACCTAATTAGCTTATGCATTTGTAAATCATATTTTCAAAAAATATTTGAGAGGCTATATTTTTTAATGTTGTTCAAAACATTATTTTTGTGTTCCACAGAAGAAAGGAAGTCAGTGTGTGTGTGTGTGTGTGTGTGTGTGTGTCTGTACCACTGTGCATGTCTTCTCCTCCTCGCCTCTTCCTCTCCTCTTCTGTCGGATCATTCTCAGGTGGGCTCCAGTGAGTCTGACTTTGCGGTCTAGAGCTGAATCCACACACAGTGTTTCTGCCTCCCAGCACTTCTGGAGTGGGCAGAGGAGCCAAGGGAACATGGGCAGACCCTCGCGGAACAGCTCGGCCTGGCATGAGATCTGGGTTTTGAATGAATCCTTCACCCTGTAGCTGCCAGACGCTCACTGTAGTTGAACCTCGGCTGAACTGACTTGGCGTTAATGGGTTGTATGAGTGAAAATGAGCTGTATCATCACCTCTAATGCTGTTATGACCTGCTAATGTGATAAAGAAGCAATTTGAATGGTTGCCCTGAAAAAATACAAATTTTTACATGTAAACTGGGTCCAAAATTAACTTTTGCCAACAACCACATTTGACGATCATATATTTCTAACTAGCCAGTAAAATATATTTAGCATTATGATTACTGTAATAAAAGTACAAATATTAAATATAAAAACATCAATAAATATACACATCTAGTCAAAAGTATAGAAGTTTTTTAATGTTTTTGAAATAAGTCTCTTATGCTCACCAAGGCTGCATTTATTTGATCAAAAAATTCAGTAAAAACAATAATTGGAAAATATTATTGCAATTTCAAATAACTGTTTTCTATGTTAATTTATATATATGTTAAAATGTAATTTATTCCTGTGATGCAAAGCTGAATTTTCAGCATCATTACTCCCTTCAGAAATCCATCTAATATGCTGACTTGAAGCTCAATTATTATTGGTACTCAATTATTAATAACGGTTCTTATTAAAATTCTTATAAAAGCAGTGTTGTATTTTTCTCTCAGGATTCTTTGAATAATAAAAAGTTCAAAAGAACAGCATTTATTTGAAATACAAATCTTTTATGACATTATAAATACCTTTAACATCACTTTTAATCAATTTAATGCATCCTTGCTGAATAAAAGTATTTTAAAAGCCTTACTTATTACTTAAATGGTATCAGGATTCCCACAACAATAAAAGTTATTGTTTATAATGTAGTCATAAATTAGTATTTATTAGCATTATAGTATTTTATTCTCACATTTAATTCTCAGCAAGTGTTCATTTTGGATCCTGTCTGAGAGCTTCAAGCAATTTGTCTTCTTTAAAACACTAAGACTGACCAATCAGCTCTGTAAAAGGGCTAGGCGATGGCTTATCCTCCAGCTCTATCTGTGGTTTAACAGGATCCTGTTCCCAAAGGCGAGGGTGGGTTTGGCTGTTTATGTTTGAGAAGGGTGTAGTCTCACTCTTTTTGATTTTGGACTCAGCTGTGATGTCACTGAAGAGCTGCAGAACAACAAAGAGAGTGTGAAAATGTCCACAAGCTTTATTAACCAACAGTGTACCCTGTGATAGGTTGATCTTGAATACTAGTGAAACTAGTACTACCTTAATGACTTTGTGAGGGATCTGTGGGAACATTTCCTCCAGCTCAGAGGAAGAAGCTCCCAGCAGCCACTGCAGTGATAGAGCTCTCCTTAACATCAGTTGAGCAGCCAGAGGATTAATGCAGGGAAACTGCAGAAGGCAACGCTCATCCTAAAACAAACACACATTAATGCATAGTTGAATTGAGCACACAGAATAATATTAAACTTTTAGCTCCATCTATTGAAGAAAATCTTGTGAGGTTGACAGTTGTTGAATTTTTTTCATGTAACAAACTAAAATAGTTTTTTTGGTGTTACTAACTGATTGGACCTACTTAAAAAGAGAGAAATTATCTACAGATCTCCAACTTTTTTCCTTAGTTATATTGGATTTGACAAACACGAAAAAATTCTAAAATTATTTTTAAAAAATAAAAATAAACACTGGAGCTTGGCCACAGAAAACTTATAAATCAAAATATTTTTAATATTAATTTGTTCATTTTTTAAAATATGTTTAATAAAGGTGCAAAAAGTCATTAACAAAGATCTGAGAAGAACTTTTATCTTTTCTGCAGCATTTTGTTTAGACTGTTCTAATTTAAATTTTGGTTATCAACACAACAACAAAAAAAAATACAACAACCATTCTTTTTTATTTTTCTCCTCATGGTTAAATAAGAAAAATGGAATGGACAGATTATCTTTAATATGTATTTTAATCTATATCAAGTACAGTCTGAGCACAGATAGCTTTAGTATACGTAACTGATGATAAGCAACAAAAAGTCATAATTTTCATTATTATTATTTTCTTCTTTTTTTTTTCGTGCTAGAAACATTTACCTCTGTGAGCTGCACACTGAGCCAGTCTCTATCCAACCAGCTCAGTCCATCTCTCTCTGAGTTCATCAGTGTATGTAAGGAGATCTGATAGATGTAGCTGGCTATCTCTTCTTCCTCACACACCAGTAACACCTAAAAAACACTCACACATGAAATGATCTAAAAATATACACAACTCTGAATGCACAATATTTTTCAATAGAACATAAAACAGAGGAAATTTCATACCGTTTAGAAACTTTGACATTTGTTTTGAGGTCTGTTATCAGTAACTGAAATAAATGAGTAAGAAAATACCTTGACATCAAACTTCTCAGTATTGTTCCCAAACGCCACAGATGCAGAGTAGATATGAAGCACATTGATATAGATGTTATTGGAAATCCTTAAAAGTGAGGGGAAGAAAGAAATAAAACACATATGTAGATTTTTGGATAATACAAAACTTATTCACCTTACAAATGGCTGTCAAAAGCAAACATGCTATGAAATACATCATACACTGTGATAAAGTGTGATGTGCTAAACAGGCAAAAAAAAATTGGAATCAGCACACCAAAATTACTAGGAAACAAGTATTGGATTTCATCCAGCAAATGTATTGCATGGTGAATGTTAAAATGATCAGACAAATGTAAATGTATTTCAAACTGACAGTGCCTGTGGTTCTCGGTGCAGTGCAGAATGACCCAGCAGTGGCTGAACTGCAGAGAGAGGGCTGTGAGTCTCATGATGACCCTTTTGGGACCTTCATATTTAACAGCATATACATTATATATACATAGTTTTGAATGCAAAAATAGAATGCTGCATGAACGAGTCCTAAAACAAGGAAACAAGTTTGCATTTTTGCACTTCCAGTTCCACTGTTCCAAAGTCAGTTGTGTTTCAAAATGGGTTTTTGGTTACATTCTTGAAATAAGGTCTGTGGTTAACAGCCCAACATATTTTCACATTTTATTTGGTGACATAAAATTCATCAGTAATACCCTACTTGAGAGGGTATTACTGTGGTTGCTAACAAGTTACTATATGGGACTACAGAGGTTTTCGGTGACATTAGGTGTCATCATGCCAAAAAGGGAAACTCAGCAACTCACTACTCTTCTATTAGAGCCTCGTTGCGTTTTTAAGCACTCTTGCAAATTATTCTAATTCAAAAATCAAAATGTTCCAATTTGTAGATTTTAAATAAATACTGAAAGAGTTGTCAAAGCTTAGTGGTGGTGAACACTGAAGCCATGCAACTCTGGTATAGTTTTATTATAGTCTAACTTATATAAATATATAATGAGAGAGAGAACCAGAGAGAGAGAGATAGAATACACAAAAAAATTATATATTTATACTATTGCAAAAGCTCTACATCTCAATGTGTCACATGCTAACCACCTAATTCTGGCTACTTTTTTAAAACAATGACAAAGTAGTTGGCAGAAACTATTGAGTAACTCACATTGTCTCCAGTGTGCGTTGCATCTTTAAGCGTTTTAAACCATCAGTGACGAGCAACACAAACGGAATAGTGTTCAGATATGATGCCGCAGTAAATTCTTCTGAGAAATCTGCTAATGAATGATTCAAATGGCCAACAGATAAAAATGCAATATAATGCAACACTGAAAAGTAAACAAGATTATTACTGAATCAATCAATCTAATTTTGATATTTTATCAGTCAAAATACAGTATGTACTTCCAAATGTTTAACATTGTGTTTGAATGCTGTTAAAATGCATGAACAATATATCTTGCATGCTAATTTTTTGTTCACACAGCCATAACAAGCAACAAACACTAACCAAACACTTGGATTCTATTTCTGCAACGTCAAGCTGAGAACTAACACTGAAACCTCACTGATCCAGAATGCTGCTTCACATAATTGTGCATTAAACATCAACATCATGTGAGCATAGGGATTGTTGGACTGACTGGATTCAGGCACTGCAGTGGAGAAGGAGATAAAGTTGACGTTTCTCTCTGAACACACACTGCCGAAGGGTGAGTGACCCACAGAGTGAAGTTCAAACACCACACTGAAACTCTGCCACGGGAAGTCAGGACCAACGTGCTGACTGCACACAACGACACACCTACTGCAGGAGAGTCTTATATAACAATTTAAATCAGACCTTATATCCAAACCTCATATTCCGTATAAAATAGAAGACCCTAATACCTGTCCATCACTTCTCTGCTCACTAATTTACTCTTTCTTTCATTGGGGACAACTTCAGACACAGAGTTTCCTAAATACAAACAAAATCAGGCAGAATAATCGCCGCATAATACTCATCTTATAAAATCTGGAGGGTTCTTGAAAAATGAACTCACCTGGTACCTGGTTGAGAGCTGCAAGCAACTCTGCATTTACACGGTTCACTGTTAAAACTACAACCTGCTCACATTCAACAACAGTCATTAAACATTCGCATTCTGTGAAATGTACTTTGTTTGAAAAGTATACGTAGTATATAGTGCTTTTAACAATACACATTTTTTCAGCTTTACAGAAAATCATGAGGTTAATGTTTATATCTTAATATCTTCATGCCTTATAGCCGATAACATAGGTGATAATATATTTTACACTGAGATTTGCTATATAGTATACAGTATATTGGTTTAGGTGAATGTATATAGGCAAATAAAGTTTAACTTTACATAAAGCTGTGTGATATTGAAGTTTAAACTCTGTAAATCCCACTTTAGTGTTGTGGTTAGAATGGGAATTCATCCATGTGTTGATTTGTTGTGTGAATTCTTATAATGTGTGAGAAAGTGTCTCCTCTGACTCTTTTCTGTCCAAAGCATTCTCTCTTGCTGCTTTACGAGGAATCATGTGAGTTCAGAAGACAGAGTACCAAACTCTCTGCTGTTCAAAGCTGAGATGCCGAGGTCCTGCATTCTACTCAGAGAGGGCAGAGCCAACGCATGCAGCTCCCTATATGCATCTCTCTGACGCTCTACAAGAATAAATACAGACATATGGTGATCAATTTCTCAAACCAAACAAATAAATGATTATGAATAAACAACAACAACAACAAAAAAACATGTATTTTGTGCTTACAATAAATTTTATGCAATATTCAAGATCTGAAAGCAAGTATACGGTCTTACTGATGGTCTATTGTTTCTCTTCACGGAGAAAGCTTGTCTCAGCAGCTGCTTTGTGTTTCTGAGATGTGAGTCACTGTTTTTATTCTGTTCTCTGATAAGGCTTTTCCTGTAGAATTCTGACTCACGTTTACCTCTGAAAGAAATTTAACTCTTAGACAGAATAAGATACTTATGCTTCAGTTGGTGTATAACTAACAACAAAATATGTCAGGAAGGTCCTCCAAACATTCTGCTGTTCCTTAAAACATGAAATCCATTTTTTTTTTCTCAGAAGTCATTTCACTTGGATATATCTAACAGTAAGGAATAAACATTATTAATAAAAATACCTGGATTCACTCTACCTGCAGATGTTGAACTGCTCCGTTGAGGTTTTTGCATTGGAAATTTCTGCATTTTTCTTAATGTCACAAAAGACGAAAAAGGGTCCAGGTCTTCATAAGACAGAACTACACAATTATGTCTCTTTCTGCTTCTCAAACAGGTTGATAACTAAGATTTAGAGATCATATCTTCTCTTCTCTGACTGCTTAGGAAGTGTGTGTATATTGGATGTCACTTCAGTATCTTTAACACTGGGCTTCAGTGGAGAAGACTTAGAAATCTCAACCACTTTAGAGATGATGGGCTGCTGTTCTGAAAGACTTATGGAGGAATTCCCAGAGCATCTTTCTGGTGGACTAGACTTGTGTTGCTTTATTTCTGCAGGTTTACAGTCTCTGGTTGTTGTCACTGTAGAACTGTCTTGTTGGTGAGACTCCATTATAAAGAACTTCACAATCGTACCTCTATCCACCTGTGCAGGTACAGCTGACTGCAGTGGCCTACTCTGGGAAAGGTGAACTGCAGTGGGAAGACCTGAAGGTGGCAGTGCTGAAAAAAACAAAATAACATTTATATATGGCTCTCTTTTACTGGACAAAGATGAAAAGAATAGCCCAGTTTTGGTACAAGTTGTGCTCAATCAACAGCATATTGAAAAATATATTGTATTATTTGAGCTGTAAAGCTGTTGTTCTCTTTTTCTCTTTCTATACACAAAAAAGGTTAGTGATTTACTCACACTAAAATCAAGTTAACACATTAACACATTTGTTGTTTGCATCTTGTTGCTATACTGTTGAAACAGTGAGTATTTTAACATTGATGGATCACTGCCTTTCAATGCCATTGTACACTACTGGTCAAAAGTTTGGAACAATGTTTTTGTTTGTTTGGAATTTTTTTTTTTTTTTTTGATAGAAGTCTCTTATGCTCATCAACATTATGTTGCCATCAACACTGTTGATGGCAACAATAGTGAACAGTGGGATAATACAGTGCATGTAGGTATACATATACATCCAATTGCAGTTTTAGTGAAGGTTGCACTAAAATGTTGCAATTACAAAGTTACAGTGAATATTTCACTAAATTCAAAAGTTCAAATGTTACAAATAAGTTACAATATTGATGTTGTAATACTGGTAGCACTAATATAACAGTTTTATGATACATGTTACAATAATGTAACAATTTTGAAATATGTTGATGGTTGTATTCTTTTGTCTTTTATATCAGTATTCCTATCAGTGTTGTATAAGGGTTTTTATGCATAATAGTAACCCTAGAATGTGATGAAACTGAGTTTAAAATAGCTAGGCTGAGATATATAAAAGTTTTGATGACTGCAGAAATATGTTAATTCAGTATACACATTATCCCCCTGGTCACAGTTGTGACTGACCATAAAACATAATTTTTCACACACTTTTACAAAAACTTAAAAAAAAAAATACTTATTGATTATTTCAAAGGGTTACTTATGACATATCATTTGGATATTTTCATGTGTGGGAAAAATTTGGGATTAAACGGGTTAAAAAGCTCACCTGCATTTGAAGCAGACTTACTCAGCAGCTCTGTAAAAACACAACATTAACATACATAAGTTAAGAATAGTATTTCATTATAACAAAATCTTAAAACCATAAATAAAATATTTAAAAAAAAGAGTAATATTGCATCCTGTCTTTTATATAAAATATTTTTTTAAAAAGAAAGATAAATATTGCATTCTGTCTTTTATTTTCACAATAGACAGTGGCGAGAATGTTTCATCCACATGTGGCTTTCTCACAGCTCTCTTACAGTCTTCCGTGGACATTTTCTCAGTATAGATGGAGAGATTTCTGAAGACGTTTTCAGGAAGCATCGTTGTACTGTTGGTGAGGTGAAACTGGTCCATATTGTCTTTGGGTTCTGCAACATGTTCCATCTCCATCTTCAGCTCTGGAAGTGACTGAATGTGGACAAGTGGCTTAGCTTCCTGTGTTTCTGTACAAAAAACACAATGGAGTTTAAGGGCTCTCAAAAAAAAAACCTTTGTCTAGCCATCAATACTTGACTAAAGACCAAAACAGCCAAGATAAAAATATTTGTGTGAATGTTTTTAGTAAATATACACACTTCTAAGGATACACGCTATTTTTCTCACATTACCATTTACATATCCACATTACCAGCAAGTAAAAATTGAGCCACACATTGGGGATGTCTCTGCCATCCAAACAGCTTTTTCCATATTTTCCCAATCACTGTCTGACATAAAATGCCTAGGAAAATTACAGTACATATAATTTACTTTATCATATATTTTATTATTATAAATTATTATTAGTGTTTTCATTGATCCTAAAGTTAACATGCAAGGAAAATTGACCCTTTTTACTTTCTTTACAGAGTTTAATCAGGAATGCCATTTCATGTTGACTCAAAGAATGAAAACACAAATGCAAGTGAAAACAAGCCTGTTCTAGATGTCTTAAAATATTTAATGCACCAAATATTTACAGCCTTCTCTCCTTGTTATAACAAAAGCAACAAACTCACTGCTTATAAACTGGTGACAGCATCTCAGCTGACAGCTTTCTGCTGGACATATACAGGTCTGGTAGACACAGCGTATGTCTACGTGGTGAAAGAAGCAGGTCTAATTCCATCTCAGCATAAGACCTCGAAGCAGCTGGAATGAAAGGTTTTGAAGTCACTGGAGATTAGAAGAGCAATTTACAGCAGGAAACACTCTTTGATTGTGTTTAAATATGAACAGCAATTTCCCATACCTGGAGATTGTGGCTCCTTGAAGGTGATGTTAGCAAAGGAGCTTTCAGGCATTTCCAGGACCTCCAACTCAGCCATGTGTTTATCAGCAGAGGTGACTATTATTGAAATATAATTATTATTGACTTTTATACAAACTATAACAACACCAAAAAGTCACACTGTCTGATTTTAATTGCATTAGATAACAAAATATTAAAGCAAATGGCATTTGCACTTTTGAGCTATTTATTGGTGTTTGAACAGTGCATCAATTGTTTCATTATTTAAAACCTCACACTTTTTTTTTTTTTTTTTCAAATGATTAGCTTGGACAGTGGACTTTTATATATTGCTATCTAATGCAATGACATTCAGACATTTTTAAGTTTCCAAATACTCTTTTGGGGGCATTGTATTTTTAATATTTTATTTTTTTTGCTATGTATAGGTCAAGTTTTACCTGTTTTGAGAAGATCTTTTAAAGGGAAACATTCTTCTATTGGTTCGCAAGTGACATTTAGAAAATCTTGCATTTGTGCAAAGAAATAATTGGGCTCATGTCTTGGAAAGCAGTTCATACGGACTTCAACAGGCAACATCAGAGACTGTTGAGAAATCATAGCTGGTATTTAAAATATACAAAACTTTTTCATAAGCTGCAAATAGCACAACCAACAGAGATATTTACTTTACCATGATTTAGTTTTGAAGATTACCTCTTTGTTCAGTACTGCCTCTTTTTTTAACTCTTCTGTAGCATTTAAAGTAAACATGGCACCTGTTACCATGTCTAAAACTGCCTCGTATGAGGCACAGTGTCAAGAAGAAAGAAATACAGGTGAGCTGAAAATGTAATTTCAGTGCATCAGATGGCAGTATACAGTACAAACTGTCACATAGACATGGTTTCTATTTTCCTCTGTGCCAGGTTTCAACTATTTGTTCTGTTCTCAGTCGACTTCTATTCTCACATGAATGAATGATTCTGAAGATTTTTTGTGCCTAATCCTAATTTCAAGGTTAGAATTATGATTAGAATTATTAGTTTTCTACTACATGTGTGGGTGTTATACTACACCTAAACAGCTACAGAAAATTACAAATTTTGTGAAAAACAGCTTATTTATAAGCTTGTGTTTAAAGTTTTTTGTCAATAAATGGAGTATTCCAACATTTTCCACTAATTTGCAGATTGTAAATTAAACACAAAATTTGAATAATTTTTTTTGACATTAAAAACTTTTGACATTTGACTTCTTTTATTATTTTGACAAGTGCAATAAAGCTGTATAACTTGAAAAATCTTTTCTTATTTTCTTTATGTAAGTATTTATGTAAGTAATGACTCCTTTTGGAAATTTATTAAAGGCTGTTTTTGACAGTTCTGAAATACATTCAGTTCGTGAAATAAATATATTGTATGTTGTACCTAGAAATAACCTCTTCTAAGATATTTACTGATGAATAGAGAACTGGATCCGAGACAGTCATGATGTTCAGCCTCTGAAACATTGTTTCAAATGGAGGCAGGTGGCTTTTGAACTGCTGCAGATGGTCACTGAATATCACCTCTAAGATTTAGGAGACAAGGAAAGGACGGATTATCATCTAGATTTTCCATTATGAATGCATCAGAAGGTAAAATTTAGACTTTTGTGGCCCAAGAACATATAAAGAACTCTTTGTAATCCCTTTGAAAGCAAGCTGTGTGATCATGTACTACACAGGGTATTTTTAGCACACATCTACCCTTTTTAGTACAATATCACAGCCAAAAATCTACTGGACTGGTTTAAAAGTGGTACAGTATAATAAATACAGAAATGACACAAAATATAAACAAAATAATACTGAATACTCCAGTTCTTCACAGCATGTATCTGGTGTACATGGACTAAAACTCTCTTCCCAAGGTTGATTTGGTGGTACTGCGCTCAACTCCATCTAAGACCCAGAGGGCTTCTGTGGTAGAAATACTGCACTGAGATTCAGGGTTAGAGCTGGGAACCACTTCCTCTTGACCTATTCCTGTCTGCAACACATTAAACCTAAACACAACACAGTCCAATATAAAGAACCTGGGTTTAAAGGAACAGTTCACACAAAAAAATAAAAAAATAAAAAAATAAGATTTGCTGAAAATGTACTCACCCTCAAGAAATCCAAGATATAGATGAGCTTGTTTCTTCATCAGAACAGATTTGGAGAAATTTAGCAGTAAATCACTTTCTCACCAATGGATCCTCTGCAGTGAATGGGTGCCGACAGAATGAGAGTCCAAAGAGCTCATAAAAATTTCAACCTGTTGCTTCCGGGCTAAAATACAAGTCCTCTATCCATAACAACACTTCCTCCAGTGAAAAAGTCATCTCATCTAAATCAGGAGAGGAATATGCACAGATCAAGAACTGCTTACTAGCGAAAACAATGAACAATTATGTTGGTGGACTTGGATGTGAGACCACAACAAAGTATGGACTTTTTCCCTAAAGGAAGCGTTTTTATGGATTATGATGGATTGGAATGGTGTGGATTACTTGTGGATTATTGTGATGTTTTTATCAGCTGTTTGGACTCTCATTCTGACGGCACCCATTCACTGCAGAGGATCCAGCAAGTGATGTAATGCTAAATTTCTCAGAATCATTTCCTGATGAATAGACAAACTCATCTACATCTTGGATGGCCTGAGGGTGAATACATTTTCAGCAAATTTTCAATTTTTGAAGAACTTTTCATTTAAACACAAATGAAAGAAATTGCACTCCTCATTTGGGAGTCACACTTATGGTTTTCGTGGTCAAAAGTGACCGGACTCCTGAAATGTAACTTCTTTTTTTTTTCTTCAGTAAATTCAATCTAATACATTTTTGTTCAATAATATTTTTTTCTTTTTCCCTTTGCATTTTGATTCATGATTTTTTTTAGAGAATTGTATGGTACTAATTAATACTTATGCAATAATTATGATAAATTTTTCCCATTGAAAATAGTAAAAAAAAAAAATTCCTAATTTTTTAAAATTATTTTTCAGCTAATGCAGTATTTCAGATTAAAAAAGAGACTAGACCTTTAAAATTTTTGAAGGCAGAATAGCACCTCCTGGTGAGAGCAAAGAAAGAAAAACATGTAATTTCATGGTGTAACCACTAGATGCCTGTATAGGACTCTATAGAGAGGCTTGTGAATTCCCTAGTTGTTTTTATAAATAAGTGTTTACTTTTATTAGGTTGTGGATTTAAATGTATACTAACGCATTCTCAAAGACTACTTTTTGTCAAGGTTTATATTTTTTTGTTTGTTTTACATGTTGATCTGAAGTGTAGGTTTTTGCATTATTATTACTACATTCAAACCTGAACACAGAAAGCATTTTGTTACATAAAACATTAAAATTCTATGAAAATGTAACAAAACTTAACAGGAATGCTTTATCAGAGTCTGATCTGATTTTAACCTCTTATTTCAGTCTTCTGGCTCATTTTGGCTATATGGTTATAGCCAGACCAGTTCATTTGAGTGTGTATAATTCTGTATGTGTGTGTGTGTGTCTCTGAGTATGTGTAAGTAAGTGGATGTTTGGGGGAAGTCATGGCCTAATGGTTAGAGAGTTGGGCTAGTAACCTGAAGGTTGCCAGTTCGATTCTCACACCGGCAGGAATTGAAGGTGGGGATTGTGAATGAACAGCACTCTCTCTGCCTTCAATACCATGACTGAGGTGCCCTTGAGCAAGGCACCGAACCCCCAATTGCTCCCCGGGCGCTGGAGCAATGGCACAAGACAATGTTGGTATGATATCTTCGAATATCACAAAAAGTCTGCAGGGCTTAGTTAGCAACAGATATTTACAGGACATTATTTTAAGAACAAAACTGCTCCTTTCAATACAATGAAAGCAAATTCTTTCATATTCAATTAAACACAAACATGGCACATTTACTCCATGGTCCTCTGTAAGCGTTGTCCTGCAGGTGTCCGTTGTGAGGGAAGATGTTACTGACCAGCTGGAACAAAACTGGGAGTTCTAACAAGCTGATCATTATCCTGCATCTGACTGAGGCCTGAAATACATGACATCTCAATATTTAAAAGTTTGTGAGCTTTACAAAGCATTTATTTAATATTTTTATATTGGATTGCACCCTTATTCTAGTTTGTATACTACTAACCCCCTGGCAGTTTTTTTTTCTGTTTTATTTTGTATCCATAATTGTATAATGTTCAATATTTGCATTTGTATGAAAGTGCATGTATAATGTTAATGTTGTTTTTTTACTGAAAAAAAAAAAACATCTCAATGTTTTAAAACCTAAAATATTGTTCAGAATATATTAATGGAAATCAGTTTGGGAACCACTTATCTATGTAATCTATAATGTTCTCTACTATAGTGGTGGGAACTCACCTCAGAGATGTAATCAATACCCTTATACAGTTATGAAACTGGCTCTTTGTTGGGTTTGATCACAGGAATTCATGTTGAAATCACACCAAAGGATCTTAAAAAATAAATAAGAATTTACAAGATATCAACTATATCTTCTTGTCAAATAATCTTCACGCGATTGGAGTACAGTTTCAAGAAAAAGTGCACATTTTTACCTCAGTTAAATGGAATTATGTAAAATGTTAAAATGTTTACGAAATCTGGTTTTGACGTGGCCTGTCAATTTGATGCTTAGCCTAAGCGGTCGTGCTGAATATATTGTGAAATATCGGTTCTGTTGAGATGACAAGCGATAGAGGAATTCAATTCATTTAATTAATACAATACAAGAGTTAAACCGGTCAGCTGTGCACTTACAACAGGACGTAACTGAAAAATCCAAAGTAAAACTGTCTGAGGGGAGACATTACACACGCGCACTCTCTCAGTGATTGACAGGTTGTTGAAGCGACCACGCCCACCTCATTTATTGACCAAACTTAGGGCGATTTATTTTAATTTTAGTAAGAAAAAACTTTCCATTACGAAATTCATCCTACAGTTTCCACCAAAATACCTGGGCCCATATTCACAAAACATTTTACAAAACATCTCACCACTAAGAGTTCTCCTAAATAGCAGTAAAAGTTTTTAGCTAAGAGTTTTCTCTTAAAACCTATCCACAAAGCTGCTGAGACAAACTTTTACTAATAGTCCAGGTGATATGTGAAAATAATGTTCACTTTTTCATAAAAAAATTAATTATCAAAGAAAGAAAAAAATAATAGCCATGGACTTTTGTAAATGCTGTGATACTGTGATGCTCAGATACTGTGATTTCCTTCTCACACTGCTGATTTCACCATTAACTCTTCACCTGAACAGTTTATGTTGCTGTATATGGTATCATTGTAATCCTTGACCATCAAAACATAGGGGTAGACATCACCTTTTCTGTGTTATCGTGTTTGGTTCAGGAGATGATATAATTTGGTTATGGCAGAAAGTAAAATGGTCGCCATGGCAACCACAAGGTGTTTTTGCGATGCCTCCATTTCTGAAAATGTTCAGGGCCCTAACCTGTACTATTGTACCAAGTTTCATGCTTTTATGAAAAACTGAACATATCTCCTCAAATTTTGCACATATCACCTGGACTAAAAGGAATAAAGAGAAGAGTAAGAGTTAGGGTGGGGTTGACCTCGTTGCTATGGATGATGTCAGCATGCTTACTAACTATGCTGTGATTGGCTGATAGGGGAGGGGTCTCTGTCAGAGATTTATTCATAGAAATATTGTAGAGCACGATATTATGTTGTCTTATCGTAATAAAGGTTTAAAAAATAATGTTAATTGCCACATTCAAATCAAGATTTTAAAATGCAGCCTAAGTGTCAATAATTAAACAAGTATATGTTCAGCTAATTGTCAGCCTCTTGCATGTATGCTTCTCGTAGCGGATATGCATATAAACCACCTTTTAATTAACAGAGTGGAATAATCATGGCTGATAGTAAGACATGCAAACATAAAAGAAAACTAAACTGGATGCAAGAACAGCTGTTACTTCTTGCCCAACTGGTTAATGAAAAGGATATAATTAAAGGAAAATTTGGAGTTGGGATAACCTAAAACCAAAGGTGATACATTCTGAAAAGCTCATTATCGTCAAATGTTTCTAAAATGTTTATATTCTGAGGCAGATTGCCGGCAACAGGCGTTTTAGGATAGTTGTGGCTTGGTTAGTGACTTAGAAGTCCTCTTCACTACTCCTAATGTTTCACAGATTTAGGAGCTAGTTTTAGCGCTAATACTCAGAGTAAATTTAGGACTGACACGCCCATTATTTTTAAGATTTTCTCCTAAATCGGCAAGTTATGAGCTACTTTTAGCCTTAAGATGTATTGTGAATACGGGCGCTGGCCTATATATTTACCATTGTAAAACCACCATCATTTGGGTTATTTTGGCTGACTGAGACTAAAACCATTTATTTTTAAACATATTTAAAAAAAAAATTTAAAAAAAAAAAAAATTTATTTTACTTCAGCTAGTATAGGCAACATTTCACATTTTTCCCATTGAAATAAAAATGAATAAAATCAGTATACATACAAAATAAATAAATAACTTTATAAAAATGACAAAAAAAAAAAAACTTTAACCAAAATGAATTGAGCAATAAATTAAATATAAAAACTAAAACAAAATGATTCTAAATATTAATAAAACTGTGAAAGTATCTTAATGATGCTAAAATAACACTATTAACCTCAATTAAGACTCCATATTAAATTTTATTATAAGAAATAAAATTGTATAATTTAATTTATGGTGTCATGAAAAGCAGTAGCTGTATCCAATGAAGAGATGTGTGTATCTTTTTTAACAATTAAAAGCATTTACTATTTACTAAGCATTTACTAATAATATTCAAGACACACCATTTCATTGTCATACTGAAGAATAGTGGTGGTGCACTGCCATCTAAAGGACAGATTATTGATGCTTGGACGCTGATGCTTGGACCATGATGAATGCAGCTATATTTTCATTTTTTATTTTTCTTGATTTATTTGTACTTTACATTTGTTCCTCAAGTGTTTTAGTTGTTTTCATTATAATAAAATAAAGTCCTAAATTCAGTAATACTATTGCAGGATGTTTCTGAATAACGACACAACTTGAGTCCTCCGTTTAACAAACAGATGGCTTTATTTCAGAACAAATCAATCAGTGTAAGATGTTAAGATTGGTGAAAAAAATCTGGGACTTGACTTTTTACAGTACCTGTGGAAAAAAAATAAAATAATTTGTAAGTGTTTACAAGACATATGAGGCACAACATTTTCATCCTGTCAATTAATAAATAAAAACACAACATGATGCAGTCTCACCAGCTGTACCAGTATCCCATGACAATGACTGAGCCAACAGCACTTATGGATCCAACGGTTACAAGAGCAGATGTCTTCATGATGTAGGATGTTCCTAAAGTGAGAAGAGAAATGGTTTATAATGAACCACTTCATGTGCTTTTACAGAGAATTTTCAGGTGGCACAAAGCAGTGACAGATTTATGATCTTTACCTCTGGTTTTAGCCCAGATCACACAGGACTGTGTTCTAGACTATCAAAGAAAACACAGAGAGTAATTAGAGAACTTGTCAAAACAGTATTAAATGCACTAATTTTACAGGTCTTTTAAAGACATCTACCCACCTTTCCCCACTGACACACAGTGCGGAGGATAACATAATAGTCTTTTCCATTTTCCAGAGGTGCATTGAAGAAGTCTCCATACAGCTGCTGATCCCCTATGGTGAAGTTGATTTCTGCAGCCAGACCACTGAGTTGTATCTGGGCTGTGACGTAGCCTCTGTCACATCTCTGCTGCGCGAAGAACCGTGGACTTACAGAAGAGCTGCAGTCAAACAGCATCACGCCCTCGACTGGTATCACGAACACCTGGTACATACTGAACACGCAGACACACACATAAAAAAATTATTCACAGCAACTGAATACAGAATCGTCAACAAATAGTTAATATATTTGGCATATGCAGCTGGGATCAAATAGCAGGGTTTTTAAACCTGCAAATAAATTGTTTTAGGATTTTATTTGCAACTTTTGTCCATTTAGAAAGAATTCAAACGGTATACCCAAAAATTAAAAAAAATAAATAAAAATAAAAATTCGTCATTATTTACTCTCCTTCAAGTTCTTCCAAACCTGTATGATTTCTTCTGTGGAACATACAAGAAGATATTTTGAAGAATGTTGGTAACTGAACTGTTTCTGTTCCCACTGACTTCTGTTGTATGGACAAAAAATTACTATGGAAGTCAATGGGAACCGAAATTCTTTGGCTATCAACATTATTCAAAATACCATATGTGGAACACAAAAGTAAGTAATTTGAAGAATGTTGGTAAACAAAATATTTTGGTTCCCACTGACTTCCATTATATGGACAAAAAAAACACAATGGAAGTCAATGGGAACCGAAACTGTTTGGTTATCAAGATTCTTCAAGATATCTTCTTTAATGACGACAGAATTTTCATTTTTGGGTGGACTAACTCTTTAATATTTTAATATTTTAATTTTATATTAATATTTGAGACTGTACTATTTCCAGGTCACTAATTAAATCAGCAAATTTCTGACAATGAGCATCTAAACCTCTTTGTACAAAAGTTCAGGATCAGGTTTTGTTCATGTCAGCTCAAGTGCTGCTGTCACAAAAGCAAAGGGGACATCTTCAAATTCAAGTTAATTTTTCAGTTCACATTTTTCAAAAATTGTTATGCTTATAATATATTTGTAATTAAAACATAAATTAGAAAAGGATGCAAAACTAGAAGCATTTTCAGTCTGGTCTCACTATAAATTATGTACTCAGATGGCATTAACTGTTTATGTAAAGCGATGTTAAATGTCCTTACCATATTGAGTCAAGTGTGTTGGTTGATCTCCGTAATTTGAGAGTGGGCAATGAAGCCTCTACCTCACTGTATTTGATTTCTGGTGTGGGGGGAACTAACAGAGGACAAGAAACACAGTGTACAAGTTACTATACAAGTAAACAGCAAGAATAGTTTTATTGTTTTGGATATCAGTAAGCACCATGCAATGCACTCATAAACCTGACTTTTTAAATGCAAATGTTTGTGTCTTATAGTCAACATGAAATCAGAATTTTACTTTGTTTATTAACATTTCTCAGTTTCATTTAGTTTAATTTGATGTATATATGATCTATATATAAAATATAGACTTGTTAAAAAATAATAAAATAAAATAAAATGAGTGAAAATGACAAAATAAAAAATATATATTAAAAATAACAACAAAACAAATTTACAAAAAAAAAAACTACAATTAAATGAAACAGAATATATATATATATATATATATATATAAATAAATAAACTAATAGGCATTTCCTTAGGCAAGTCTTGTAGGTAATGCCATCTTTCTAAAAAGTTAATGCAGTAATTTAATGTAAGTTAATGTAATACATAAGTTACATATAAGCAACAACAATATAGACTAAAAAAAGCATTATATCTTGATAAACTGGACCTGCACTGAATATTTTTCACTGATTTTCCTGTTTCACTCAGAAATGTTACATTACACAAGTTAAAATGCTGACTTTTTTTGGCTTAAGGATGAAAACAGCTTTTGATTTGTACCTGGTATGCTAGTGTTTGCTGTAACTGTAGACGTGGCTCGCGTGGACTCGGCTGTAATGGTTATGGTGTAGTTTGTGGCAGGCAAGAGATTCAAACAGAGAACAGGCCACAGGGCAGAGGAGCTGAATATCTTTTTCCTCCTGTCACTGAACAGCTGCTCGAAGTTTCTCAATCCAACAAATGTCACCTGAGATTAGATATTACATACAACCTCATTTATGATTGAAAGACAACTTGTGCAAAGATATAGCTGGATTTCATTAATGAATACTCACTGTGTATTTCTCTCTATAACCCTCATTCTCTGCATTCCAGCGCAGGCATCTTTCATTAATCACCACCAGATCGTTAATTGTCAGTTTCAACTCTGTAACACACAAAATTAGATACAAATTGGACCAGACTTTATGCTGGGAGTCACACTTTTGAAACTATGGTTCAGTATCCCATTGTGCTGAACAGTGAGGATGTGTACCTTTGCAATGCAGGGTGGCGATCTGCCACTTTCCTGTGATGTCACACATTGAAATGTCACTTCCTGTGTGTCTGTAGTGTCCTTTAACACAGCGGTGGATCACTGCAGTGCTATTGTCCCATGCAACCTCTGCATGTGGCACCTCTGGCGCAGGGCCACAATGTGCTATAGAGAGAAAACACAGAATAACAGATATGGTTCTGAAATTTGTGGATCTAAATATAGAACATTTGTTACAAATATAAAGGACTTGAATTTGTTCTGTTACTCTAACTGTAATTCTAATTGTAATTAACTTTCACACAGTTTTGCTGCAGAGTTATTTCTGACAATCTGTTTATGCGTAGGCATATGGTACCTTATCTTAACTACCAAAAAAACAAAACAACAATAAAAAAAATTAAAAAAAAACCACTTACTGATAATTTTCACCATTATTATAAAAAGGTTCATTTAAAAGTTCACGTAGCACACGTTGACCCCTATATCATGAAAAGTATAAATATAAAACTGCATTTATTTGATTAAAATACAGTAATATTGTTAAATATTATTACATTTTTATTATTTACATTTTTCTGAATATATTTTAAATTTAAATTTATTCCTGTGATGAAAAAAGCATCATTCCTCCAGTCTTTAGTGTCATTCTAATATGCTGATTTGCTGTTTAAGAACACCATTGTGAAAACTATTGTGCTGCTTCATATTTTTGTGGAAACTGTGATACTTTTTTTTTTTTTAGGATTTTTTAGTATTCTTTGACTAATAGAAAGTTCAAAAGAACAGCATTTATTTGAAATAGAAAACTTTTGTCACTTTTTATCAATTTAATGCATCCATGCTGAATAAAGTATTAATTTCTTTAAAAAAAGTCTTACTGACCTCAGACTTTTGAACATAGTGAACATCATTATAGTAGGAATTAAGCTGAGTTTACCTGTACATGTTACAGACACTTTTTCCCATGTTCCATCTGATGTACATGTTGTCATGTTTTTGTCACTCTCCTGTTTGAGTCCATATTTACATTTGTACTGAACCACACTGCCCAGTGTAGATGCTTTGTTCCAGTGTATATCTGTTAGTGGGAATTCTGGGGGAGGCCCACAGTTTACCTCTGTTTAATGGGATCAGTGTAAAGCATTAGAAATAAAGACCACTGCAAAAATACTGCATATTCTTTATTTCCAACTGAAACTATGTATGATGACCTTAAAGTGTAAAGCAGCTTATATGTTGCGCTCCACGAGAGGAAAAAATGTCATATGTTTTGAATGATATGAAGCTGAGTAAATAATGACAGAATGTTGTCAGTACCTTCACATCTCATGTTAACTTTGCTCCACTTTGCGTCTGAGTTACACAATGACATATTTCCTTCACCCACAGTGCGATATCCAGCTTCACACACATAGAGGGCCACAGAGCCCAGAATGGAGCTGTTATTCCATAACACAACTGAATGAGGTAGTGAGACGGGGACGCCACAGTCTACTTCTAAACAAACACACATACAGACACACTGTACATGTGCATACATATTATCAGCCTATTAAAGAGAACAGCACTGAAATATCACATGGGTCATTCTCAGAAATTGGTCGGTCTACTTTAAAAGAATAGTTCACCCAAAAAGAAAATTTGCTGAAAATGTACTCACCCCCTGGCCCTCCAAGATTTAGATGAGTTTGTTTCTTCATCAGAACAGATTTGGAGAAATTTAGCACTACATCACTTGCTCACCAATGGATCCTCTGCAGCAAATGGGTGCCGTCAGAATGAGAGTCTAAACAGCTGATGGATTTTGATGTGAGAGGACAACAGGGGATGAACTTTTACACTGGAGGGAGAGTTATTATGGGTAATGGCCAGAAGTGACAGTTTAAAGTGAAAAATGCCTTAATGATGGATTAGTTTATTGCAAACACACAGTTTTCAATCATGTGGATTACTTATGGATTATTGTGAGGTTTTTATCCGCTGTTTGGACTCATTCTGATGGCACCCATTCACTGCAGAGGATCCATTGGTGAGCAAATGATGTAATGCTACATTTCTCCAAATCTCAGATGAGGAAACAAACTCATCTACATCTTGGATGTCCTGAGGGTGTGTACAATTCCAGCAAATTTTCATTTTTGTGTGAAAATGTGTGAAGTATTTTTTAAAAAAAAAACTGAACTGAGCTGAATAATGACACTATTATCTGTAGAGCTGCTTTATAGTTGAACTGAGTTTCATAACTAATGAACTTTCAACATTCACACTGTTACTGAACTAAATTGAATCAAAATTTATATTAATATAGCTTTTTAGAGCTGCTTTACATTAACCCTAATATTTTTTTTGTTTATTACTGTGAAGCTTCCTTGAAACAATCTGTATAAAGCACTATATAAATAAATGTGACTTGACTTGACAGAGACATAAATGGCACCATTTCTTGAGAATGACCCATTCACAAAATAGAGAGAAAATGTCAACAAGAAAGAAAAACGCAAAAATATACCTTGACACAGAAAATCGGGATGACTCCAGACTCCCTCTGAATCGCAAACTGATGTATCTCCTTCCCTAACATTATGAAATCCCTCAATGCACTTATAAGACACACTAGATCCAACTTTAGTGTGTCCTCTCCATATCATAACAGAGAGGGGGAGAGAGGGCGGTACTCCACAGTTCACCTCTAAGAAACAACCAAAACCTTGAAAATGTTTTCAGTATACACATTACATACAAAGTCAGTTCATTTATTTAAAAAAAAAAAGTTAACTTTGAGTTTAAAAAAAAAAGTAAACATTTACCTTCACACAACAGAGTCGTTTTTGTCCAGTAACCGTTCTCAGCGCACACAGATATATTAAGTCCTTGTTTAGCATAGTAACCGTGTTTGCAGTGATATGTTACAGAGCTGTTAAATGTGACTCTGCCATTCCATGTGTGTACAGTGAGGGGCAGTATAGGAGGCTCCCCACACACAATCTCTGTTGAGAAGGAAATGACATGGGAATAGTTATGACTGAATCACTGCAGTATAAAGAATTTAAGGATTTATATTGCTTAGGGTGGAAGTTATGCACTGTTAAAAAAAAAAAACAAAAAAAAAAAAACAAAATCTGAAGTTGAGAAAGCTGAAAAACTTGAGGTAACCAGCTTCAGGACTTTTCTGAATATACTCAAGTCATAGCAACATATGTTTTAGCCTCTCATTCTGAAGGCACCCATATGCCAAATTAAAACAAATCGGGCCTGATGAAGAAACAAACTCATCTACATATTTGGATGGCCTGAGGGTGAGTACATTTTCAGCAAATTTTCATTTTTTTGGTGAAGTATTCCTTTAGGTTATATGAGATTTAACTCGATTTTTAAGTTAGTTTTGTACAGCCAATTTAATTATTTAAATTCAAAGATTTAAGGCAACAACTGATTTTTTTTTTTTTTTTTTTTTTTTTTTTGCATCAACTTAAGAATTAAAGTTGGTCTGTTTATAGTAAACATAATATAATATGTTCTATAAACTCCCAAATAATGTTTTTGTTTGTTTGTTTGTTTTTTACTTTTGGATTTAAGGCTTGCATTTTAAGTTAATCTAAGCATTAACATTACATAATAATAATAATGTAAAACTTTAATGGTATGCCTAATTTGTGTAGTTTATAAAATGTCCTCTAAATTCGAACACTGTCACTCTAATGTTGACTTGAAACAACTTTTACAACAAAATATAATTAAAAACAATACATAGAGCTAAAACATTTATTAATTTTGAATAACAAATATTTATGTAATTATAAGTCTCCATGCTTTGAGCAAAAACAAAAATGAGCAGTCTGTTGGGTGGGCCCTCACAGCTAAAGTTCATATTGTAAGTTCTTGCATGTTCAATAAAATAATTTAAGTTGGATTATGTAAGAAGAATATAACAAAAGCAAGAGACAACAATTTTTTGTGTGAAAGACTTACAAACGCTCCTATGCACAACATTACATTTTGTCCGCACTGGACCAGATTTTTGTATGATATCTCAAAAGGTCATCACATTCAACCATCTTAATAAGATACATGCAGATCAAAGGCATAATTCAACCAAAACTAAACACCGTGTCATCTTTTATTCAAAATGCAATTTCAAACTTGTATGATTTTCTATCTTCCGTGGAGCACAAAAGAAGTGCTTTTTCTGAGCTGCTCTTTTCTATACACAAAAGAGAATGGAGATTTTTACTGTTAGTGTGGAAAAAGGACAAAAAGCACTATAAAACAAGCATAACAGTCACAGCAGGTGAGACTTAAGTGTTAACAAATTACATTGGTTTTTGTATGTCTTGTTTGAAGTTTGAATATGCAGAATCGTGTCTTCAGAAATTTTGGAATACAGCAAATAACGTTTTAAGGACTACTTTTATGATAATTGTATAATGCTTTTTTTTTTTAGTTTGACAGCCATTCACTTTTTATTGTATGGACAAGAACAGTGAGGATATTTTGAAAAATAACTTATTTTGAGTTCTACAGTCTTAAAAATAAAGGTTGCTTATTGCCATCTATGGTTTCATGAAGAACCTTAAAGGGATACTCCACCCCAAAATGAAAATTTTATCATTAATCATTTACCCCCATGTCGTTCCAAACCCGTAAAAGCTTCGTTCGTCCTCGGAACACAATTTAAGATATTTTGGATGAAAACCGGGAGGCTTGTGAATGTCCCATTGACTGCCAAGTAAATTACACTGTCAAGGCACAGAAAAGTAGAAAAAAACATTGTCAAAATAGTCCATCTACCATCAGTGGTTCATATCCATGCGTTACTGATGACAGAGAATAGTGTACGCACTTTGCGTCCATTGGATGCTCTCCAAAATGGCGCTACGCTGACACAGAGAAACAGAGAGGAGACGAATTGTTGAATAAATCTCGTTATTTTTATTTTCTTTGTGTACAAAAAGTATTCTCATTGTTTCATAAAATTCAGATTGAACCACTGATGGCAGATGGACTATTTTGACGAAGTTTTTGTAAGGATCCACCCGCTAGTCCAAACAACGGAATCCAGCGGCCTGGTCGAAGGTTTAATGCATATTCAGTCTTTTACTTGCGCCTCTGAATTTATCTGGATTTAGTTTAAATTTTAGTCTAATTCCATGTTCAATTTGACTCCAATTTCAAGTGATCATTAAATTTAGGCAATATTCTTAATTAAAAACTGATCACAGATATCGATTGTATATTAATTTAGATATTTGATTATTCTAGACATCCCATACTTTCAATTATTCGTTCATTAGGGACCAGGTATCGCACAGGAATTACACTTCGGCCGATAGTGAATCCACGGACACAAACTCGCCAGTTCTGAACTTACTCAGAGGATGCAGAGTGGTTATAATACTTTTAAGTGAGCTGCGCCTGCATACTCATAACAAAAAATGTATTTTTCCTATATCCGCGAGAGCTGCACCGTGTTAAGCCAGTGACAGTCAGAAATCGGAAGCCCCTAATGATGTCCCCCATGGTTCATCCGTTGGTGCTTCGGTGTGATCTGTCCTGAACACAGATTTGCGGAAATACCACTACACATTAATCTACTTGAAGAATGATTTCAGAAGAGATCAGAATAAATCAAATATAACAATTTATTATTAGTCAGGTAAAATTATATCATGCCAATTACATAATGAAACAATTAGAAGCCAATGTAGAAAGGATAATGCAATGTGAATCACATTGTAACCGCGTGGCAATCCCGTTCCTGGACATAGACACTGTAGCTATATGGGAAATAGCCAAGTGATCTACGCAGGAGACAAACAAATTTAACATAGTCACACATATAACAGTTCTCCTAATTTAAAACAAGGCACATGGTCTAAATGCATTGTATCTACAACTTTTACCTAAGTATTCCAAAGAACACTTACAGCAAGGCAATCAAGTGGTTTAGAAAATAAGCTTAACTAGTCTGTGCGCACATGTAGTAGCACAAACAACTATACAGTGTGCTCTATGGGCACAATGTGTTTAACACAATTACATTTTTGAATAAAACGGAGTGCATACCCGACAGCATAGAGACACACAGCAGTATGTGAGTTCTAGTGCAAAGCTCCAGAGTCTCACATGTGCTGTGTGGGGTTTTCTGACTACAGAATTCCAAAGACTGATTTGCAACTTTCCCTTAAATACTACCAGAACAAAAGGGCCATAAACATTTATTCTCTGTCCCAAACCAGATTACATCTGTGTATGGGGGAAGAGAAGCCTCTTGTAGGAGCTGTTCTCGCACACCCAAATGGTCACACCTGGTATACAGCAATGTTTATCAGATTTTGAAAGGAGACCGCCCACAACAGAAGTACAGAGTTAACTTAAGTTTTCAATATTTCTCATAATACAAGTGACTACTTTGAAATTGAGACCAATTTACCAATCGCACAGAGACCTTTAAAATGATACCAAACATGAAAGGGAAAAAAAACACATATTCACAAGATATGACACGTGATATATGGATATTCTTAATGAACTTTGAGTGAAAACCTTTTGGGGGAAAAGAGGAAGGGGCAGAGAGAGCAGGGGGTCGTAAATGAGCAAGGAGAGGGGTGTTGTTTGCTCTCTTTGAAGATCTCTTCTCCAGATAAGTTTTATTGTTTTATTGCATGGCCTGGCATCTGTTTTTTGTGAGTTCCTGAGCTTCACGAGGAATTAATTTCATAAGGAAATAGTTTCACTCCTTACATTTTTTAGACTTTTCTGTGCCTTGACAGTGTAATTTACTTGGAAGTCAATGGGACAGTCACAAGCCTCCCGGTTTTCATCCAAAATATCTTAACTTGTGTTCTGAAGACAAACGAAGCTTTTACGGGTTTGGAACGACATGGGGGTAAGTGATTAATGACAAAATTTTCATTTTGGAGTGGAGTAACCCTTTAACATCCATGGAACCTTACTATTGGACAAACGGTTCTTTAGATTATTAAAATGTTAATTACATTAAGAAAAAATGGTTCTTTTAAGAACTATTCACTGAAAGGTTCTTTGGAGAACCAAAAATTGTTCTTCTGTGGCACCGTTCTCTTGAAACCTTTATTTTTAAGAGTGTAAGTGATGACAGCATTTTAATTTTTTTTGGTGAACTATACCTTTAAAACTTTCTTCAAACATTAAAAGTTGACAAAATTCTCTGTACCTTCGCAAGAATAGTCTGGGTTACTCCACTGACCATCACTTTCACACACAGACACATTTCCTGTATCCAAACTGCGATATCCAACATCACAGTCAAACAGAGCCACAGAACCAATCTTACTGACACCATTCCAGAATAACACAGAGTGAGGCAGGACTGGAGGAGAACCGCACTGAATCTCTAAACACACACAAACACAATCTCAAAAGATTCTTTTCTTGAGATTCAGCATCATATTTCTGTGGGCGTAATAAACAGAAACAGATACCTTCACACTGGAAATCAGGACGGCTCCATGTCCCATGAGCAGTACATACTGATACATTCTCACGCCCACTGTTATAAAAATGTGGGTCGCACACATACAGCGCCAGTGATCCCATTCGTGAGATGCTATTCCAAACCGTTTTTGACTGAGGAAAAACATGAGGCTCCCCACAGTCCACTTCTATATAAAAAATTTATTATATTGTCTCAGGCAGGTGACAGTAAAAATGTGAAATGAATGTGCAAAGCCTGTGTCAATTAAAGGGGTAAAATCCAGCCATGCATTTGTGTGTGTGTGTGTGTGTGTGTGTGTGTGTGTGTGTGTGTGTGTGCGTGTGCGCATGTTGAAATCACATTATGGAAACAAAATGAGTAGTGAACATCATTTCATGTTGACTTTAGTGCATTACACTTAATTCAAGATCTGGCAGACTGATTTGCTTAAATGTAAACTTTACCTTCGCAGACCAGACTGGGTCCGTGCCACTTTCCATCCAGACCACAGACTGAGGAATTATGTCCTCTCTTCCACTGAAATCCCTCCCTGCAGCCGTACTGGAGTTCACTGTTGTAGTGTGTGATAGTAGGGGAAAGCTGCTCAGCATAGAGGACTGATGGAGGAGACCCACAGTCTATCACTATAGAAAACATACACACAAAAACAGATCCATTACTTCAATGGAATGTAACATTAATATTAATATTAACATTAAACACACACATATATACACACACACACACACATACATACATACATACATACATACATATATATATATATATATATATATATATATATATATATATATACAGTGGGTACGGAAAGTATTCAGACCCCCTTCACTTTTTTCAATTTTGTTATGTTGCAGCCTGATACTACAATTGTTTAAATTCATTTTTTTTTCTCATTAATCTACACTCTGTACCTCATAATGATGAAGTGAAAACAGAATTTTAGAAATGTCTGTAAATTTATTAAAAAGAAAAAACTGAAATATCACATTTACATAAGTATTCAGACCCTTTGCAACAACACTTGAAATTTTGCTCAGGTGCCTCCCATGTCTCTTGATCATTGCAGAGATGTTTCTACACCTTGATTGGAGTCCGCCTGTGGTAAATTAAATTGATTGGACATGATTTGGAAAGGCACACACCTCTCTGTAAAAGGCCTCACAGCTGATAATGCATATCAGAGCGAAAACCAAGCCACGAGGTCAAAGGAACTGCCTGCAGAGCTCAGACACAGGATTGTATTGAGGCACAGATCTGAGGAAGGCTACAAAAAAAATTCTGCTGCACTGAAGGTTCCCAAGAGCACAGTGGCTTCCATAATTCTCAAATGGAAGAAGTTTGGCACAACCAGGACTCTTCCAAGAGCTGGTCCCCAGCCAAACTGAGCAATTGATGGAGAAGGGGCTTGTCTAGACTGGTGACCAAGAACCTGGTGGTCACTCTAGTTGAGTTCCATGATCATATATGCAGATGGGAGAAACCTACAGAAGGACAAACATCACTGCAACACTCCACCGATCTGGGCTTTATGGCAGTGTGGCCAAACTCAATCCTCTCTTCAGTGAAGACACATGAAAACACACTTGGAATTTGCAATAAAGCACCTAAAGGACCCTCAGACTGTGAGAAACAAGATTACCTGGTCTGATGAACCTCAATTCTAAGCATCATGTTTGAAGGAAACCGGCTCTTCTCATCACCTGCAGAGTACCATCCCAAAAGTAAAGTGTGCTGGTAGCAGCCTCATGCTGTGGGGCTGTTTTTCAGCGGCAGGGACTGAGGAACTCATCAGAGTAGAAGAAAAGCTCAATGCACCAAAATATTGAGATAGCCTTAATGAAAACCCAGTCCAGGGCATTCAAAACCTCAGACTGGGCCGAAGGTTCACCTTCTTACATGACAATGACCCTAAGCACACAGCCAAGGCAACACAGGAGTGGCTTAGGGACAACTCTGTGAATGTCCTAGAGTGACCCAGCCAGAGCCCTGACTTGAACCCTATCGAACATCTCTGGAGAGACCTGAAAAAGGCTGTCAAAAGACGGTCCCCATCCAACCTGACCGAGCTTGAGAGGATTTGCAAAGAAGAATGGCAGAAATTCCCCCAATCCAGTTGTGCAAAGCTTGTTGCGTCATAACCAAAAAGACTCGAGGCTGTAATTGCTGCCAAAGGTGCTTCAACTAAGTACTGAGTAAAGGGTCTGAATACTTATGTAAATGTGATATTTCAGTTTTTTTCTTTTTAATAAATTTACAAACATTTCTAAAATTCTGTTTTCACTTTGTCATTATAAAAGACAGAGTGTAGAGTAATGAGAAAAAAAAAGAATTTAAACAATTATAGTATCAGACTGCAACATAACAAAATTGAAAAAAGTGAAGGGGGTCTGAATACTTTCCGTACCCACTGTATATACACACACACACACACAGTATATATATACAGTATATATATAGTCTAGATATGGTTCAGGTCCCTCCTGTTTTGTAAATCTGTTTTATTCAATGAAAAAAGCACACCTCTGCTCAATAAGCCATGCAATTTGAAGTTTCCTTAATCTCTTAAGCAAGCACCGTTAATATTAATAATAATTATAATTATTATTTATTTATTTTACAGCTGTAGTATTATGAAACAATTAAAGACGTGACTAAAACCCAGAGTGTTCTTGTAAATTAGGTGATATTTCTATAGAGGTTTTATTTGTTTATGTAAAGTGCAGTGGCTCTGTTCTTACCCTTGCAGTAAGCCACATCCCGGTTTGGGTTAAAGGGTTCTGACCCATCCTGGACTGTGTAGCCCGTCTGACAGGAGCAGGTGAAATCTCCCTCTGTGTTGTGACAGAGACCTCCTTCACCGCAGACCCCCTGCACACCACACTCGTCTATATCTACATGCAAAAACAACATCATCTAGTTAGAGGAGAAATGTGCTGCATGTTCAACATTATTAAGGGCCGAGCCCCACAGGGGAGCTCATGCAGAGTCTAATTGCATATGATTTCCACCCGAAAAAATGTGTTCTTTGCTTCTTCTCCTACAAATTTTGTCCAATCTTCACCAAACTTTGCTCAGATTATCATGAGCCGATAAAAAATTTTTTTTTCTATATTCAAAATCGTTTCTGAGAAATTATTTCATGAATTTGACGGTGAACGTGCAGAAAGTGGACATGATGCTACATCTTTGCAATGCTTTAGCGTATTTAAACCAAAATTGGTGTGTCTTATAACAATCACAACCAGAAGGTACCTGCACATTTTTGGCACACTGCCACCTACTCGTCAGAATGTATGAAAAAACATATTTTTGCTCATAACTTAACGGTTTCACCAAAAATAATGAGACTGGTCTCTTTAGATTCGTTCGACATGACAATTTTTCGTTCAGCTATTTCCAGTTTTGGCCATTTAAAAAAAATTTGTCATAAAATGCTATATTTTTATGAATGCATTGGCATATTATTACATAATTTGGTATGTGTCATCAGCACCATGCTTTGAAGGTACCAAAAACGCTTTTTAAAATTATATTGAAATTTCCAACTTCTCCAAATTTTGCTTAGATGAATGAGGCTGAGCAGAAAGGAAGTTATAACTTTGATTTTTTTTCGATATTCAAAGTCCTTTCTAAGAAATGGTTCCATCAATTTGATAGCGTGCATGCCAAAGTGAACATGAGGCTACATCTCTGCAACATTTTCAAATATCGAGACAAAATTTGCCACCTACTTGTCCGGAAATGTGAAAAATTGATTTTTGTAAGTAAGTCTGCTCATTCCATTTTACACCACTTTGTCAAAAAAGAATCACCATAATGCTTCAACTAATCCAACTTTGATTGGTGGGCTTGGCTCGACCACATAAATGCTGCTTGCATGTTTCCTACCGAAATCACCATAACAGGATCTATTATGATGCCATTTAGAACCACGTAAAAATAAATAAATAAATCACTCAATCAATCTAAGATTACGAGAATAAAGTCAAAGCAATACAGAATTAAAGTTCTAAAATTTTAAGAAAAATGTGTTCAGAATGACTTTTTCATTGTGCTGTGATGTTAATTTCTCAGTTTTTAGTGTGCTTGTCCTTTTTAACACATTCAACTTGAAGCAACTCCCATTTAACATGGTTTAGCTACTGTTGTGCAATAAGTTTGGCAGAACTTAACAAATTAAGCCATTCAGGATATATCACTTGCAAAACCATGTTCACACCCTTCCTGCAGCGTCTCTGCACCTATGTTTCAGTCAGGAAACAACAACATTAAGGGGAAGAAATGCTGGAGCCCGAGTGACACGGCTCTACAAATGCATTCATTTACTGAAATGAAAACTCACCATGGCAGTACGTTCCATCATTGGGTATGAATGTGTTCATGTGATTGGATGGGCTGTAGCCTGTGAGACAGGTGCAGTAATAGCTGCCGTACGTGTTGTGACACTTGGTGTGATCGCCACAGATTTTACCCAGCTGACACTCATCTTTATCTGTATTAAAACAAATATAAAATATAAGTTTATCAATCAAAAAGCTTTGCTCAGCTATTAAATAGTTCTCAGAATAATCAAACCTTGGCAGTAAGTCCTCCCATTGCCAACAAATCCATACATGCAGTTGCACACTTTCCCCCCAGATCCATCGGTTTTATCATCACAGGTGGCGTTTTGATGGCAAGAGGCACAAACATCCACTGTGTCTGCCTTTACTCTTATATCTGAGGAGAAGAGTGAAAAACCTGGATTAGTATTTCCAGTTCAAAATGAGAATACATACTGACATGCATGCTTCTAGCATGTTAGATTTACAATTATTTAAATGCATGTTACTTCAATAATGCAGTATAAAAGATTAATATTTAATAAAATTTATTGTTGTGTAATGTATTATACTTAAGTATTTGTATTACTGTATACAAAAAAAAAAAATACATATATATATATATATATATCTTTTTTAAAACTCATTAAACCCTGATATTTACTGTTATATATGAGGTGAAGAGTGAAAAACCTGGATTAACATTTCCATTTTGAAATGAGAATGCTGACATGCAAACTTCCAAAATGTTATATTTAGATCATTTTAGATGTGCATGACTTTAATATTATATATTTTAAATATATTTAATAGTATAACTTAATAAACCTAATTAACACTAACTGTTATCCTGGTAATATAATTTGTAACAAAAAAAAAAAAAATCACTCTTGAACTTTTGGGCTCCATTGGATCTACTGTACATATACTAAATGTACAATATATAACATTAAAATAACAATTTTGTCCATCAATAACTGTATTAATTCAAGGATTATATCACTTTTTTTCCAATCTCTTGTGACTGTGCATTTAAAAATATATTTGGAAATTGTGATTAATTGTTTGATACGGACCTTTAAAGATGCCTTGAATCATCAGAAAGCATAAGGCCGTTTGTACGACTGTCATCGCTGTTTCTCTCTCATCTGTTCCGGCGAACTCAAAATATCACTGCTCTGTTCCACATTTCTCCTAATTTCCTTTTAAAGACCCTCCTCCTCCATTCTGAACTCTGTTGATAGTGGTGAATGAGTTAGTTGAGGTCAAGCACATCTCCTCTCAGCTTTCTGTGCGGTTTGTAATGAACGTCTGTTATCATCAGCGCTGACACATACAGTTAAATGTCGCTTCGTATGAGAGGGAACCTGCTCATTCTTATGGCCACAGAAACTGCCGCATCATTGGCCACATGCTGATTATGGCTATTTTTGGTTACTGTTAATGAAAGCTGCCAAACTCCTGTGAATACACCAATATTTAATTTCCTCTGATGAGCCATCTATAACAAAATCATTATGCTATTTAAAAATATTATAAAAAATTTATAAGAAAAAAAATTATATATATAAAATTTTAAAAATATATATATAAATAAATAAAAAATATATATAAATAAAAAAAATAATAATAACAATGAATAATAAATTAAATAGACAAATTATGAATTGTCTTACCTTTTTGGGAGGTGCAAGTTCTGGTCTACATGTTTCTGAAGCACAAAAGAATAACCTACTTCAAATAAAACAAATTAAGTTCTTTTAACAATTATTCTAAAGAACAACAATAACATTCATAAGGTCATGATGAGTACAAATACACTTCTGCATAAGCGTGACACATTTACAGCACCAATTCTGGACGGTGGCGAGTTAAAGATAAGAGTTTTCTGCCCTATCACCCTCCTTACACACCCCTCAAAAACACAGACACACACACACACGGCAACCCCGCCCAACAAAACACACACCCTCTCTCAACTCATCCGGAAACCTCTACTGAGAGAAACCATTTCCTCCACCTGACTGTAGTGCACATTACTCCGATTACAAGACAGGAGAAAAACAAGAGCAAAAGCTGTGAACATACGCAAGGCTTTTATTAAAACATACAAAACAGACACAGTTGTAGCCATATGAAGAGACACAATACATTAACACCGTACAGAACATGTGGCATTTTATAAAAGTTCTGTTGTCTGAGATGCTTGTCTGTATTCTAAATGGAATATTAGTGCATGAATACAGCACAGTATAGACTGAATAAGTCCTGTATGTAAAACAGTATGCTGCATGCTAGAGGTTTCAAATAGTAGTATGTAATATTGCAATGTAATTACATGCAAGATAACTGAATGCATTAGAAACTGTAAGTTTAGAATTTTAAACCAATTAGGAACAAAAATGTTGTGTGTAAAAAGTCTTGGTGGTCTGATAAAAATTTGTCAAAAAGTTGTAAAAATATTACTTTGGGCTCATTTGTCACACTGGCAAAGGAAGGTCAAACTGGGTGCATTGCACAATAAAGACATTTATAATGTTACAGAGGATTTATATTTCATACAAATGCTGTTCTTTTGAACTTTCTATTCAACGAATCGTAGTTTCCATAAATACTGTATATTAATCGGCACAGCTGTTTTCAATATTGCTAATAATAATAAGAAATGTTTCTTAAGCAGTAAATCAGCATATTAGAATGATTTCTGAAGGATCACGTGACACAGAAGACTGGAGTAATGATGCTGAAAATTCAGCTTTGCATCAAAGGAATAAATTACATTTTAAAATATATTCAAATAGAAAATAGTTATTTTGAATTGTAATATTACTTTTCTGTATTTTTGATTAAATACTGTAAATACAGCCTTGGTGAGCAGAATAGACAATTCAAAAACATTAAAAAAAAAAAAAAAAATCCTACAACCCCAAATGTTTGAATGATAGTGTATCTAGCAATAAACATGTTTATAACTTACGTTACTGGCAGCTATGGTGCTTCTAAAGGCAGAGCATGCTTAATAATGCAAATCTGACACATTTCGGTCAACCACCAACCGAAATCGTGTTTGCATAGCTAGAAGAATCTACATTTAAATCTTTCTCTGGTTTTGTGCAGCTAATAGTACCTGCACATTTCCAGCGGTGCTTTTCAACCTCTTAAAAGCTCAGCTCTGCACTGAATATTTTACAAGCCCATGGCTACAGCATAACTGCGATAAAAGACAAATATATACAAAATGTATAATTCACAAAAACAGTATTGAGCCAGACGTACGGGAAAAACAGCAGCCCAACAATGAGGAACATCAAAAATTTGCCTAAATTTCCTCTGTTGGCAGCTTCAGCTTTCAAAACATTAAAAAACATCCCTCACAGCGATTGTGCTCATGCAAAAACGAATTTAAGGCCCATTCGTTCACACCAAAAAGGATAACTATAAAGATAACTGTAACGATGACTATATTACAGCTTCCACACCAATGCACAATAACGTTGTTTACCGTAAGCGCGCTGCAATTTTGTAAGTGACTTTAAATGCACAAGCTCTTTAAAGGAAGATGAACTCTGATTGGCTGTCAATGTTTTCATCGTTCATCAGCTGGAAAAAATCATTCTGCAAGTGATTCCAATGATATCGATCCTCTTTGTCGTTATCGTTATAGTTAAATATACTCGTATGATTAAACGATGAAAACTTTAGTTATATTTATCGTTGATGTGAATGGGCATTTACTTTTTCTTGCTCTTTTGAAATAAAAGAGCTGCCATGATAAATACAGTCAAGTTCTTCCCTACCTTTTTTCCTCATTAAATATTCTTTCACTTGGTATTGTCAAATTATGGAAGTCGTTTTATTGTTTTTACTTTAAAATGTATGGAAGCCTGTTTCCGTCACAGAATAAAAAAAATTAAGTGAATTGCAACTTTTTATCTCACAATTCTGACTTTCAGAAAGTCAGAAGTTTGAGATAAAAACTTGCAATTACCTTTTTTGTTTCTTTTTATTCCAAAGCAGAAATGGGCTTCCAAAAAAAAGTACAATAGCAGGAAAAACTTTATGACTCTTTTTGGTTCAAGAAACTTTGGCTAACATTATAAAATGTCCATCCTTTCCTTTATTCCCCCCATTAAAATATTCTTTCCCTTACATAGTTTACGAATGTCAAGGACAGTAGCAAAATAAGCTTGTTTAATTCTATGGGTCAGAGAGAGAGTTAAAAATGGTCAAGAAAAACTTAATTACAACTGTTTTTGATGCAAGAAACGTTGACTAACATTATAAAATTTTAAAGAAAAAAAAAAGCTCAAAAAATGTATAATGCTAGCCCTTTTTTCCAAGAAACATCAAATGATAACACAGAGGCAGCAAGCGCGTTTGTGTTTTTTGGGCGACTCCTGTTTCTCTTGAGGCGTCTCAATGGTCGAGCCTTGCTCTAGACTCCACCCATCACATAAACAGTGGGTGGAGTCAGAGGAGATTGACTGGAGCCGCCCACACACAAGCTCAGCCGCGTTCCCGTCTGTAGTGGACACGTCCGTCACTGTCCTCTCCCTTAGAGACATATCATCATCATCCTCATCGATCAGCACCACATCGGTTTTAACGTCCACCTGGATGCATGGAACGGTCTGAACATCCTCTGAGCTCTCCAGGTTACTAGAGTCTATGAAACCCATGAAAGACGACTTGTCCATGTCCAGGGACGGGTCGATTAGACTGTCCTCAGCCTCGTGGTGGTGCAGATATTGCATCTCTTTCAGATTCTGGAGATTGGTAACACTCCATATGTTACACGATTGTTCATTCACAGTCGTTTCTATAACACCGTTCACTGCAACCGGATTTGTTTTCCTTCCAGCATCGTCAGCCGTGACCTCAAAGGTCAGTTCTGGTTCAAATATGGTCTTCTGTGGGTCCCTGTAAAGTGTTCCAGCCTTTTGAGAATTGTTCATCATACACTTCTGTTTCTTCACACAGGTTGTCTTTTCACCAGAGCCTAGGACAGTAAAAGAGGGTGTATACATTTTATTAAGAAAACTACACATGCAGAGTGAATTTTTTAATGTATAATATATTCTTGTAATGCAAAGCTGAATTTTCAGCATCATTACTCCAGTCTTCAGTGTCACATGATCCTTCAGAAATCATTCTAATATGCTGATTTGCTGCTCAAGAACATTTCATACAATTATCAACGTTGAAAACAGTTATTAATGTGATACATTATTACATAAGCAAGTTTTTGTTCATTTACAGTGTGATGAGAGCATTTTTTACTCACCAGAGTTAGCGTTGTCTTTGGCGACCATGGCAAGCTCTTTCTAACACACATCTGAGAGCTCTAGTCCAAGAGATGGCTCACATCTGTACTGCCAAGAAAACAAAAGAAATAAGATCTCCTCTAAATCCTCTACGGATTCAGGATTACCACAAAGGAATTAACCTTTTGCCCTTCGTCTACCACACTAATACCTGAGCATCCTTTTACTTTAGTATCCACAGATGTAACACCATTAATGCTCCAGATGTTGCATAAAAGAAAGTATTGCAAAACATCCAACCACAAATGCTTTATGAAACTGAGAGAACAGATTGATGAAGAAACAGGAGTGGATGAGGGAATGAAAATGGTAGGTGGGCAGTTTTTTCCCCAGCGCTCTCCAACAGGATAAATAAAGACATGAAGCCTTTAAAAGCAGCAAAAATAACTCAGTTCCCAAGAGACTTCAAGGCATTTTCAGAAGAAGAAAGACATTCTATCTGGAGCGGCTGTCACTCGTGAAGAACACAAAAACAGACACATCTGCATATCAAGCATTTAGACGCAAACAATTCAGCACAAACTACAGAAAGTAGCCTAATTCTCTTTAAAAATAAAATAGTGAAGTTTTACCAAAGCTTAATAGACAATATTGAACTTACGCTTTCATTATTTTCTTCTTTGATCATAGCAGCTTTTGTACTCACCGCTCCAAACACACTGATTACACATGACTGCACTTTACACACCACAGAATCAGGCCTTTATAAATTAATGATGTCTATTAGGCTATATGAGTACACTCACTACACAACATTCTTAGACAAGCTATTTGTATAGTTTTTATACTGTATATATACAGTGAAGAATTTACTATATACATATATAATGAATTCTTGACTATATATATATGTATGTATATTTATATGTGTGTGTGTGTGTGTGTGTGTGTGTGTGTGTGTGTGTGTGTGTGTCCCTGGACATTTTTTAGCAATAGCCAAAAATACATTGTATGGGTCAAAATTATCGATTTTTCTTTTATGCCAAAAATCATTAGGATATTAAGTAAAGATCATGTTCCATGAAGATATTTAGTACATTTCCTACCGTAAATATATCAAAACTTAATTTTTGATTAGTAACATGCATTGCTAAGAACTTCATTTGGACAACTTTAAAGGTGATTTTCTCAGTATTTTGATTTCTTTTTTTGCACCCTCAGTTTCCAGATTTTCAAACAGTTGTAAATATCATCCTATCCTAACAAACCATACATCAATGGAAAGCTTATTTATTCAGCTTTCAGGTGAAGTATAAATCTCAATTTCAAAAAATTCACCCTTATGACTGGTTTTGTGGTCCAGGGTCACATATACATTTACATATATACACATACATATATATATATATATATATATATATATGCAAAAGATACAAATAACTGTCCTAAAACTAACATATTAATTCTATATTAACATATAATTAATATATTTTTAGGATGGTTATTTGGATCTTTTGCTTTAGTGTGCCAGCAGGAAATATCAATTTTATATTTCCAAACATTTAAATTTTCCAAACAAGCTAAAGTTGTAACTTGCAAAAAAAAAATATATATATATATAAAATTAATATTTTAAAGTATCTATCCGTCTATCTGTCTCCCAAAATGAAATATATTACATTGACCATAATAAGAGACAATACATTTACCATCGATAGTTGATCATTATAAATAAGTATTTCCTAACTAACTACAATTATGCTAAATCTGTAGCATTAAATAACAACAAACAAAGACAACAAATTATCATTTCACAAAGATGCAGCCGTTTAAAGCTGCATGTATAAAAATCCAACTATCTACTAAATTCCAGAGACTTGACATCACATTTACAATATAGAAAATTAAAACTAATATAATTTGTAGGAGACAATGCAATTACCAGTAAATTAATTGTGTTTCAGTGCTAATAATGTCAATTTACTGGCATTATAAATGAAAGTTCAATTTACTGGCATATATATGAAATACTCTTATGTTGTATATTTTATATACTGTATGTGTGTGTATATATATATATATATATATATATATATATATGTGTGTGTGTGTGTGTGTGTGTGTGTGTGTGTGTGTGTGTGTGTGTGTGTGTATTTATATAAGTTGTTCTGAAAGCAGTTTTTGTGAGAAACCCCTCCTCGTATGCTGAACACATACTAATAAATAATACATGTGGAGCACTTGCATAGGGAAAGGCAAGACTGAGTAAAGAGGGGAGACACTGAAATATTCATGAGAAACGGCCCTCCAATCGAACTCCTCCCCTAATGACACAGACACTGATTAAAAGTGATTTGACTGCACATGTACAATGCATCATACAATAGTGTCAGAGAAATGCAAGCCATTTAGGCTGAATTCAAAGCAAAAAAAGAATGAAAGGGGCAATATTTAACACTTCTGTAGCATTTTTTTATTCCCTTTAAAATGTTCCCTTCAAAAAAACATTTATTTAGTTCTAGATGACCACTTTCAACCGTCTCTCTAATCATTAGACATATTCAGGCAGTTTTTGCTACTGTATTTTTAAGGCGGTGCAATTTTGGCTGATGTTATGATTGACTAACCTCTGCTGTAACTCACAGTATTGTTCATCAGAGCAGGAATTAATATTTCTGTTACGGGTGGACTGAGGAGGAAGTGTTGAATGTTTTAATCTGGTATTAATTCCTTTATTTTAAAAGAGCAGGAAGAATCTACTTCTTCGTAATTCCTCTTTAATGTCTTTAAAGTAGACATTTCAAATATAAGCAGGAGCACCACTAGGGTTTCTAAGGCCCTGGTACGGTTGGTTTGGGCCATCCTTCAGCTGAGATTGTTGTTCTCGAGGGCCCCTGTTACGCCCCTGCCATTTAGCGCTTAGTATGCTTTCTGTAAGAGTTACATCACCATCACTCTGCTTTCTCACTTGACCATCGTTGTATCTGTCCTGAGAGGAACAGCGTCCTGGTTCTGTGGTCCTCCATTGAAAATGATGCTGTGCTTGAGGTTTCACTAGTGTTTTCACTGACTCTGATGGTGACTTTCCTCAGCGAAAACACAGGCTGTTTGTAAGAGACTGACACAGTCAGAGGAGCTCTCACCACTTCAACTCCTACAGAAAAAAAAAAAAAGAGGATAAAATGATGAATGAACTAAGAGATGATCTTTACATAAAATATTAGTATTAATGTCATTATTTTTATTATTAATAAATAAGAATTCTAAGAGGAACAATTTCAAATTTTATGCAAACTAGAGATATAAATGAGAGATAAAAAAGCAGTGTATTCCTATGGACCTATAAAGAAATTTGTGTGGTAAAGAAGCATTTTTTGTCAATTTGTGTGTCGTTATTTAGCTGCTGTTGTGAATAGGCCTTCAAACATTACTTACCTTTGTGTTTCTCCATCTCTGCCATGCACCTGGAGAACATCCACAGTGGGTGTGATGAGGGACAGGTAAATCCCAGCCATGCAAACACAGGCAGAGGGCAGAGGTCACCGAACACCCAGGCGCTCCTCACACCTGTGGACCAAGGGACAGCCAGGCTGATGGATCTCTCTGAAAGTGGATCTGGAAAAAAAGACAGGTTCAGTTCATTCAGCAAATGAAAATGTTTGGTCAAAGTGTCCTGCATTAGGACGTGTAGAATAAAACAGCTTTTCACAGCCACTGACATGACTAGAGTCTTCATTACCATTGGGTCCCTTACCATGGGTGATCTCAACGTCAGGTTGAGCATCAGGTCTGTATGTATTTTTAGGAGAGAGTAGAGTCAGTGTGCTGCTCCATATGGTCTGCTGATCTCTGGATGCAGTTAAAATGAGATCCACCTCCACTCCGGCACTAACAGTCCTATACTCCAGCACTCTGGCTTGCAGCGAGAACGTCCCTCTCTTCAGCTCATCCACAGCATCAGTCAGACTCAAACTCTCATGGACACTCAACAGACCTGCAGAAATTAGAAGTGATTCTCCTTTTAAGATGCATCAGTAGGACAACCAGGGTTATTACAGTAAACTAAAACAATAAGAGCATTGTCATTATTCAGAATAAAGTAAATGTTATCTGAAATGAAATATAATACTTTTTTTCAGCAACATTTTCATTATTTTATCTCATACTAAAATAACAAAAATTAAAACTGAAATTAAAAAAATATAAAAACTAGATAAACATGTTTAGAAATAATAAAAATTACAAAACATTCAATAAAAATGAAAACAGAATATATAAAAATAACAACAAATTAAAAATATCAATAAAAACTAGAATTCTACAACACTAGCATATTTAATTGTCATGCATATGAGCACACAGATAATCATATTTATTCTCATCTCTTGGGTTATGTGCCTTTAGCATTAAAAATATTCTTTTTGTAATCTGGATTTTGTACGTTTATGAACAGATATATTTCTTCACTGCTCTCTGGACTGTTTGATTTCATGTGCAATATTTTCCTATGTCAAATTGCTGTTTATTAATTTGTTTCATAAAGAGGTCAAATAAAAATCATATATAAATTAAATAAAATCTGACCAGAAAAATACATTTTTGAACAAATAAATGCAGAAGGCTCTTATCTGATTCAAAGTTTTGATAAGAAGATCAGTAAGACTGAGTCTGAATATGTTCAAAATTCCTTTCTATTTTTTGACAGGTGTTGTGCTTGACCCATGGGGCAGAAGATCTTACCCAAAGGGCTTAGTTTGAATCTCTCGGAGCACACAATCATCGTGAGAAGTCTGTTGAAGAGAAACTCAGGGTAGCACAAGGGAACGTCTCTGAAGACACTGTCAGGATAGTCCCAACCATAACCTGAAACGCTGCAGAACCTCCTCAGAGATACGGCATCGTACCTACAGATGAATGCACAGCAATTACATATTAATAATTAAAAAACTATTTATAATTA
This sequence comes from Spinibarbus caldwelli, assembly GCA_039654775.1. NCBI lineage: Eukaryota > Metazoa > Chordata > Actinopteri > Cypriniformes > Cyprinidae > Spinibarbus > Spinibarbus caldwelli. Next base: position 4,477,268 of record CM077223.1, on the reverse strand, counting down.
ACATTTTTATCATGACAACAATGAGTGGCCATTAAAATATACATGTACTGCATTTTAATTTAATTTGTAAATACACATATGTAGGTATGCTTGTATGTATAATAAAGTTTTTAAATGTTATATTAACTGAGATAGTGAACATAGAATCAATCATAAGCATTCAATTAAAGTTTCTTTAAGTCAACTTACCTGCAGTTGATCAAAGTGAAAACAAGCTGTTCATTTGTGTCTTTGATTTTCCTCATTGTTCCTCGTTTTTTGCGGAGAGATTCATAAATGTATTTGGTCATGAGGTAAACAGAACCTGGCAGATTTCTCCTGGAGTCAAAGACTGTGTGAGTTTTAAGAGAGATGTGAGAAGTGTAAAAGACTGAATGAAAGAGATACAACACAGTTACACCTGACACCACAGCGATAAGTGTGCTACAGTGATCCATATTCCGGTTGATCAATAACACTCTTTACAAAAACAAGTTAAAAGAAATGCCATTAAGTTCAAAGTCATTTTGTGCTACTTTGTTGCACGTTTCTTCTCTCGATTGATATTTTTGAACCTGATTTTAAAAGAGAGAGCAGCGCTTTATCGTCCTCTGGTGTCTGGGAATGCCAACTACAAAATCGCAGTGCTGCAAAAGTAACAACGGAACATCATGAAAGTGGTTGGTTTTACTCTTATTAATCAACTTTTATAAATATTAACTAACTATATGACAGAATTGATAAATGATAAATAGTGCTGTCAAACGATTAATCGCATCCAAAATACGTTTTTGTTTACATAATATATGTATGTGTGCTGTGTATAGTTATTATGTATATATAAATACTCACACACGAAAAATATGTTATTTTTATATATTAAATATATTCATTTATAATATAAATTATATTAATATAACTATAGACATGTAAATACATGTAAATATTTTCAAAATAAATACTGTATGTGTGTGTATTTATATATACATAATAAATATACACAGAACACATATATTATGCAAACAAAAACTTTTATTTCGGATGCGATTAATCGTGATTAATCGTTTGACAGCACTAAAAATCAAACAAATGAGTGATTTAATATTATAATAATTTTATGAAGTAGCCTAATGTTATTAATATAAATTAAATTGTGGAATTTAATAAATCATTAAATGTAAGTTACCATGGTTTATTATGTGTATTCATTGATGATGATGATGAATTATTAATATCAATTATGACTTTTTAGTAGGCTATTAAAAATAAATTCAATTATAGAAATTAATTCAATTACACAGTATTTTAAGTCTATTAAACGTATTTTCAGTATTAAATCTGACATCACTCATGGGTTTATCTGCTGTCATCTGATTAATTAAGCCGCATCTATCTCAGCTGTTCTCGAGCTGAGGCGGTTTGAGCCGCTTTCCCTGCAGTCATGTGTTGATTTGTGCTGCTGAATGTCGCTTCAGGGATCTTTCTGCTTCTGAGAGATCAGATGCAAATCTCACATTAACCTTCAGTCTAACATTTCCTCCGGTAGTGGTAAATTTTTAGTAAACTGAGAAACTGGGACAGCAAACAGGTGAAGTCGAATTGACAATCGAACTATTTCTCCTGTCGAAATAAAGCACTTTTTTCCCCAAACACTTTTAACTTCTAGTCATTCCAGTTTCTTGGTGATTTAGTTTACTTATTAAGAACCACTGTATGTAGTATCTTTGTAATTTACATTTGCATACATTAAAATACAGAATCTAGCGAAAATTTGAAGCTGCCTGTGCGAATCTCACAAAACCTATTAAAAACCAGGTTTTCACTCCAAAAATAATTTGCATTATGATCATGCAACCAATTATTATCATGAACATTTTTGCATTGTGGCATTACAGTTTCTCCCTCAACAAAAACTACAAGTCTGTTTAGATTGTGTGTATACATTTTGGTGGTGTTTGTTACTTTACAGTAATGGGAATCTATGCTGAGATTGCATGAGATTCACTTGCTTTGACTTGTTTGTGCTCTAGCTGAATGTGCGCAGGCTGCAGTGGCTTCTGATCATGTTCCCCTGCGCTGCAGACTGGGCTTCAAACCCTGTAAGGACGGATCAGAGTGTGTGCTGTACAGTCATGTGTGTGACGGTGAGAATGACAGTCCTGATGGCTCTGATGAAGATGAATGTGCTGCTTTCTGCAGTATAGGTATGATTTTATATATTTTAATAATCATTTTTGTTAGGGGACAGTTTTTGGTCCTCAAATTTATTTTCAGGGGCCTAGAATAAAGAATACACTAACAAAAACATTTAGGCCTACGTTTAAGATTTGAATTTGCATTTGATTCAGTTAGAATTGCATATTCCATCTATTTACATGTTTTTTTTAAACACAAACTAATAAATTTGATGCATATTTGTCAGTTATACATAAACATGCAAGATTTCTGCACTCTTTTTACATCCATTTTATTTAAAATAATCAAACTTCCCAAAATGCATTTATTCAAACTGCTTAGAAACAACATAAATCTGTTCATTGTGAAAACACTGAATTGATGCTCAAAAGTTAACATGCCATTTGTGCAATGGTGCATATTACCCAGATAAAAACAAATGAGTAGGCTGCCTACTTATTTTTTTTATTATTATTATTTGTGAAATACAAAAGCACTGTATTTCCATCTGTTCTCAGGTCAGTTTCAGTGTGCACATGATAAGAAGTGCATTGAGCGACGGCAGGTGTGTGACGGTGTGGCTCAGTGTCAGGATCGCTCTGATGAACTCGACTGCTTCAAGCCGGATGAGGGCTGTGGTCATCGCTGTGATAAAAACCACTGCATCCCAGAATCCTTTGTCTGTGACGGAGATGCAGACGGTAGCGATGAGGACAGCTGTGGTAAGGGTTGCAGCTTTGAATAGAAATGTGATGATTTCTATTTTTTGTCCATTACAGTGTTGTTATTGTTCTTAACTAAAACTATCGAAAAATTGTTAATCGAAATGAAGCTGAAATATAATGGCGGAAAAAAAAAAAAACTTAAACGAAAATGTCAAATATTGGCAACTAACTAATGAAATGTTTCAATTACCAAAACTGAAATAAAAAACCCTGATGAAAATGATTTATAACAAAATTACTGAAACTTAAATTCAAATTAAAATGGACAATATATTACTAATATATTAATTATATTTTTGGTTTTAATGGTTTTTGTCCATTACAATGTTGTTGTTGTTAAATATTCAAATGAAAATGAAAAATATTGCCATGGCATCTAGCTGAAAATGTTAAAATTAATAAAACTGAAAGAAAAAAAAAAAATGACAAAAGCACAGTTACTAAAATATAAATTAGATTTAAAATGGAAAAATATAAAATTTATAGTGGCTTATGTCCATTACAGTGGTTTTTGACCATTACAGTGTAGTTGATTTTTAGATAAAAACTGCATTAAAAATAAAAAAAGAAATTTTAAAACTAATAAAAATTACATAAGCATATAAAAAAATGACTTCAATTAAAATGAAAACTGGAAATATAAATTAAATTAATTCAAAATGTTAATAAACACCATTTTGTATATAAATAATACTAAAATAACACTGGTCCATTACGCATAATGTTTCTGCATGTCTGAGATCAGCTTTAAAATAGAGAGCAACAGCAAGGTTATAGAAGTAAAACTCACATGAATTTTCTTCATAATGAAATGCTAAAATCATAATGAAATGGCATGCCTTGTCCTGTAGGAGAGGAGAGTTGCAGCAGTGCTGAATGGCGGTGCAGCAGCTGTCAGTGCGTTTCGGTCAGTATGTGTTGTGATGGACACCCTGACTGCAGAGATCATTCAGACGAGGAGGATTGCGCTGAACCTCCACCATGCAGCACGCAACACCGCTGTCCAAAGAGCCAGGAGTGTCTGCTGGACGAGTGGATATGTGACGGTGAGATGGACTGCAAGGATGGCACAGATGAGAAGTTGTGCTGGGAATCTGTGCGTTAAATGACCAAAAGCACATTATTATACATTATAAAATGATTCAATTTTGACCACCTTTCCCATGTGAGACAGAACTGTAAGGTGTCTCCAGTGCAGTGCGGTGAGTTTCAGTGGCCGTGTGCCTCTAACACACAGTGTATTCGAAAACCTGGCGCTGTGACGGCTCTGAAGACTGCAGGGATGGAAGCGACGAATCTGGTTGTGAGTTAACAGTTTTATCAAACTAGAACAGGCTGAACCCAGACCCCAATGAAAGTTCATTTTCATTAAATGTTAGAAATGATTTTAAAGTCAGCATGAAGTCAGAATTGACCCTGCTTACTTTCTTGATGCACATTCCTGCTCTTTTTTGAACACTGATTTAACAATTCTCCAACCACCTATCATACAGACATTTAATTAAAACATAAAGACAATTCTCAAAGGAAAAAAAAATAAAGGTTTCACTCATTTATTACCCTGCTGGACTCAGAAATGCATCACATTACAGAAGTAAAAAGTGTTTTGTATTTATTATAACTTTCAAGTTAAAAAAACAAAAAAAGTGTTTAAGGTTCTGATCAGGAACACTTTTCAAGAATCCCCATTTATAAATGGATGCTGTGAGTCACTCCACAGGAATAACTGGTGGGACATTTGTATAGACTAAAATTAGGGAAACCTGCTGTTCAAAAAATTTGGGTTTGCTAAAATGTTTCTGAAAAGGCTGGATTTTATGTGATCAGTTGAAACAGTAATATTATGAAATATTTTGGCAAAAGAACTGTTTTCCAATATTACCTGGATCAGTATCTATATCTGACATAATCCATAGTAAATGAGCCTCTGGTGTGTGTTTTGACAGGTCTGAGTGTGTCCTGTCCTGCTCATCTGTTCCAGTGTGGTAGTTCGGCGTGTGTGGACCCATCTCAGCTCTGTAACGGGGTCATTAACTGTCTGGACGGTTCTGATGAGGGTGGGACCTGCCAGATAGACAAATGCTCTGAACAGTCAAAGTGTGCACAGGACTCCCACAGCACACCTGCAGGCATGGTATGATTTCCTCTTACTGTTATTGTTAGATAATGTCTGCTTTGAATATTAAAAACTACCAGTCCTATGAATTATGAGTAATAATATTAACTTGCACTACAGTTCAAAAGTTTGGGGGTGGTAAGATGTTTTTAATGATGTTGAAAAGTCTCTTATGCTCATCAAGGCTGCATTTATTTGGGGGAAAATGCACTAAAAACAGTAATATTGTGAAATACTATTATAATTTAAAACAACTCTTTTCTATTGTAATACATTTTAAAATATAATTTTCCCTATGATGGTAAAGCTGAATTTTCAGCATCATTACTCCAGTCTTCAGTTCGATCCTTCATTCTAACATGCCGATTTGTTGCTCAAGAAACATTTCTTATTATTTTCAGTGTTGCTTAATATTTTTGTGAAAACAGTGATAGTTTTTTTTTTAGGATTCTTTGATGAAATAGAAATGTATGTGAAATACAGGTGCATCTCAATGAATTAGAATGTCGTGGAAAAGTTCATTTATTTCAGTAATTCAACTCAAATTGTGAAACTCGTGTATTAAATAAATTCAGTGCACACAGACTGAAGTAGTTTAAGACTTTGGTTCTTTTAATTGTGATGATTTTGGCTCACATTTAACAAAAACCCACCAATTCACTATCTCAACAAATTAGAATACTTCATAAGACAAATAAAAAAAAAAAAAAAACATTTTTAGTGAACTGTTGGCCTTCTGGAAAGTATGTTCATTTACTGTATATGTACTCAATACTTGGTAGGGGCTCCTTTTGCTTTAATTACTGCCTCAATTCGGCGTGGCATGGAGGTGATCAGTTTGTGGCACTGCTGAGGTGGTATGGAAGCCCAGGTTTCTTTGACAGTGGCCTTCAGCTCATCTGCATTGTTGGGTCTGGTGTCTCTCATCTTCCTCTTGACAATACCCCGTAGATTCTCTATGGGGTTCAGGTCTGGTGAGTTTGCTGGCCAGTCAAGCACACCAACACCATGGTCATTTAACCAACTTTTGGTGCTTTTGGCAGTGTGGGCAGGTGCCAAGTCTTGCTGGAAAATGAAATCAGCATCTCCATAAACCTTGTCAGCAGAAGGAAGCATGAAGTGCTCTAAAATGTCCTGGTAGATGGCTGTGTTGACTGTGGACTTCAGAAAACACAATGGACCAACACCAGCAGATGAAATGGCAGCCCAATTCATCACTGACTGTGAAAACTTCACACTGGGCTTCAAGCAGCTTGTATTCTGTGCCTCTCCAGTCTTCCTCCAGACTCTGGGACCTTGATTTCCAAATGAAATGCAAAATTTACTTTTGTCTGAAAAGAGGACTTTGGACCACTGAGCAACAGTCCAGTTTTTTTCTCCTTAGCCCAGGTAAGATGCTTCTGACATTGTTTCTGTTTCAGAAGTGGCTTTGTAGCCCTTTTCCTGAAGATGTCTGATGTCCGTGGTGACTCTTGATCACTGACTCCAGCTTCAGTCCACTCCTTGTGAAGCTCTCTCAAGTGTTTGAATCAGCTTTGTTTGACAGTATTCTCAAGCTTGTGTTCATCCCTGTTGCTCGTGCACCTTTTCCTACCCCATTTCTTCCTTCCAGTCAACTTTTCACTTAATATGCTTTGATACAGCACTCTGTGAACAGCCAACCATTCAGTAATGACCTTCTGTAACTTACCCTCTTTGTGGAGGGTGTCAATGATTGTCTTCTGGACAACTGTCCAATAACAAGCATCCATGCATATGTTCACTTCTCTACCCATGGATAAAACTAAAGTCCCTAAAATAAGCCTACTTTGTTTTCTTTATTGGTAATCTTGGATGTACTGTATGTCACAACACCAATTCAGCTTAATTGCAACTTTAAACATCTGAGTCTTTGTGAGATATTCCACATTGTTACAGATTGGTTAGTGTTGTCTAGCTGGTAATTGCAAAAATGTTTTGCACTAAATCCAACTGTTCTCCAGCAAAAAAAAATTTCATACATATATATATACAGGTGCATCTCAATGAATTAGAATGTCGTGGAAAAGTTCATTTAATTCACTAACTCAACTCAAATTGTGAAACTTGTGCATTAAATTCAGTGCACACAGACTGAAGTAGTTTAAGTTTTTGGTTCTTTTAATTGTGATGATTTTGGCTCACATTTAACAAAAACCCACCAATTCACTATCTCAACAAATTAGAATATGGTGACATGCCAATCAGCTAATCAACTCAAAACACCTGCAAATGTTTCCTGAACCTTCAAAATGGTTTTACAATAGCCTATACAATCATGGGGAAGACTGCTGATCTGACAGTTGTCCAGAAGACAATCATTGACACCCTCCACAAAGAGGTTAAGTCACAGAAAGTCATCACTGAATGGTTGGCTGTTCACAGAGTGCTGTATCAAAGCATACTAAGTGAAAAGTTGACTGGAAGGAAGAAATGGGGTAGGAAAAGGTGCATGAGCAACAGGGATGACCACAAGCTTGAGAATACTGTCAAAGCTGATTCAAACACTTGGGAGAGCTTCACAAGGAGTGGACTGAAGCTGGAGTCAGTGATCAAGAGTCACCACGCTCAGACGTCTTCAGGAAAAGGGCTACCAAGCCACTTCTGAAACAGAAACAATGTCAGAAGCACCTTACCTGGGCTAAGGAGAAAAAAAACTGGACTGTTGCTCAGTGGTCCAAAGTCCTCTTTTCAGATAAAAGTAAATTTTGCATTTCATTTGGAAATCAAGGTCCCAGAGTCTGGAGGAAGACTGGAGAGGCACAGAATCCAAGCTGCATGAAGCCCAGTGTGAAGTTTCCACAGTCAGTGATGAATTGGGCTGCCATTGCATCTGCTGGTGTTGGTCCATTGTGTTTTCTGAAGTCCACAGTCAAGGCAGCCATCTACCAGGACATTTTAGAGCACTTCATGCTTCCTTCTGCTGACAAGCTTTATGGAGACCCTGATTTCATTTTCCAGCAGGACTTGGCACCTGCCCACACTGCCAAAAACACCAAAAGTTGGTTAAATGACCATGGTGTTGGTGTTCTTGACTGGCCAGCAAACTCACCAGACCTGAACCTCATAGAGAATCTACGGGGTATTGTCAAGAGGAAAATGAGAGACACCAGACCCAACAATGCAGATGAGCTGAAGGCCACTGTCTAAGAAACCTGGGCTTCCATACCACCTCAGCAGTGCCACAGACTGATCACCTCCATGCCACACCGAATTGAGGCAGTAATAAAGCAAAAGGAGCCCCTATCAAGTATTGAGTACATATACAGAAAATGAACATACTTTCCAGAAGGCCAACAATTCACTAAAAATGTTTTTTTTTATTGGTCTTATGAAGTATTCTAATTTGTTGAGATAGTGAATTGGTGGGTTTTTGTTAAATGTGAGCCAAAATCATCACAATTAAAAGAACCAAAGAGTTAAACTACTTCAGTCTGTGTGCACTGAATTTATTTAATACACGAGTTTCACAATTTGAGTTGAATTACTGAAATAAATGAACTTTTCCACGACATTCTAATTCATTGAGATGCACCTGTACATATATATATATATATATATATATATATATATACACAGTGCCCTCCAAAAGTATTGGAACAGTAAAGACAAAATTGCTCTGTTGGCTGTGGAGTCAAGACATTTACAAATATGATTAAAAGATGAATATGAGACAAATCTACAGAATGTCACATTTTATTATTGGGTGATTCAACACACAGATGTTTTACCAGCTAAGAAGTTCAGCATTTTTAGAGTTTCATCCCCCTATCTGATGTGAGAATGTGGAGTCTGAGGCGTGTGGCATTACGCTGTGTAACGACAATGGTAAATGTTCTACCCAGAACGGAGTGACGGTGTGCGTCTGTGAGGCAGGTTACAGTGGAGAGCACTGCCAGGAACGCTCGAGTGGGCTCTCACAGGGGCCGGTTCTGTATGGAGTAATTGGATTGTGTGCCGCTGTTGTTGTCCTGGGGGTCACTGTCAGCATCATTCAGAAGAAAAAAGCCACAAATCAGAGGTATGCTGTAATCTGCTGACCTACATTTACTCATGATGGCTGAAATCATATTTGTTATGAGGAGTAAACCGTGTTTGTGTTTAGGCAAGCAGCACGGGCTGTGGATGTGCAGGAAACAGGCATGAAGGAACTAGAGAGAAGACGAGAGACATCTTCAGCAAAATCTAATGGAAAAGACACTGAATTCTCAGAGGTATGAAATAAGAGAATGGTGCTATTAAACGAATAATTGCAGAAAATGTACTCTCCCTCAGGCATCCAAGACTAGTTTTTCTTCATGGCAACAGATTTGGAGAAATTTAGCATTACATCACTTGCTCACCAATGGATCCTCTACAGTGAATGGGTGCCGTCAGAATGAGAGTCCAAACAGCTGATAAAAACATCACAGTAATCCACACCACTCCAGTCCATCAGTTGTCATCTGGTGAAGTGAAACGTTACATGAAACAAAGAAACAATCCCATCAATAACTTGTTTAACTTCATACCACTGCTTCCAGCTAAAATGAGTCAAAAATAGGTCATGATAAGAGAGTAGGAGGAGAGAAATATGCACAGATCAAGCATGTTTACATGAGAAAATGGTTCAAAACAGTTTTAACAAATATGTCAGTGAATTTTGATGTAATAGGACAACTTTTTCACTGGAAGAAGCATTATTATAGATTATGGTCTCATATTTTTGATATAATCAATGGTTTAAAGTTAAAGCACGTTAATAATGGATTTCTTTCTTACAAACACAGCTTTTCACTTCACAAGATGTTAACCGATGGACTGGAGTGGTGTGGATTATTGTGCTGTTTTTATCAACTGTTTGGACTCTCATTCTGACGGCAACCATTCACTGCAGAGGATCCTTTGCTGAGCAAGTGATGTAATGCTACATTTCTCCAAATTTATTCTGAAGAAGAAACACTCATCTACATTTTGGATGGCCTGAGGGTGAGTAAATTTTCAAAAAAAAATTATTTTTGGGTAAACTATTCCTTTAATTGCAAACCTATTAAAAAGTCCTCATTAGCAAAAATGGTGTAATATTTGCTGTGAAAATCCTTTATGCGGTTTTGAAATAACTGATGTGATTTTCTTTTTTCTTATCTTTTTTTCTGTCTTTAGGAAAATGTGGTAACATCTGTGGGCTAGCTTCAACATCCTGGCTGTAGCATCTTGTTTTCTTTGAAATAAAGGCTTGTTGCATTTTGAAAAGTCAAATTCAAAGTCTAGTTTGTACAATTACCTTCTATACCATCTGTAAACAAACTGTTTTCATAACCATCATTCTGTTCTTATTCAATTAGTGTAAAGGCAGAATAATATGAAACTTACCAACTTAAATGACGATATCTTGGTTTACCACATAAATACTGCAGAAATTTATTTTGCCACAGCACCACATTGTATACCTTTCAAAATGAAAGATTAAAGTCAAGTTTTAAGAAACCAGTTGTGAAATGATGCTCTTGACCACAAAAGTTTGGGAAGAAAGTTAATAGACGGGGCTACATAGAAAACTCTGGCCCCACCAACAATATGACCTAAATATTGCAACAAAGAGGTTTAATGTATATTTTATGCAATTTACAAAGTACTAAGGACTAAAGTACAACACTAGAGAAGATCTGTGACATCTCAAGGTAACAATTCATAATTTGTCCATTTTTATATTTCATTTTTTTTTAAAACATTTGTCCACTAAAATCAGTTTTCTAAAACAGGATGAAGAATCTCATCATTTTTGCCAGCCTATTAAGCATCCCCCTTGGCTTCCCAGTGGGTTCACCTTTACATAAGGTGAGTTTCACAATAGTTAAAATGTCATTTATTTAAAATTTAAATTAAATGTATATTTAATATTACATTATTTTTCATGTAACTAAGTTAAATTAAATAAGTTCAAAATTGAATTACATTTAACTGTAGTTGAACTAACGTTGTAGTTAATAATGGTAACATTTTAGATTTGATACTTATTAGAATGCATATTACTAGCATATTGGCTGTTTATTAGTATTTATAAAGCACATATTAATGCCTTATTCTGAATAACCATATTTTAGATTCCTTAATCTTACCCTATACTTAAACTTAACAACTACCTTACTAACTATTAATAAGCAACAAATTAGTTTGAGGCAAACTCATAGTTAATAGTGAGAATTGGTCCTAAAGCTATTGTGACAATTATTATTTCATAATTATTCATTATCAATACTTGATTATTAATAAGACATAACACATTTATATTGTATTTAATTAGGTCTTCAATGAATTTGAAGTTTTAATGTATTTCATAATTATAATACGAAAAGTCAAATTTGACATACTAAGTTATAATTGACAAGATCAGGATTATTATACTGTATAAATTGTTACATGAGATTCAAAAAGGCAGAATTATGATAAAGTCATAGTCAATTTAATTATATTTTTGTCACATAAAGTAATGACATTTCAGTAAAATGTAACCTAATCAATTCAAATCATGTTTTTAGTTTTTTTTTTTTTTTTTTTTATGATCCAGAGAGAAAGACGCAGACGTCAGATGGGTTTTGGTTATGGATATGGGCAGGTTTATCAGTTCTATGTTCCCTTCTTTCAGCCTGGCCTTAACAATGATTTCACTCCTGAAATTTACATTTGCGATCACACCAGACGTTCAATTCCCAGACCAGTGACTTCCACGGCTGCCCTGCAACGCCGGACAACATCAATGGTGCAGCCAGTGCCATTTGATGGTGACCTCTGCCCTCCACCCAGAGATGACGATTTAAACAACAAACAACTACCAGTTTTCGTCTGTTAACCCCAAGGAGTGGAGCTCAATGGGTGGGGACCAACCTTTTTTACCTGGTCAGTCCAATGATCTTCAGCCAGCTTTCGCCATTGTCCTAGGTGTTTTCCTCCCCACGTTTGAAGACAGCCAAGTAACACAAAGTGCCATTCAAAATACCCATGGGCCAAGAGCTCCAGACCCACTAAGGGGGACTGAACCTGACAGAAAACAGAAAGATTGTTAAGGACATTGGCATTTGGCAAATCACTCTATATAAAAATGCGGTAAATAAAACTTCATGACCTTTAAGGCCAGTTCACACCAAGGATGATTACTATAATCTTAACTACTACGTTTTAATAATTGTTCTAAATGTGCTGTCACATTAACAAGATGTTTGTGAATTTTTGCAAACAAAAAAGTTCCATTTGCTCTTGTTAATAGAGTGAACAAAGCACAACTCCGAAATATAAGCCCATTTCCGCTATGGAATTAAAAAAAAATATTTGCGACTTTTTCTTGCAATTCTCAGTTTATATCACACAGTTCTGACTTTTTCTTCGAATTGTATGATATAAACTCGCAACTACAAAAAGGTCAGATTTGTGAGAGATGAGAATTGAGAATTGAGAAGGAAAAAAAGTCAGAATTGAGTTTGTTTCTTGCAATTCAGAGAAAAAAGTCAGATTTGCAAGATATACCCCTGGTTTCACAGACAAGGCTTAAGCCTAGTCCTAGACTAAAATGTAAGTCTTAGCTGTTTCAACTGAAATAAACTTGCACTGACTGATCTTAAAACATATCAGTGCCTTTGTTTTGTCTCAATATGCACACCAGTAATTTTTTTTTCTAAGCATGTTTATAAAAATTACTGAATGTCCTAATTGAACTATGGCCTAATCCTGGCTTAGTCTAAGCCCTGTCTGTGAAATGGGGCCATAAAATCCAAATTGAGATAAGTTATTGTTCTTGGTGTGAACAGGTCTTTATGAATGCATGTCTCACTGAAATAAGCAAACTGCAATGCATTTCTTTCTTACATAATCATTTACTTTTAAAGTGTGTTGGAAAATTTACCAAACAAGATGAAATGTTAAACAGTAATAAATTACTCGCTCTAACCTAATTTTGAACTAACTTTGTTACTCTTTTTTTATGCAATGAAACCAGTGATCAAGTTCAGCAAATGACAAAAATGCACCATAAAGTCCATATAATTTGTGCACGGTATTAAAATTCTTCTGAAGACATTTTCTTTGAGAAACCTTAAATTTAAAGGGATAGTTCACCCAAAAATATTCTCATTTACTCACTTTCATATATCGTTCCAAACTTGTTTGATTTTCTTCTGCAGAACACAGAATAAAAAAATCACAAAATAAAAGGAAGTCAGTGGGGTCCAGTGTTGTTTGCACCCCAAAGTATCATCTTTTTTTTTTTTTTTTTTTCCACAGAATAAAATCATATAGGTTTGGAGTGACCTGAGGGTCAGTAAATGGACAGAACATTCATTTTTGGGTGGACTATCCCTTTAAAGTATCTTCAGTTTTCTGTTTGTGGTTTTATTTCAAAGTTTATGTGCTTTGTGTTGATTTAAAAATAAAGATTTGACTGGTTTCCTGATGTGTTTTTGTCTTCTGACTGGAATCTCTGCTGTAGGCTGTTTCTGTCATACTGTGGCTAGTCTGATCATGTTTTCACCACTGACATGATTAATGTGTTTTGTTATAAAAACATTTGAGGGTTTTAGATTAATTCATCTTCCCCATAAGAGTTCACAATGACTAGATTAAAAACAAACGATAGGTTGAGCCCCTGGGTGTGCTTTCAATTAAGCTCAGCCAACCACCTCGTGGTTAAATTTCTTGAAACAAAACATGTTTACTGGAATTAACAAGTCAATTTTTTGGTAACCATATGATTTCTTCAGTGTAGGTCTGACTTCCGTCTAAACGGCAAACCGAATGTGAAATTACAGAGAAAAGGAACATAAACATATCAGTGATTTGACACCAAACGTAAATTGTATAATTAAATCATATATAAATATGCACAGCTCTGTTCCACTTTCAGCACAAGACTGACGAACTTGGAATATTCTTGCATTTTTCTGTGGAGTTTGAACAAGCAGGGTAATATTTTACCAATTTATACTTTCATAATCCAGAGCATATATGATTTTTTTGAAGCATGTGTTCTTTTAGTAATGTTAACTAGTAATCCCATTATTGATTGTTTTTATTATTAAGATGAACAATTTTCATTCTCTAACAGGGAAAGACGTTTGATAAAAGATGGATGGTTTGGGACTAGCACTGTTTGGAATATTTTTAGTGTCATTCACAGCTTCCAAACCGGTAAGAAGATATTTTAATATTTAAATTCAGGCTATGTTTATTTATGCATTCTCAAATTAAGCATGATTACTTAAGTGAACTAGGTTATATAGGTTATAAAAAATACATATAAGGATATCCTTAATTTCTGTTTCATTTAGTCAATTGTTAATGCAAACTTTATTCTATTTATTGTATCCATGTAAAACACTTTGAATTAGCACCTTGTATGAAATGTAGCCTGCAAAAAAAAGAAAAGAAAGTTTTTCATTAGATGAGTTACGTGGATTACCAGTGGTTATTAGATCATCTGTAAACATGTTTAAAACCCATCTAAAGATGTATTTAATAAAGCCTTTGCTATACTTTATAATGATCAATGGTTTTGAATTTTATTTTTAATTTGATTTTCTTTTATTTCAGTTTTTTATCATATTTTATCTTCATCTGACTGTACAGCACATTGCTGCACTATTATTCACTAAGTGCTTTACACATTAATTTTGATTTGCATTTGAAACCTGTTGATTATCTATTTATAACCCTCTGACAGGTTAGTCTGTATCACCAGTTGACTCTATCCAGTCCTGAATCCACTGAATCAAACGAGTTGAGTTCTTCAGAGGAGGTCCCTCTACCAAAAACGACATTACAACCCATTGAGCTGAACACCTTGGGACCAGACAGTCTGCACCAAACCAACAACCCTACCGCACAACCAGGCCTTCCACCGACCACATTGGACCCTTCCCTCACAGTACAAGAGGTTGTGGAGTACGACTTAAATATAAGCTTTGTTCCTCTTGATCCAGTTGTGCCAGTTTCTGGTGGACCAGATGCTGGAAGAGTTGTGGCTCCAGATGTCACCACCCCAGAACTACGATGTTACACGGTCCCGCTCACCAGTCCTGAGCCAAAACCTGCTAGAGGAGATAACATTTAATTAGCCACTGTGCTGAATATTTACTATTCTCAGAAATGTGATGGTGTTTGAGGCAGGGTTAACTTTGTAAGAGGTTGACAGACCTTGTATCATCTTCACTGTTCTTCTGTAGCATTTTTCAGTTGAGTTGAATTATCTTCAGAAATACACAATATAACTTTGACCTATTGCATTTGTTAAAATGGTGTCTGTTTATTTACATTTTTCATTATCGTTATTAGTTGAAACGGTGTTTCTTAAGAAATATGAAATTGTAATATAAAGCAAATGACAAATAGGCATCCTGATGCTTGTTAGACAAGGTTTTAGTTTTAGTTCCAGGTTTTTCAGGAACTTTGCAAATTCAAAAAGTAATAAAAACATGTAAAATAATATAGAGTCAGTTCATTTCATATTAATAAATCATAGTTATGTCTTTTACATGGGGTTTGCTGCCACATTTTGAAAATGACCCTTATGTTAAAGGAACAGTGTTATTTTAGTAGCCTATCATTTATATTTTGAATATTTTGAATTTATTTTTTCTATTTTCTATTTTAATTTTAACAGGTTTTTGTAGTTTTTCTCTTTATTTAATTTTAGTAGTTTTATTTTAAGCAAAAATGTGAAATGTTGCCTCAGCAACTAGCTGAAATAAACTTATGCCTTTTTCAAATTTTATTTCAGTTAATCTTCATTATATTTCAAGTTATTTCAAGTTTCTGGTTAGCCTATGTGTTACTGAGGTAATTCCTGTGGCTGAAGTTGGCTACATAGGCCTAACTCTTTTGAGAGTAATCAAAAACGCGATGTTTAAAAAACGCGATGCTCCATGTGCGAGGCGCAAGCGGTCGTTCTTAAAACAGTAAAAAAGTAGTGCAGTGGAATGCAAAAACGCAGCGATGTAAAAATGTGTTCTGTGAACAAGCCCTTAAACACTCACCTGAAAAACATTCACACAGAACGCATTTTGCGTTGAAAATTGGAAAAAAGGTGGAATTCAAGGTCTCCCGACGCGTTTTTTAAAAGTTGAACAATTCAATTTTAGTACTGCAATTTTAGAACGCCGTGTCAAGCGCGAGACGGTGAAAAAGATGAGAGAATAGAACGTAACTGTCAAGCACAACCGTCTAGCACACGTTTAAAAGTATGGGAAGCCAAACACACCTAAAGTGGGACGAAACAGCACAAACTCTTTAATACCGCGCTGTTTCGTCCAACTTTAGGTGTGTTTGGTTTCCCATATAAAAGCAATGGCAGCAGCGTGGTAGTGCAAAAACGTTCTGTGTGAACGGCCCCTTTAATAGTGATGGGTCGTTCTTGAACGATTCGTTCTTTTTGAACAGATCTTTAATGCGACTCGGGAAGAACGAGTCGTCTCGAGGTGTGATTCGTTCAGTCGCGCATGCGCAAAATTCTATAGGTTCTGTACTGGAATTAGTCAAGCAGTTCACCTGTTTCGAGTCTTTGGGTTTTTCGAGTCGTTCGTTCATCACGTGACAGCCCCATAAGCTTTAACCAATGCAGTCTGAGCCGGAAAGAGAATTGATAATAATAACCAACTCTTTATTACCTTTGTTACCACATTCAGTGTTATGGAAAAGAACCATCATGACAGAAATTCACACATTTATAAACTCTAAGAAATAAAAAGCTACAATTTGAGACCAGAAACGCATCACGTAACTGTAAGATAACAATAATACTACTACTAATAACAATAACAACTATGCCCCCGTTTGTGAGGAAGCTTGTAAATTAACTAATTTCTCTATCCAATGCTGTCACGTCACGTGACAGAACGTACGACTCGAGAGATGAACTAATCAATTCTCTTTCCGGCTCAGACTGCATTGGTTAAGTATATGGGGCTGTCACATAACGAACGACTCACACCAGAAGACTTGTCAGATAAGAGGTGATGAGCTAATCATAGACTGAAGACCCAGGTAAACAATGAATTAATCTTTTCTGTTTCTTATAGCATTATAGTTTTGTATTGTTTGTAGTGTGATCAACGTTTGCGTAAGTAGTAGATGTGTTAGGGAAGTAACACGTAACATTTTAATTATATTTTGCTAAAATGAACGAAATGATTTGCTGAACAAGACTCAAAGGTCCGAGTTGGTAAAATGATCCGAACTTCCGATCGCTACCCTTTAACACTGTCTGGGGTTGACGGTTTCTCAGGCAGCTCACAACATCTTGTTCACTGATACCGCAGACTACAGATTTCAACCGCTTAATAACAACTGCTAGTTCACTGTTAGAGCCGTTATAAAGTAATAATCCATCTATTTTCAGACACCCCAGACGTTCTCATTTGGTTACCACATCGTGTGGGTGTATCTAAATTACAGAAGCAGAACAGTACCATAAAGACTACATTTGACACTTTGGTAAACTATTTGCGTAACAAACTTGTCCCTCATAAAATTTTTATTCTAAAAACCCAAAGAAAAATCCTGAGGTAACCCATGAAACAAGATCTCTATTGAAATTTAATGGCCTATAGATATATAATTCATATAATTTGTGTGAAAAACACCACCATACTCCGAAGTCAATGGTTCAAAAGATGTCATCTCTAATATAGCTGTATAGTTTGAGAAAAGCACATAGTGTCTCATGTGACCTAAAGAAGCATGAACTTGTATTTCCCAGCCCTGTCAGTGATGGTGAGCTCACCATTCACTGCTGTTGGCTAAACACAAGGCTAAATGTATGTGGAGGTCACAAATAACCCATAACCACAGCCGTGGGAACGGGAGTCAGATGTTATTATAGGTGTATCATATCAGGGTGGTGCAATCTAATGGTTAACGATCGGGGTGCAATGTATGCAATGTGATCATTTTATTTTATTTCTGTAATACAATGTTTGTTGCTTGTCCAGTATTAATCAATAAATACCATTAAATAATTTTAAAATTAACAAAAGTTCGGAAATGATGTCCACTGTCCCTGAATGAATATCAGAGCCCATGTTGATACATTAAAGCAGATAAAAGCAAAAGCAGATAATATGTTTATCCACTCAGCACAGGATAATCTTTAACATTCTTTATGACAAAATGCATGTGGAATAGTACAGTTGGTTTCCATCACAGAAAATTAAAGAAGCCTCAAATGTTATTATCCTTTTTAATCAAGCAAGAAAAATAAGAGCAGTTCTACAGACTTGAGAGAGGAGCAGTAAGGGAGGAGAGCTTGTATTCTATGTATCAGTTCTATAAAAGCTTAACTGAGAGATGATTTCTGAGCATAAATGTCACTCGTGGTGCTCTGTGTTGGGCTCTTCTTCAAGTGTCTGCTCTGCAGACTGTTGTGCGTCTACAGGAGGAGCCGCGATCAGCCCGCCGTCCTGCGCAGTGTTGTAAGAGCCACAGGAGCTGCATTTCATGCCCAACACGTGGAAGGAGACAGTGCAGTGAGCCTGGCAGTCATTGCATATGATCTGTGAACATAAAAACATACATACATACATACATACGAGTATT
Source organism: Spinibarbus caldwelli (assembly GCA_039654775.1). NCBI lineage: Eukaryota > Metazoa > Chordata > Actinopteri > Cypriniformes > Cyprinidae > Spinibarbus > Spinibarbus caldwelli. The sequence goes on along the minus strand of CM077223.1, from coordinate 4,458,698 downwards.
GTTTCTTAATAAATCTGTATAAATCTAAGGCAAATTCTACCATGAGGTAAAAATAATAGAATTCTTTTTTCTTTTTATTTGCACAACATTAATGAGGACGTTCATTTTACTTCAGAAATGAGAACTGGGGAATTAGAGGAAATCCACTTAATTGTCATGAAAACAAACAAAAAAAATATTAATGGTCCTACAAATAGGTGTAAGTTTATTATGCAAATAAAACAATATTTAATCAAACATCACTACTGTAAATAAAACCAAATCATTATTTAAAAAAAGTTCTTGACAGGTTTTGATAGATTATCCAGAGTTGTTATTAATAACTAAATTTATATTTTTTATTGAAATAAAGCTGAAATAAAATACAAATTTGACATGAAAAACTCAAATGAAAATGAGAAATGTTTCTGTGGCATCAAACTGGAACAAGTTAAAAGAACTAAAATTGCTAAAACTAAAACTGAAGAAAACTATAACAAACTGAAAATAAAATAAAGTTAAATAGAAATGTTTAAAAGAACAAAAACTAATTAAAAAAGACAAAATAACTAAAATTTAAATACAAAATTAAAACTGAAAATATAAAAAAAAGCTCATTCAAAATATGAATTAATATTATAATAGAATATAAATAACTCAAAAATAACACTGAAATAGATTCACCTTATAAATGGCAGAAAAAAACTAAACTACTTCAGCCACATGCTGTAAGCTAAAATAATCATTGAGGTTCACAGTAAAATGACCAAAGTAGATACTGCCACATCTGAGCTGAACCAAGCATTTTACAACTGCAGGATATGAGCACGTCACAGACTCATAAAAGAACATTCACTTCTGCTTGTGTTTGCAATGCTCCTCATTTGTATGCACATTTAGATAAAATGTCTGTTAAATGAATACATGTAAATGACGGATCTGTTACCTTGACTGTAGTGTCCTGGTACTCTGTGGGCATGGGAGACTGGGCGATTTCCTTATCTCTCTCTTCCCAGAACTCCTTCATGTTGAAGGCCGAATGCATACACAGAGGACAGCGGTAAGCACTGCGGGACAGACATATCAATTCAACTTTCAATTTTAGAACATTATCATATAAGCATAAGACAAGTTCATGGACTGCACTGAGAATCAAAACATGTAAGCACAGGTCAGAGGGGCTGCGACTCTATATCAGATGAGTAAGTGTGACACTTCTTAAGTTAATCGAAATCTATGCAGAAATATTAACAAGTCATTAGAAAACATTAATGCAATAGTCTCAAAAAAACATCATCCCTTACCCAATTCTGCACATGTCCTCAAAGCACGTTCTCAAAGAGAGAGAGAGAGAGAAAATATTTGCATGCAGTAACTAGGAATTTAAGACTTTCTGCTTTTAAGGCTTTAATTTGTGGAAGGATGAATTAAGACTTTTTAACATCCACTAAATATATTGAAATTTTCATATAAAGATAGTCAAATAAATTTAGTCAAGTGTGTCCAAACCATTAATTGGTAGTGTATATTACTAGTGTGTTAATTCTAGCACAATCAAACACTCACTTGTGTAGCAGATGACCGCAGGGGAGCACATGAGCCCCTATTCTGGACGTGTGGATGTCCTCCATACATACAGGGCAGTTCTGCCTAGAGACATTCTCAACACACTGAAACAGCAAGCACTGATAATTATTTCACTGCTAACAACAAAATGAGCAAGTAACTTTCAAAGAATCAGGAGAACATTTTTCATACCTTGTGATTATCTTTAAGATCAGTGGCTAAACATAGATTGCACTTCGTACAATGGAAGTATTTCTCTCTTGGGCCAATTCTAAAGGTAACGGAGGAGAAGAAGGTCAATGAGAATCTTACTAAAAGAATTACAAATGCATTACTTCGGTTCAATAATGAAAGCGTGTGCTAAATGAATAAACTTAAACGTGATGCAAACCTGCATATCCCGCAGGGCTGGCAGTGGTACTGCTTCTTGTCTTTATCAAAGAGATGGCAAATGTCACAGTAATACTCCCCAAACTTCACCTCACATTCTTTACACATCTGTTGAGCCTGAAAAACACAGAATACACAAGAGCTTTAAAAATATATATATTTTGCATTAAGAAAAAGCCTATTTACAGAAATATTACCTAGATATCTCGACAGGTTTTGTGAGATTCATCCAAGCAAATTCTATGTTTTGTTTAGTACACAGCTCAGATATTACTTTACCTCTTGAATAGTATTGCATGCTGCACATTTGACCTCTCGGACCTTAAATCTGTCCATTTGATGGTTCTCTTCACCATCATGACAGAGTCTGCACATATAAAACTTCCCACAGCAGGGCGCCTACAGAGAGAGACCAAACACATCTCTGCAAATGCAATAGTCCAGTTAGAAGCACCAATGTATTGCACACTGTAAGTGTTTCCATGTTAAAGCAAGAACATCACTGACATCAAACATGCTGCAGGAACAAAACCTTAAACTCTCTATTTCTTTGCCCTAATGAGCAGAGCAACGAGTCTGAACTAACATATCGAATTTGTTGACTTTAAGTCAACAATAATTCGATTTTAGCTCTTAAAATAATCTCATATTAAACATAAAAACCTGTCAATAGGTCTTCAGTGATGTATCTTCCCTTCAGTTAGCTAGTAACGTTATGCTAATTGGAATTGTTTCAATCACACGTTCCCGTGCGACCAAGCAAGCGTTTACCAAAATAATCACGCTAACTATTTGATAACGACAATCATATGACAAACACAAAGTCTACGTTAATTAAATATCGCTCACTTTTAACAAACAGCTGCGAACATAATGCTCACATCCAACTTCTGTCGCAGCCATGTTTCACTTAAATGCTAGAAAACTTTATTTAAAAGTCCTTCGTTGACATTAGTGTTCGGGGGTTCTCGATCTATTACATTGAATTACAAAAAGGAAGAAAACATATTAGGCTATAAATAATATAAAATATATTAAGAAAAATACTGACAATGTGATATTTTTTCTTTTATCCAAACCTTTCTTCCTTACTGATTTGAAAATTATTTTCTGTCAAAAATGTTAAGACAATCTTAATAGTGAAGCTTTAATTTTATGAGTTTTATGTAAACACAGAGGACTTTTTTTTAAGATGACCATGTGTACTAGTCCATGTAAGGTGAAATGTGTAGTCCTAATGAAATGAAAATATGAAGAACTGCATTATATTTCTTGAGCATGCACATCACAGTAGGCTAATCTTTTATACCTTTTAATGGGAACACTGGGACTGTCACAGAAAAATTGTCACATAAGGCTTATATCTCAGCCTGCTGAGTCAAGCACCTAGTTTAAAACTTAAATTATTATTATTACTATATACACACATACATGTATATACACAGGTGCATCTCAATAAATTAGAATGTCGTGGAAAAGTTCATTTATTTCACTAACTCAACTCAAATTGTGAAACTTGTGTATTAAATAAATTCAATGCACACAGACTGAAGTAGTTTAAGTCTTTGGTTCTTTTAATTGTGATGATTTTGGCTCACATTTAACAAAAACCCACCAATTCACTATCCCAACAAATTAGAATATGGTGACATGCCAATCAGCTAATCAACTCAAAACACCTGCAAAGGTTTCCTGAGCCTTCAAAATGGTTACACAATAGCCTATACAATCATGGGGAAGACTGCTGATCTGACAGTTGTCCAGAAGACAATCACTGACATCCTCCACATAGAGGGTAAGTCACAGAAGGTCATTACTGAATGGTTAGCTGTTCACAGAGTGCTGTATCAAAGCATATTAAGTGAAAAGTTGACTGGAAGGAAGAAATGGGGTAGGAAATGGTGCACGAGCAACCAGGATGACCACAAGCTTGAGAATACTGTCAAACAAAGCTGATTCAAACACTTGGGAGAGCTTCACAAGGAGTGGACTGAAGCTGGAGTCAGTGATCAAGAGTCACCACGCTCAGATGTCTTCAGGAAAAGGGCTACCAAGCCACTTCTGAAACAGAAACAATGTCAGAAGCATCTTACCTGGGCTAAGGAGAAAAAAACTGGACTGTTGCTCAGTGGTCCAAAGTCCACTTTTCAGATAAAAGTAAATTTTGCATTTCATTTGGAAATCAAGGTCCCAGAGTCTGGAGGAAGACTGGAGAGGCACAGAATCCAAGCTGCTTGAAGCCCAGTGTGAAGTTTCCACAGTCAGTGATGAATTGGGCTGCCATTTCATCTGCTGGTGTTGGTCCATTGTGTTTTCTGAAGTCCACAGTCAACGCAGCCATCTACCAGGACATTTTAGAGCACTTCATGCTTCCTTCTGCTGACAAGCTTTATGGAGATGCTGATTTCATTTTCCAGCAGGACTTGGCACCTGCCCACACTGCCAAAAACACCAAAAGTTGGTTAAATGACCATGGTGTTGGTGTGCTTGACTGGCCAGCAAACTCACCAGACCTGAACCCCATAGAGAATCTATGGGATATTGTCAAGAGGAAGATGAGAGACACCAGACCCAACAATGCAGATGAGCTGAAGGCCACTGTCAAAGAAACCTGGGCTTCCATACCACCTCAGCAGTGCCACAGACTGATCACCTCCATGCCACGCCGAATTGAGGCAGTAATTAAAGCAAAAGGAGCCCCTATCAAATATTGAGTACATATACAGTAAATGAACATACTTTCCAGAAGGCCAACAATTCACTAAAAACGTTTTTTTATTGGTCTTATGAAGTATTCTAATTTGTTGAGATAGTGAATTGGTGGGTTTTTGTTAAATGTGAGCCAAAATCATCACAATTAAAAGAACCAAAGACTTAAACTACTTCAGTCTGTGTGCACTGAATTTATTTAATACACGAGTTTCACAATTTGAGTTGAGTTAGTGAAATAAATGAACTTTTCCACGACATTCTAATTCATTGAGATGCACCTGTGTGTGTATATATATATATATATATATATATATATATATATATATATATATATATATATATATATATATTTTTTTTTTTTTTTTTTTTTTTTTTGTGGCTTCTTTCAAACTTAAATTCCATTATCATCATATTTTTGTAAAAGCAGTTTTAAACAAAATTACAACTAGCCCATTACACTAAACTAGCATTCTGTCCTATATCCACCTTTAATAGTAGGATTAGATTTGTATTATATAGTTGATCCTTTGTTTTTATATATAATATATATAAATAGCATGCATTGCAAATAACATTTGGTGAAAAAATCCATTATTACATGACCTGCAAACTGCCAAACTCGCCCATTTTGGGGGTCTTGTCATGAACTGACCACAGTGACAGACAGTGCCAGCACCTGCCCCGCTAAGATTAAAAACCTGCCCACTGTCTTTCCCTAAATTATTGCTTAATCTGATCTACTGTTTAAGCCTTTAAGAGTCTATAGGCCACTGTGCATGTATAAGTATATATATTCATGTTACATCTGAAAGCATGATTTGTTAAGTTCTGCTTATGAGCTTCATGTTGTAAAACTAGCTAACATGCTAGATGCCCTTGAGATCTGGAGACATGTGGATGTATTTGACAGCACTAGTGTTTGTTAAATACAGGATTATTTTGTGTATCGATCCTATCTTGCGTCCTGTGATGCTTTTATATGAAAAATAAGAAATAAAAACAGAATAGAATAGAGAAGTGGAATATGGATTATTTCTGAAGAAGTGATAATCTAACAGAGGCCTATAGATGTAGATGATGGCAAATATTTTAACACAAGTTACTGAATAAATATTTATTCTTTCATTATTTAAAAAAAAAAAAAACTCAAAGAACTATAGATAATTGCAAGGAGAAAAAGTCATAAACATCATAGCACGCGCTAAAAATACCACCTACCAGTTAACAGGAATAATTACCTGAGTAATTGAACTTTACTCTCTTGGCAATTTGTAACAATTTTGGTGAATTACTGACTAATTTGTATGAATTTAGGGGTGAAGTTAAGGATGGACTTTTATGCCTAATTCTTTTCTAAAAATCCTACTTTCCCATAGGAATAACATATTATGAATTCATACCAAATCTCACATCGTAAAATAGGTATGTTTTCTCATAAGATCAGGTTTTAACTTAAAGCTTGAAGGTCTTAGTGACCCAGTTACCTTAAGTGACTTTGTCTGGCATTATCTGTCCTGCTCTTTCCATTGTTTATAAAGCTTGATTCATGTCCATTTGAATTAGTTTTGATTTTGAGGGCAGATAAACACACTACATACATACATATTCAAAGAAATATATATGATATATTTATAAATATGATTTGGTGTCAATTATAATTATTAGTGGTGCTAAATTATTAATAATGAAGGATAATGACACTGAAGACTGGAGCAATGATGCTAAAAATTCAGCTTTGCATCACAGGAATAAATTACATTTCAGTATTTAAATAGAAAACTGTTATTTGAAATTGTAATAATATTTCACAATCTTACTGTTTTACTGTATTTCTGATTAAATAAATGCAGCCTTTGAAAGCCTTTTTTCAAAAACATTAAAAAAAACTGTAATTATTCCAAACTATGTATATATAGAAAACTCCTTAGTTTCTTTGTTTCATTCATGAATTCCTTCATGTCCACCAATTCCTACGTCTGTTTGGCTGCTTGTTTAAATGTTACTATCATTATCCTCTAGTAAATACGGCACTCCATTTCTGTGGCTAAAGAGCCTCTAGTTTAGAATGAGTTTATGAATAAGCATTTGGGTGTTGAAGGGGGTCTTAAAACGCATCCGTAACTTGGTAAGACCATTCATTCATTGACACACGGAAAGCATGCCATTTCAAAAAACTCGAAGCAGACGTCACTATCAAGCAAAAGCTTAAAGGATAATGGCATTTAAGTTGAACTCTTAGCTCCTTATAGAGAGCATTAGAGCTCTGGCGCTGCCTCCTGCTTGCCTCTTTATACTTAAATAGGGTAGATTTAACCTCAGTAAAGCTCTGAGATTTACAAGTGTACGGTATACTAGCTATCCTCCTCGAGGAGGATAGCTGAGGACTGAAACGATGTTCAACTTAAAGAGAAACAGGAGACAGAGCCTTTTTCCCAACTGCAAGCTAGCAACCTCCGAGTCAACAGACGATGCCGTTCCGTTTGCTAAACATTGTTTGCTGAAACAGTGGAGCTCTTTAGGTGAACTACAGACGGATATCTATGACATCTTTGGTGACGATGAAGAGGTTGAGAAGCATTCGGAACAAACAATGTGGTTTACAAGCGCATCACCCAGCAGGAATTGCACGCTCAACCTCAACGTTGGTGGAAAGTCGTACCGCATCACCTACAAAATGGCAGCAAGATACCCACAGAGCAGAATCGGACGTTTGGCCACCTATACGGACCTCAACATGAAGCTGAACCTCTGCGACGACTATGTGGTGAAGGACAATGAGTATTTCTTCGACCGAGATCCAGACGTCTTCAACAACATCTTCAACTTTTACAGAACCGGAGTGCTGTGGATCAAGGACGAGCTTTGTCCGAGGAACTTCTTGGAGGAGATCAATTATTGGGGCGTTCGGATCAAATACTCGCAACGGTGCTGTCGGATCCTGCTTGAGGAGAAACATGACGAGTTGTGTGAACAGCTCAAGGTTCAGAAGGAACTGGAGGCAGAGGTGGACGTCGAAGAAAACGAGGAAGCGTTCAATGACATGTTCCTCGGCGAAACGAGACGCTCACTTTGGAACTTCATGGAGAAACCGTTCTCCTCAGTACCGGCGAAACTAATGGCGGTCGCCTCGAGTATGTTTGTGCTGGTGTCGCTGGTTACGATGACTTTGACTACGGTAGAAGAAATGGAGAACATGGCATCTAATGAGTTTAGCGGAAAGACATTTGGAGAGTTCGTAGAGACAATGTGCATAACCTTCTTCACCGCTGAGTACCTGCTGCGTCTAGTTTCAACCCCAGATATCAGTTGCTTCGTTAAGAGCATGCTGAACGCGGTTGACCTCATGGCCATCCTACCACAGTTAATCCAATTCGTGCTCGAAAGCTTTGAGACCTTCAATGCTGGGAAACAACCCACTGACATGGAGACTGTTGGTCAGGTGAGCAAGGTGGGACAGGTGTTACGAATCATGCGACTCATGCGTATTTTTCGGGTTCTGAAACTGGCACGTCACTCGACGGGGCTCAGAGCATTTGGCTTCACGCTGAGGCAGTGCTACCACCAGGTGGGATGTCTCTTCCTCTTTATCGCCATGGGGATCTTCACATTCTCCGCCATGGTTTATACTGTTGAACACGACGTCCCTGATACCAAATTCACCAGTATTCCACATTCTTGGTGGTGGGCATCTGTAAGTAAACATTATTTCTATTAATCATGCAGATATGATAGAGTTGATGTTGAATTTAGTTGAATTACTCACCCTCAAGTCTTTCAAAGCCAGTATTACTTTCTTTTTCCGTGGAAAACACAAAAGGAGATATTTATAGAATGCAACAGTCAGGTTCTGGATGTAAAATCCCATTTATTTTTTTCATAGGAAAACTGATTTTGAATGATTTCGAACCTTTAAGACAGAGCTACTGTGAGCTCCAAGATTGTTCATTGATGGTATATGCTTTATATATATGGGGAATGGCTTTATATATATTTGGTATATGGGGAAGTCGTGGCCTAATGGTTAGGGAGTCGGGCTTGTAATCTGAAGGTTGCCGGTTCGATTCTCGCACCGGCAGGAATTGAAGGTGGGGATTGTGAATGAACAGCACTCTCTCTGCCTTCGATACCATGACTGAGGTGCCCTTGAGCAAGGCACCGAACCCCCAATTGCTCCCCGGGCGCTGGAGCAATGGCTGCCCACTGCTCCGGGTGTGTGTTCACGGTGTGTGTGTGCGCGTTCGTTCACTATTCATTGCTGTGTGTGTGCACTTGGATGGGTTAAATGCAGAGCACCAATTTCGAGTATGGGTCACCATACTTGACAATACGTCACGACTTTCTATATCAGTCCACAGTAGACCAACAAATTTTATAATTTCATTTTATATTAAAATAATAGTTTAAGAGTGGAATTTCTCATGAAAAACTACATTTCCCATAATTCTGCAGACAAATCTCTAGCAATAGCAACAAGCAAATCGCACCGAAAGAACTGCCTACTCCCATGACGCATTGCAATTGACGTAATTAAGTCAGTATCCCTGCGCTCTAAAATGACTTAAGCATTTGTATACATAACATGCATATTTTATATCAATTTTTTTTGTTTGTTTAGTTCAGTGTCACATGATCATTCCAAAATGCTGATTTTTAATTGTTCGTAAATACACATTTTTGTACTTTTGTCTTTTGGTCAAATCAAAGTTTGCAATGTTGTGATTCACCTCATAGCTGGTTGTTTTTGTTCATGGCTTATAACTCCTTAACAAAGACCTTTTTAAAACCCCTATGGGAAGAATTAATGGGAGAAATACTTACAGAACCAAAGCTGCTAAAAACAGAGTGTAAAAGGGCACTGTTGCACTCTGTATAGCACAATGTCCAAGCTGCTCTTTTCCATAACAATGAAAGTGAATGGTGACATATTTGTCAAACATGAGTTTCAGTGAAGTTTCAGTACAAGTTTTTCACACAAAGCTATTATACTTCTTCAGAATTGGAAAATCATGAAAAGTTAACTAATTTTATGACATTTGCAAAGGGGTTTTGTGCTCTTTTTTGGAGCTTTACCACTTACGGTCCCCATCCACTTTCATTTGCCAAACCTCTCCTTTGGTTTTTTCTATGTAAAAAAGAAAATTTGGGAAAAACTTTGGTTTGGGAAAGTCACATAAGGTTGGGTAAACGATGACAGAATTATCATTTTTATCAGTTTACCAATATTTTCTCGTTCCAGGTAAGCATCTCTACTGTAGGCTATGGTGACATGTATCCAGACACCCTCTTGGGCCGGATATTTGCCTTTGGCTGCATTTCCTTTGGGATCATTCTGAATGGCCTTCCAATCTCCATCCTCTTCAATAAGTTCTCCGATTACTACGCCAAACTGAAGTCTCACGAATACACTTCCAACATGAAGAACAGAGGGAAGGTTAACTTCGTCCTGAGAGCCAAGAAGAAACTCAAAGAGTGTGGCTGCATTGAAACTAATGACACTAATGTTTCGTAGAACTAGTGAAATCTATTCTTAGCATTGCTAAGATGTACTGAATCTTGTCTGAATGAGCTCATTTTCTAAAAAGCCTCTTATCTAAAAGTGCCAAATGAAATGTTAAAACACAAGTAATAAGTAACACTGGTACATACTTACAGTCTGTTATTCCTCATCTCCTGTTCCTTGTGCATTATTGATTGTTTAGCTTTCATGGCATGAACAAATCTTTGACAATAAAGTTGTACTACAGCATTAAAGTACATTTTAATATTTGGACACCATGTTTTATTTTCTAATGCTCTACCTAACCTGCCCTTTTGAACTTGACCTGACCGACAACCAAAATAGAAGATTAATCTAATTTACAGTTTCCATGACGTGTCTAATTAACTGAATTAAGACTGTATTTAGCCTCAGCAATTCCTTATTTGTTCTCAGCAATACCAATGTTTTTATTCTTTGAGACCATACTTTTGTGTTGAGATGTTTGTATCATAAACGAGGAAGAAACCTTGGTTGCGAGAAACATCCTCTCTCGTGATACTTTTTAGGTACATGTATGTGTACAATATTACATTATTTATAACTAAATGCATTAATAAGTAATTTAAATGAAGGACAGACCTCCTCTCCGGCTCGTCGGTGAGCGCGCAGTTGCACGCCAGGCCTGTAGGGGAAGTGTGAGGTCTCCGCGCTCATACGCGTCTCTTCTTCGCGTTGTGCTCTGGCGCGTCTCTGACCTCTGAGACCGAGCGCGGTGCTGAACTCCGGTGAAATGGCTCCTCCGGTGCAAGTGTCGCCGCTGATTAAGGTTTGTGTTCACAAATTCATTACTTTGGATGTTTATGACTCGTTTTAAACGAAGAAAAGCGTCTTCAGGATTGCCTTTCCCTCCTTTCTGTCGTGTTTCAGAGCGGACTGTGATGTGTTGACATGGCCTTCGTGCTGAAAGTCATGATATTTCCTTAATTTTCTGTTAATAAAACAGAATTAGGGGTATTAATGATATTTATTCTGCCTTTCAGACAGCCAGGTGGTCTGCATTGCTCGTTGGCATTATCTACGGAAAGCGCAGATATGGTAATAACCACCAAGTTGATCTGAAACACTCTGACTGGTGTTCAAATGACATTCTGTGGACATGTTATGTTATTTATATTTATATATATATATATATATATATATATATATATATATATATATATATATATATATAAAAAACACACACATTTGCAGGTGGCTCATGGAGGTCACATTGATTTGTTTTACAGGTTTATTAACACAAATTTCAACCTTTCAGTTTTGAAGTTCAGTGCGTTTCTGTAGGACAGAATTACAGATATTGGTGTAATTTTATTTTATTTTTTTTAAATATGAAATTGTAACTGGTGGCAGTTATGTGGAAGATTGTTTTCGCCCCTGGATGAAAAGTAATATAAAAAAAGCCAGTTGGGGCTTTTTATCTCACAATTCTCTTTCTTTCTTGCAATTCTTGGTTTATATCTCGCAATTTCGACTTTTTTCAGAATTGCAATTATAAACTTGCGAGGAAGAAAGCCATAAATGTGAGATTAAAAAAGTGACTTTTTATTTCGTGGTGGAAAACAAAAGAGAGAAAAAGGCAGAATTGTGAGATGAAAAAGTTGCAATTACTTTTTTTTTTTTTTGTATGGAACAAGTTTCAAAATTACTATTAAATAAACTCAAAAATGCTACTGCATTTATTGCTGAGAGTTTCAGAATGTTTACACACTTAATAAAGACATTGCATTCTAGTTAAAAAAAAAAAAAAAATCTTTATTCTCCAGATCATCTGAAACCAATAGCAGAGGAGGAGAGGAGAATAGAAGAGGAGGAGAAGAAGGTACGAGAGGAGAAGGAACGCATTGCTAAACAGCTAGCAGAAGGTAAGGTTTCCTCTTGGTATTTAGATATTGTGATTCTTCTGCAGATTCATCTGTTGGTCGTACTGACTGTAAATATTTTTATCCAACAGCTAATGAGGACACAATCTTGAAGTGAGCTGCCCAAATGATGCCTGTATCATTTATATTGTAAAGATCTTGTTACCTGTCTGGATATAGAATGATGCTTGTATTCTGCCACTTTGGTTTTACAGTGTCCTTTTCACACCTTTCACTGTTTTCTAATAGATTAATGCCTCATTTGTGGAATAATAACTGAATACATTGCAAATATATGTGTATAAATTTCCTCTGACACGGTTTATTCTTTCATTGAAGAACCTCTGATTATAATGTGATGCAGATGTAAAACATGCAGTGTAATGTTAAACATACACTGAATCAGAGTTACACTTTGGTAAACATCCACACCAATATTTATTAATAAACTGTTAATCCCCATTTCTTTTTATGTCATTTTGATATAAAAAAAAAAATCATTTGAATGTCCAGGTTGTTCAAAGTCAGCAGCAGCATTTAATATTAAAATTTATTCTGTTTTTTTTTTTAAATCAATACAAGGAAATGCTGTAAATAAAACTTCAGGTTGTTGGTCAAAAATTCATGATATAATCCATTCCAGTTATTTTTTTTTTTTTATCTCAGATAAATTATACCCATGGATTGTCTTATATGCATATTGAATACAAATATGGAAAACAGAGGCTGCACAGACTTGTAGACCTGCTGGTTAAAAATCATTGGCCCGGTTTCACAGACAGGGCTTAGATTAAGCCAGGATTAGGCCATAGTTCAATTATGACATGCAAGTAATATTAATAAACATGCTTTGAAAAAAGCATTACTGGTGTGCATCTTGAGACAAAGCAAAGACACCGATATATTTTAAGATCAGTCTGCAAGTTTATTTCAGTTGAAACAGCTAAGACTTACATTTCAGTCTAGGACTAGGCTTAAGCCTTGTCTGTGAAACCGGGGGATTGTGTTTTTTTTTTTTCCTTTTTCAGATAAACACCCCTAAATGATATGTAAATCAAAATGAACTGTTTGGATACTTGACATGTTGGTCAAACCAGTGTCATCCTGTTCTGGTGAGTGTTTTTAGATCAAAATAAGATACTGACCCTAAGTTTCACAGACAAGGCTTAAGCAAATATGTCAGTGCCCTTGTTTTGTCTCAAGATGCACATCAGTAATGTTTTTTCCAAGGCATATTTAAAAAAAATTACTTTAATGTCCTAATTGAACTATGGCCTAATCCTGGTTTAGTCTAAGCCCTGTCTGTGAAACCAGCCCAAAGTGAAATATATTGTATGTGGACAGACAAAAGTCTGTTTAATCAAGACTACCGGTTCTCTGAATATTTCTCTGTGACAGAATATTCTCCATTTCTTCCCCAGTAATCCACAGCTCTTACTCTATAATAACCGCTCACCTCCAGACTCTCTGTGGAGAGAATAACACAAGCAGGTCAATATGGATCAGAGCTTGAAGTAAAATATTCTGAATCTAGCAAAAATAATACCTGGAGAATAAGTGAAGTATGTGAAAATAGTGTCTCTGTGGTTAATCCTCAGGAAAGTCATCTCATCATTAGAAAATTCCACTTCATATGTTTTTATACACCTAAAAATGACAAGTTATGTTTAGAAGTCTTGAATGAAGAACTAGTTTGTTTAATAGCTGTATTTAAGCAGGTCTTACTTTGTGCCGATGCAGTGATCCTTCCAAATGATCAGAACCTGTCCTTTGGTGATTGTGATGAAACGCACCCCGTTTACCTGTGGAATGATGTGATATTAAAACCAAACCACATGGTTTCTCAATCTCTGCAAAGAATAACTTGCACAAGTTTTGCAATCATACTTTCAAATTAATTTCATGTACAGGCACAAAAAGATTACTTTTGGGCATAGAGAAACAGCAGATGCTATGAAATCACCCCACATGATGACTGATATTGAACTCAAGGGCTGTGTCCAAACCCTGAAAAACAGTGCCTTACTACGCTTTATAAGGTTCATGCTAGGATGCTTTTAAACAGTTGTTCATAAATATGCTGGACACTTGTGAAAATTCACACATCAATATAATTTGTCTAAAATAATGACTAGTTTACCAAAAATACAAAAAAAAAAAAAAAAAAAAACTGAAAAGGTACTCAGCCTCAGGTCATCCAAGATGTAGGTGAGTTTGTTTCTTCATCAGATTTGGAGAAATTTAGCATTACATGACTTGCTCCCCTATAGATCCTCTGCAGTGAATGGGTGCCGTCAGAATGAGAGTCCAAACAGCTAATAAAAACATTACAGTAATCCACACTACTCCAGTCCATCAGTTAAGGTCTTGTGAGGTGAAAAGCTGTTTGTTCGCAAGAAACAAATCCATCATTAAGGCGTTTTAACTTTAAACTGTTGCTACTGGACAAAATATGAGTTCATTATCCATAATAATGCTTCCTCCAGTGAAAAAGTCCATCTCCTGTTGTCCTCTCACATCAAAATCAACCAGCATATTTGTTTAGACTGTTTTGCTTGTAGTCTGTGCTTTATCTGTGCATATTTCTCTCCTGATTCAGACGAGGCAACTTTTTCACTGGAGAAAGGAATAGGATAGAGCAGTGGTTCCCCAGAGGCCCCCCTGCCCTGCACCTTTTGTACGTCTCCTTATCTAACACACCTGATTCCACACATCAGCTCGTTAGTAGAGACCGCAAGAACTAAATTGGGTGTGTCTGATTAGGACATAAATGTGCATACAAAATGTGCAGGGCAAGGGGTCCTCCAGGACAGGTTTGGGAACCACTGGGACAGAGGACTCATATTTTAGCCGAAAGCAACAGTCTGAACTTAAAAACGTCTCAGTGATGGATTTGTTTCTTACAAACATGCAGCTTTTGCTTCACGAGATGTTAATTGCTGGACTGGAGTGGTGTGGATCATTGTGATGTTTTTATCAGCTGTTTGGACTCTCATTCTGACGGCACCCATTCACTGCAGAAGATCCATTGGTGAGTAAGTGATATAATGCTAAAATGATACGGCTGTAATGTTATTGTTACGTCATATTACCACTAACCTGGTTGGGCACTTCCTTAGACTGAGCACAAACATGTACAAGCAGCACCGAGGGGACAGGAAGCACTGCCTTCAGCGTCAGAGAGCCATCGGATGGGACCGGCAGAGGTCCATCAGTCTGTGGATCCTACAGCATACACGTTAAAGACTTCATAACATGGGAAAAAAAAAAGTATTTTCTAGTTGTTTTGTAGATATTTATTCACTCTAAGCTGAACAAAAACAACAACTCATGAGCTCATTAATATATGGACACCCATATGAGAAACAAACAGAAGTCTTAAGGTCTCTCCACACATCTCTTGATGTGAAAAAGCGTAACGAATATCCGGCGAATATAAAGGTATATTAACAAAAAGCAGCCTGTTTAAAACTCAAATGGTCATGACAAAAAAAATGTTTTGGGCGCAAGAAACCTTAAGTAACATTATAAAAAATGAAGTTGAGGGGAAAAAAATTAAATGCTCATTATCTATAAAAGTGTGTTATGAAAAAGTATGAGTGTGTGTGTTGAACCTCTTGGCTCCGTAGCTGTGTGAACTGTTGTGCAGTGGGATAGTCAGGGCTGCCAAAGTTCTCCCACAGTTTAAATGGGTTTGTCACATTATTATCCATGTAGTGTGTCACATACATCAGACCTACAAACACAGACAGGATAGAAATGTAAATACAAGCATATTCTGTTCTATTCAATTCTACATTCTTAAGCAAATATAATATATTCTTTAATTCCTTTTTTTTTTTAAAAAAAACAAGTGTAGTGCTTGTTTGTAGTTCCTGACCCTTTCGTTGAGGTATTCCAGTGAGGCGCAGAGTGATGTCGTCAGTGGTGGAAGAGGTCTGGTTATCTCTGCTGTTATACAGCAGGACGGTGGTCTGCCAGCTATCGGCTGTGTACGGCACCTGAGGGACGTGAACGGTGGCCAGCACACCCACTGAGGAATTCACTTCAGAGCCCTCGGTCAACACCTCAGCCTCCACCTGAGTCTCACCTAAATGAATGCGTGAATATCACAAACAATACCTAACAATTATGCATTATGCGATAGAGTGATAGGTGATATATTTGACTAAATATAATATTTAATTATTAAATATTAAGATTGGTCAATATATCACAATATATACTTTTTTTATGGAAAAGTCATCAATAAAAATAACAAATACAATGAAATAATTATTTATTTTATTAAATATAAGACTGAATTGTAATAAATATAAGATTTTGGTCAACGTACATATTTTCAGCTCATTTGACTTATAACAAATTGAAAAAGTAAAATAACATTAAAATAACAAAACATAACAAAATACAGGGGTTAAAGCAAAAAAAATCCTGAGCCTGAATTTTTTTCTGTGTGTGTGTGTGTGTGGGGGGGGGGGGGGGGGGGGGGGGGGGTTATTGCTTTCCTTATTCAAACTGATTTTTTTCATGAATATATGGTTGACCTGAAGAATGAAATCTGTATCATACACTTGGAAAATTATGAGCTATATCACCGCTTATTGACACTAGGGGAGTGACAATACACTTAGCTCACAAGATGAGACAAAATATAGATACTTGGTTCACTATAAAGAGACAATATTTTAATATTATTTTAAAGAAATTTTCAATGACAAAATATTTGTCTTTTAATTACAAAAAGTAAAACAATGCAGTTGTATTTTAAAATATTTTAACTAATCTAGGGCTGTAACTAATGATTATTTTGGTAATCAATTAATCTACTGATTATTTTGACAATCGAGTAATCTGATGTGTTTTAGTAACACAAACAAACCTAAGTGAAAACCAGGCTTTAGTACAACTATTTATATATAAACTAACGATGAGGCAATAATAATTGCCTCAAATAAAATATCAAAACCAAGTAATTACATGGTTTTATTGAATAACACTGTTAAAATACATCATGTAATATGCCTATACAAAATATGAACATAACCAACTGAAGTACGTTATGTATTATAACAAATACATGCAGAGGGCGCCAACGGCCTGTTTCACTTTACAGTAGTGTGATTCAACGACGTTTAAATCCATTAAATTTTTATATTTGGCTACATGCAAATTCAAACACTTTTATTTTAATATCACGATGTACAATAAATAGCATATTTAGAAATAGGTTGATGTATTCTCCTGTGTTGGCAAAGGTTTATAAATGATGTACGTTACAAATCTAGTGAGAATGCACACTGTTTTCCCAAATGAACATTAAGCAATTCAAATTCACAGCATATGCAGAGGAAGAGTTTAGCCCCTTTCACACATACAGTCTTTACTAGTAAATTACCAGAAAGTTCTCATTAAAAGATAATGTGTGAACAGGACCTTTTCAAAAATCCCGGTAAATTTGTTCTGGCAATCATATCGTTCCTATGGAGATGACATGATTAGGGCTGTGATGGTCGCCGTGACAACCACGTCACGTTGTCTACTGCCACCGGCAGTAGTTCACATGACGCCACAGACTCTATAACAAGCATAATACAAAGTTTGTATACAAGTGTAATAACACTAACAATTGAAAAAGTCTATGCTAATTCACAAATTACCTCAAACGCCATACACGGCGTTTCCTTTAGATTGG
Organism: Spinibarbus caldwelli; assembly: GCA_039654775.1. Lineage (NCBI taxonomy): Eukaryota > Metazoa > Chordata > Actinopteri > Cypriniformes > Cyprinidae > Spinibarbus > Spinibarbus caldwelli. The sequence goes on along the minus strand of CM077223.1, from coordinate 4,440,958 downwards.
CACATTTGAGCGCAGGAAAATACAGTTTATTCTGCATTCAGCAAATTTATTTGATGCTGAGCAATGGACCTTGTTGGGAAACCAAATACTACATCGCTGATCTGGAGCCATCTCCATTCATGTCAACCATCCGCGTTTGTACAAGTGTCTCCAAGTTCACGTGATCGCAAACTGGTCAGGTTGGTATTGGTGAGGCTTTCTCCAAACTGGCCAAATACAAACGAGACAGCGGTAGATGCTAACATGAAATGTGGCAACATACTCCGCGATTCCCATTCCACAGAGAGCGCGTGCAGAACGGATTTAACGCCCGCTTGTTTGGTGGCGGAGCAGTGAACCGTGTCTAAACCGGACACGACAGGTGTCACGCCGCGTCGCAACCAGACAGATTGAGTCTGTCTACACGGGACATTTGAACTTTGTCAGTATGTAATAAATAGGCCGAGGCAGTTTATTATGTGGGATTTGTCATGTCGCATCCAGTGTAGACAGCATCACTGATTATAATGAGTTCTATAGAGTTTTATCTTGTCGCGCCGCACCGCTCGCGTCCGGTAGACAGGGTATATTTAGCTTTCATATTTAAGGCTACTTTCCTATTTAACTATTATTTATCGGATATTTATTTTAGTGATTTGCAGGCTACATGTTCACTGATGGAAGTGCTAAAATAAACACGTTTGTTAATAGATCATGATCGAGCCTTTTTTTTTTTTTTTTTGCGTTTCAAAATTTTATATATATTAATAATCACAACACCGCGCCACCGGCGGTAGTTGGTCCATTACCACCGCGGTGGTAAAAATCTGCCACTGTCACAGCCCTAGACATGATTACTCTGAGCCGTTTACAAAGCACCGCTTCTTTTTAATTAGTTTTTCTATGTAAATATGCGCTAGATGGACATCTTTGACCATTGCGCCTCGCAGCTTTTTTAACGTGTCATGCTTCTCCATTCATCAGGGCTGCCACTCTGCGATTGGATACTATTATGCGCGTCTCGTGTTTATAAGAGCAGAACATTCTGATTGGCTAGTAATGTTAATTTGGTTGAGAGTGAAAGCTGTGCTCCTCTCACACCATTGGTAGGCGAACTCATGGACTCGAAAGTGATAAACAAGTTTTTTTTTTTTTTAAATGTAGGATTATTTTTTTCCTGTGGCACGGCACGGTGCCGGAGAACTTTAAGCCCTGAAAATATATATATTTTTTAATTAAATATAATATTGAATTGTATTGAATATAATAGGATTTTGGTCAATATCAAAATATACACATTTTTATGGAAAAGTAATTCCATAATTAAGCCCATTTGACTTAATGCATCTGAATACATCAAACCCATCTGCAATTAATTTTTTTAAAGAGTTCTAAGAAATAATCTCCCGGGGTTATACTGTACATAATTGCAGTTAAAAAGTGGGGAAATATAAAACATTGGGAAAAATATGGAATTTTTTTTTTTATCTTGGATTGATGTTAAACATATCGGGTAACAATTTTGTAACCATATTAATGTTCTTGTACTGTTGTCTTGATCAATGTATTCATCTTTCTTGTATAACAAGAATGGAAGAAAAAAAATGTAACTAAGTATTATATTTAATAGTCATTTCAGCTTATTTTAACTGTATATTGCCCAGTAACTTTCATTACCTAACAATGCCAACAGGCCCATCACAGTCAGGACTGGTTTTCGCAGTATCTGCACGTGCGGTGGGTTTGTGTTGTTGATCTGGAATCGGGCGGTGAGAGTGCGCTGGGTAAACGGATGCGGGTGGTAACTAAGAAAAGCATTGTCATTGCTAAGCAATGTGTAGTTGACGGTACTGTTCTGATCAGCGATGAGTAGATTCTGATGCTGTGAGATGACCTACAACACAACAGAGACATGAAAAGGAGACTGAAATATTGTGCCAAATATATCTGGTTCACTAAATTAACAAGCCTTAATGAATTATTAAGGAATGCAATTAATTTAAGAATGAAAATAATTAAAGATCTCATTACAAGTCTAAATATGGGTTTAATGGCTTTTAGTCCATGTCTGATAGCTTTGAAGTAAGGCTGCACAATTTTGGGAAAAAATCTAATAGGCTACAATTCTATATCAATGTCAATATAAATATAAAATAATAATAATAATTATGATTATTATTAATATTAATATTACTAAATAAAAATATTTAACAAAATAAGAACTACTATTGTAATATTTATTTTTTTAATAAAACATTAGTATTTCAGAAAAATATTATAAATAATGACTAATATTTTTGTTTTAAAGTAACTGTAAAATTACAGTAGTATTTATATTTTTTTATTTAATTTTTTTATATTTTTATATCACAACTCTTGTGATTCGACAATTGCACTAAGCAATATTGTGATTTCGGTTTTATTTTGATTAATCATGCAGCCCTATGTTGAGGTCATAGCTACTGGATGTATAAAAAACAATGGCAATTCTTTTCATTTGTCTTGCCACAAATTTGTGTTTTAATAGGAAATGCATCAGTTGAGGAAAGAAAAATACTGTATATGCCAAACATTTTCATTGACATTTTGATATTAAGAAGTGGGTTCAGGATAATATGACTGACTGTAATTCCACTCCAGGTCCAAATAAAATGCTATTTTTACCTTTTGTAAAAATGTAAATCACATTTCGCTATGTCCTACTAATCACAAAACTTACAGCTGATGAAATGAGATCTCAGAATAAGAACAAACAAACACACAACTGTCTACCTTAACCACCATGGCTGCATACGTGACATCTGCTCTCCAGGTGAGTGGTTTGTTCCAGCCAACAAGTGGATCTGCCTCGTCATTGTAGATTGGCACAGAACAAAATTGTGGAAAGCGCTGCTGGATCTCCCGCACAGTGGCCACTTCCTGCTGAAGGATGGGTAATGAGCTGCCACCTCCCTGAAAAACAAATACATACATACTACCATAATCAAAAATATTTTTTCCTTTATTTCTGTGTGAAACATTTGGAAGCTTGTGTCTGCCACAGAGTAAAAAAAAAAAAGTAATGGCTTTATATCTCACAGTTCTTTTTATACATTTTTCCCCTTGCAATTTTTAGTTTATATCTCACTTTTCTCAAAACATTGAGATGTGAACCGAATTACAAGATCAAAATTCAGAATTATGAGAAAAAAGTCAGAACTGCAAGATATAAATTTGAATTAAGAGATACAAACTCAAAATTCTCTGAAAAAAATTCAAAATTAAGAAAAATAAACAGAATTGCAAGATTTAAACTCAGAAGTACGAGAAAAAAGTTGAATATTAAGATATAAACAGAATTATAAATTATAAACTTAGAATTGTGAGATATAAACTCAATTGCGAAATATAAACTCAACTGCGATAAAGTCAGAATTATGAGATACAAAGGCAGAAACTCAGTTGTAAGATATAAACTCATTCGCAAAAAAGTCAGAATTGCAAGATATAAACTCAGCTTTAAAAAAAAAATGTTAGAATTACGAAATATAAACCCAGAATTGTGAGATATAAATTCAATTCGCAAGATATAAACAGAATTCTGAGGAAAAAAATAAGAATTAGGAAATATAAACCCAAAATTGTGAGATATAAACTCAATTGTGAGATATAAACTCAGAATTATGAGATGTAACTCAGAATTACGAAATATAAACAGAATTGTGAAGAATAAACTCAGAATTGCGAGATATAAACTCAACTGTGAGATATGAATTCAGAATTCTGAGTAAAAGGTCAGAATTGTGAGACAAAGACAGAATTGCAAAATGTACATTTTCAATTCGGGGAAAAAGGCCCAGTTACCTTAAAATTATTATTTTTTTACTCCATCTAGGTCAGGACTCAATTACGCATGATATATTTGCATTTTATTATCACTTTTATTTTAGTACAACCCTCATGCACCTTCTTGTGTAGGGCGATGTAGTCTAGCCGTACGCCCGTCTCTCCAGTGAAGTAGTTTGTGCCGTTGTAACAATGCTGTAGCATTTCCCAGCAGTATGGCGAGTGGGGCGGAGAATGACAGGAGTCTCCCGGACCCCCGAACTTCAAGAAAAGACTCGCCGCACGAAGGCCCTCAGAGCAGGCATCATAATAGTTCAGAAACCCTGGAGGAGTGGAGACAGAAAAAATCATGTTCACAACATTGAGGCTGGTGGATTGTCCTCAGCAGAACTAATTCTTCCATGTGGTAGCATTAAATTAAAACTTGTCAGACACTTCCTTTTTTGTCGACACCACGAAAGGCGTGTTTGAGAACACCATGTGCAGAAATACAACACAATATTTCTCACAATACTACTATACAAATGGCACAGATGGACAAGCAGTTATTCAAACAGGATGTGTGGTTGTCTTTATCCAGTCAATGTAATTGACTTTATGAAGTCAATCTTTTTTTAAAAGAAATACTTGTATTTAGCAAGGATGCATTAAACTGATTAAAAGTAACAGTAAAGACATGTTTTAGAATGTTATATTGGACAGTAATTGAATGTTACAAAATAGTTTTATTTCAAATAAATGCTGTTCTTTTGAACTTTCCATTCAATATATTTCTAAAAAAAATAATTCATCATTGTTTCAACAAAAATATTAAGTGGCACAACTGTTTTCAACATTGACAGTAATAAGAAATGTTTCTTAAGCAGCAAATCAGCATATTAGAATGATTTCTGAAGGATCATGTGACACTGAAGATTAAAGTGATGATGCTGAAAATTCAGCTTTGCATCACAGGAATAAATTACATTTTCAAATATATTCAAATAGAAAAGTTTTTTTAAATTGCAATAATATTTCACAATTTTACTGTTTTAACGTTTATTTTTTTATTATTGTTAAATAAATTCAAAACTTCACATTCAGCACTTCCACAAAATGTAATATACATGTTTGCCTAACATAAAGACATAAACATGGACCCTTGTTCAGTTTAGTGCAAATTAATTACATATGTCTATTTTATCCTCTCCCCTCTACATGGCACAATAAAATTGTTGACTTCTATTTAACATATGAACATTAAAAAAATAGCTGCAAATTAACAGGGCCTGAGGTTATGGTACCCACATGTCAGGGTCCCACAGGGTCTCAAGACACGTTTTCAAAATTTGTACAACTAGGACTATTATTAACTTGAGACGGCATCTTAAAAATGCAGCATTCATGGCAGGATGTTCCAAAAAACAAGCAACAGGCAGCTGTTGGTAGTGCTGAATGGTTTGAGACCACCAATAAAATCAATTCCAATTGATTGAGAAAGATTGACAGGATTTTGTCTCACACAACAACAAATTATATTAGACTGTACCTTGGACTGACACAGTGATGTTGTCAAAGTCGTGATTGTTCGGCTCATTCCATGTCTCAAAGTTCCACTGAGAGACAAAGCCAAGGCCGTATTTCCCTACACACGTATAAAACAACAGGAACAAACACAGTCAGAACTTCTGGAGCTTTGTGGTAAAGATCTGGCCTAGTGAACAAAACATTCAAACCCCACAAGAGGTGATTCATGATCTATCACCATCATTAAGACATTACAACTTCAGTCTCATACTCACATATGTATCTTTTGGCGATCAAATAGACCAAATTCCTCCATTCAGTAACTTGACTTTTGTCCTCAAAGTTGCTGAAGGTGTTGGACACGCTGCCCATCAGTTCAAAGCCTTTAAAAACAACCAATCCTCTTTAACACAATGCAAATTTGGGTTAAATTAACCCTAGTGGCAGGACCCTAAGTCTACATTATACAAGCATTCAAATTTGGATTTTGGATTACATACCCGGCTGCAGTCCATTCTGCCAGAGAAGGTCAATCAGCTGGTCTAAGTGAGTGAAGTTGTAGTGATATTCTCCACTGTAAACTCTACACGAAATTCAGAGACAAAATCTTAGTACTACAGTGCACTACATCTAGAAACAGCGAAGCATGAGCAACCAGCAAACAATATAAGATTATTTCAATTATTTGTTAATGCACAAACAGATAATCAATAAATGAGGTCTAATAAACAGTATGTTAAAAGCAGATTCCAAGAGAGAAAAACAATTATATGAGACAAAGTTTTATAGCATTAAGATTGTATGCATTTATGCATGTGCCTTTTTGTATTTACTATAGTTTACATGGAAATGAAAGTGTAAAACTGATGCATGAACAATCTGTAGACAATATAAGAGATGTATATAATAGTAATTCTAGATAAATACTAAAGTCTAGGTATGATATTAAGAAGCATTTAAGAAGGTTACTAAAAAAACATAACCTTATGATAATAGCACTGCTTACTTGCAAGGTCACACAACAATCACATATTTTTAAACAGAAATACTGCATGTATACATATTAATATCAATATCAGCATATTATAATGATTTCTGAAGGATCATGTGACACTGAAGACTAGAGTAAAGATGCTGAAAATTCAGCTTGGCATCACAGGAATAAATTACATTTTAACAATATTCAAATAGAAAGCAGTTGTTTTAATTTGTAATAATATTTAACAATATTATTGTTTTTACTGTATGAAAAAAAAAAAATCACACTGACCCCAAACAGAACACACACAACCCATGCTCTTGGAAATAATATCTTATGGAAATAGCACTGCTTATTTGCAAGGTCAAACCACAATCAAAGAAAAAACAGAGAGAGACGCATACGCATATTAATATCAATCCTATTATCATATGCAAAGTATGTTCTTTTTTAATAGTTCACATTCATTCAAAGAGAAGAAGAGAAAGTCTAACTCTGGTAATACGGTGTAACTGACCGTGCGGACACCAGCTCCAGCATCCAGTGTATCCGCACCTGCTGGATTCCTCTGTGCGGCACAGAGCCGATCAAAGCCAGATTCATCTGCTGGTCTGGACTGAGATCATACAGGTGTGCGTCAGTGTGCGGCTGCGGAGGGCTGCAAAAACAGGAGACAAAAGTCAACTCTGTGCTTAATGATTTTTACCCACTAAAACAATTACACAGACAGTTTTCCAGGAAATGCTTGCAGATGTCACTAACAAAAGAGTGCATAAAGTATTATGGTATTACCACACTTTTATTTCTTATCAATTTTTTTTTATTATTATTTATTTATATATTTTTTTTTTTTAAATAAGGTAACAGTTCAAGCATGCACCATAGTACTGTTATAACAGTACTATTTTGTGTATTTTAACATATATTATAGTATGGTATGTGTGTATATATATATATATATATATATATATACATACACACACATGTACTATGGTATTCTTTACTTTGGAGTATCATGTAAAGACTGTGATATATGAATATGTAATCATGCAGTGTTATGGTTTCCCTTAAAACAGTGTTGCAGTACCATGATACAGTAATTATCAGAAAGTAATACCATGGTAATAAAATTCACATACCATAGGATTTACATGCACTTCCAAGAATGAAATGGTACTCAAAACAAAAAGTTATTATATTATTATGTGTAAGGGGTCGTTTACAACCGTTTTACCTAACTTACCAGAATCCAGTGCTTCTCCAAAAGTGCTTCAAGTTTCGTAGTGGCTTGTCAACATTCACTTGAACCTCCACAGATGAAGATAAAACAAACTGCTGCTGTTTTATCATCAGAACTGATAGAAATACGGTCAATGTGAATGGACTGTGTTTACATCTATACATGCTGCTGGTGACACTTATAAACACTCAAGTTCACTGTACATGACTCACAGTTTCCCTTCATAAACTGCATAAATATATTATCTAATGTTTCGAGTTCCAGAAATCGTGTTCAGTGACATTAAAACACATTTTCACATCTTCAGTGCTCATAAAATGCACTCGCTTTCATCCGCGCTCTTCAGTGAAGTCGGTGCACTGACGTCATAGACTGGCGACTGAACCGTTTCTAGCAGCTGAATGTCGCGGCCTACTGGTTTAATCTGAAATGATTAATTGCAATAAAAAGTACTCGTTTTACATTTACCCTGTATTTTTGTCAGTTTACTTCTATAGCTATTTTACAGAACAGATAAAATAACAATATCGCTAGTAGCCCAACCAATTATAAACATAGATGCTAATGTTCAAATGTCCTAATGTAAAACTTTTTCAAGGTTGTCAATACACCTTTATTTTTTCATTTATTTGTATTTTATTTTATTCTAAAGCAAATATCTGAGGCAATTTAAAGCTTGATGCTTTAGGATAATAAAAGAGACGAGGAAGACATTTTCAGGTTCTTTTTATTGTGAGTAATATAGACAATTGTTGTCCTAACAGGCAAGGCTTAGTTATTTATACAGCATACTTAATATGCATAATACAAAAAGAAGAAATAGAAAATTATATAAAATCATAAGTTTTGGACTAAATTGACATCAAATTAAAAAATGGACTCAAATGAAGGAATAAAACAATAACAAAATAAAAAGTCGTATTCAACAAGAATTCTAATAAAAATAAAATATGACATGAAAGTTATACAGATTTCAACTACTTTACAGTTAAAGCAAAATGCATTAAGATCACACATAAAACAATAAATGATAAAAGTCCCATCCTTTTGTTTTAACTCTTTTTATCTGCTTAAGTCCCTCATCTATTTGACTTCAAATCACACCTGTGTAGTAACCGTCTGTCTACGCTCTCTGAATATAATGGGGGTGATACCGTGACATTAGGCATGCCGTTTTTCTATGGAATTAGATTTGTGCCAATTAAAATGAATGTAACTTTTCAAGAAACCTATGAAAATATAAATTGAAACTGAATAAAATGTCTTTGCAGGCAAAATCTTTGACTTCGTTTTTAACATACTGCATGTTTTGCAACTGTTTTCTCCGCTTTCATTTGCTGATCTATACTTACAAATGCGCTTCAAACAAAGTTTGACAAAAGTAGTCTTTAATAATGCCTAAATATATATCCAAATGCAAAACCTAATACATGCAAATAATTATGACTGAAACCAGTTTCCAGCAACTAGGGCAGGGGTCTGCAACCTTCAACGTCAAAAGAGCCATTTTGGCCCCTTTCCCACCGAATAAAATTCACGTGGAGCCACAAAATATTTGATGCTCAAATAAAGATAACACGGCATATATCTAAAGTTTCAGTTATGTTACAGGGGAGTAGCAATCATTTCAGAAGTGAGGGGGACAGAAATGTCAAATGTAGCAATAATAATAATAATTATTATAATATTTATGTATGTATAATTGACAAAAAATTATTATCTCTTACTTTTAATTAGCTAAGAAATAAAATACACTGCTGGACAATAACCAATAATTTCCCTTCTATAATATTTTTGATAAATATTTTACTAATGACAATTTTATGGTTATGAATGATTGTACTATCAGTATATATACTACAAACACTTTTTCCATTTTTATCACAGAATAAGGCAGAACATATATTTTAGCTTCTGTACTGTAATTAATGCTGTCAATTACCACTGTATAATTTATATTTATTACCTGAAGAAGACTTGAAAAACACACATAAACCATATCGTTTTCACGTTTCATCAGTTAAGTTTTAGGCTTGTTATTCAGCTTAGCTACAGTGATAGCGGGATGCCTGTCAAAAGTTATTATTACTTCTCATATGAGTCCGTTTTGGACTTTTAATTTAAATCTAGATTTATTCACATTGGCCCTTGAAAACCTCTACTTTAACACACTTGACCGAGAAAAAGTGCAGGGGAAGAGTTTAGGTTTTATTAAAAGTCGGGGGGACATCTCCCGTATTGCACACCCAGGGAGCCACCGCAGAGGGATGAGCAACTTTTCCATAAACAAACTTCTGATGCTGACCCAGAGGATGTAGTGGGAGTACCAGAGATCCATTGCCCCCATCAGACAAGAATTTTATTTTGTTCAGACACATCACCTTTGAATGACTGAGATCTTGATCTTCAGACACCTGATATTATGCAAATATTTTAATTTCTTTGGAGCTCTAGATTAAAGCAAACACAGTTCACAAGTACACAAGAGGTTGCACTTTATTCTTATTAGTCTATGATGATCTTGGATTGGCATACCAACAGCATATGATTGTTAAGGGGATAGTTCACCCAAAAATAAAAATTCTCTCATCTTTTACTCACTCTCATGCTGTCCCAAATGCATATTACTTTCTTTCTACTGGACAGGTAAACACAAATTAAGATTTTTAGGCAAATAATCAATTTCTGTGAGTCCTAAAGATGCTTTAAAACCCACACACAGCGACTGTGACAGTAATCCATCTGACCTCAGTGGTTGAATCAGTATCTTTTGAAGTGAAACAACAGATAAGAAAAACACTAATAATTGAAACTTTTGACTATTAACAATCGCTTCCGATCAACCGTCATACGTGCATGGGTTACAATTCACTTGTGTTATGTGGATTCTCAGAGATGGATTATTTTCTTAAAAATCTTTGTATTTATGTCAAGAAAGAAAGTCATATACATCTGGAATGGCATGAAGGTGAGTAAATAATGAGGGAATTTTCATTTTTGGGGTGGACTATCCTTGTAAAGACTGATATTGCACTCCATTATATAACATACTCATTCACTGTTTTGTACTTATACTGTAACAGGAACTGTTGAAAGGATCATTGCAGTGTTTAAAACATAATGAATTTTAAACATATTCTGTATAGTATGTTCTTGTGCATTTTGTGTAGTAATGTAAATTATGAGAATACTGTACTGTTGGTTTTGTTGTTGGTTCAGCAATTGGGGGTTTGTTGACATTCGCAAGAGTGTCCCTCATCTGGGTTATTAAGTCTTGCAACCCCTAAAGTGGGTAAAAACAATATGTGACCCTGTACCACAAAACCAGTCATAAGTAGCACAGGTATATTTGTAGCAATAGCCAAAAATACATTGTATGGGTCAAAATTATCGATTTTTATTTTATGCCAAAAGTCATTAGGATATTAAGTAAAGATCATGTTCCATGAAGATATTTTGTAAATTTCCTACCGTAAATATATCAAAACTTAATTTCTGATTAGTAATATGCGTTGTTAAGAACTTCATTTGGACAACTTTAAAGGCGATTTTCTCCATATTTTGATTTTTTTTTTTTGCACCCTCAGATTCCAGATTTTGAAATAGTTGTATCTTGGCCAAATATTGTCCTATCCTAACAAACCATACATCAATGGAAAGCTCATTTATTCAGCTTGATAAATTATAAATCAATCAATTTCAAAATCTGACCCTCATGACTGGTTTTGTGGTCCAGGGTCACATATATTGTTGAAGTTCTTTTGACTTGTGGCAGTATGCAACACTCAAACCAAATTTCAGAATGCAACTGGCACCACACATATTTTCTTCACAAAATGTAAAAATTTAGTTTTTATTATTTTATTATCATGTTTAAAGCGCAAATTTTATAAATTTTGATATGTGGTGGTAAGCAGCACACTAGAAACCAGTCATCAGAATGCATGTATCTATCTATATCTATCTATCTATCTATCTATCTTTATTTCTTGAAATCAAACATTTGATTATCGACGTTATTATGCATTTAAAAACCTCTAAACACACAGGTGCTATTAAACAAATGAGGAAAAGCATCAAATCTGCATTATCAGTTCATGTGCAGGTAGCTAATAAATCTCTTACCGTAGTTATGTGAACACTTGAAGTGACATTTCCGCAGAATAGAGTATTAATGCTGTTGAAGATGCTTTTAAGGCCTCTTAATTTTGTAAGAATTGGGTATCATCCAATCAGTGATGCTGTTAATTATAATTTCACCTGAAATTGCAAAATGTCTCATGTTACGTCTAATGACAAATTCATTTTTGATTCTATTATTGATACAAAGAGTGTTATTGGTGTTTGTATTCTTGCTCTCCTTCTCTCCCGTTCTCTCTCTTTCTGAGTGTTTGTGCTTGATAGGCTTTATATATATATATATTTACTTTCCTTTACCTTTAACAAATTTACCTTTATTTACTTTCTTTTCATATTTGGCGACTTTTTGTGAAAAATGGAGACTTTTGTGGGTGGTTCTAGAGATTTTCTGAGGAAGGGGTTTGGCAACACTGCTGTTGGATATAAGCAGAGAAAACCAGGAGCAGGAAGACAAAAGATCTGAGTTTTGAGGTAATCATTTCAGTTCAGTGAACAATGTACAATGTACGTTTATTTAAACCTTTTTGTTTTATTTTATTATTATCTGTTTTATTATATCATTTGCTTCCAGTTATTTTATCAGTACAAAAGCAGGATGTTATACAGCTTGATATTACTCTTATCACAATATTTTAATGTATTGTCGTAATTATAAACACACTGATTTGTAGCGCAAATAGTTTTATTGTTTACTGCACTGTTATTCTTCTAGTTAAGGTTATTTAGGCCTACCCATCGGCTAATGTATCAGAAGTCTCGCACATTCACAGAAAATACAATACTTCCGCATTGCAAAATAAGGTGGATCCTCTAGTGGAAACAATGGAGATGTTCACCAAATTCCGATATTAATCAGAATATTGTGTTTTCAGGACTTCTATCGGCCAGGCTTTCCAGTTCAGTCAGCACCTCCGTTTTATTTTCTTGTGCCTGTGGGTCAGTTTGTTGGACTGCAACTTTCCCCCTACAGGTTCCCGAGTCTCATGCGCCCCTACCAACCTGGATGATGACCGTCTATCAGGAGCCAAAAACAATAAACTACGACATTAAACAGGAGAATGGCTTAATATTGAATCAGACTTTAATTTGATATATTTTTAAATTGATAACCTTTAATAATATTTCTAAGATTATGGTATTGAACACACCCCAAGTACCATGTCTAGTCTAACTCAATCCTGGAATTTTTAAATGTTAATTAATATATATTTGTAATATTAATAAATATATACTTTTTTCAATTTTTACTGTAATTTCAGATCTATTTACAATCTTCTTAGCATTTGTATGTCTAATCATTTAGACTCAAGGTAGCCTAGTTATACGCTTGTTCCACATGTTCATGTGCATTCAGATAATTTTAGCTAATTTGTACTGAAACATTAATATTTCACATCATGTGATCACTTGTGTTAAAGTTGAGCAGTATATTAAAACCTGTGCGGAAGACCCTGTTTCTGTTTGCAACCCAGATTTCTAAATAAATGTAGAAATAAAAACTATTTTCCAATGAGGAGATGATGTAGTGCTTGAATTGTCAAACATGATATGCAGTATTTACTGTATTATTTGTAGTTTGGGGTCACTAAGATGTTATTTATTGAAAGAAATTAATACTTTTATTAAGCACGGTCACATTAGATTGATCAAAAGTGACAGTAAAGACATTTATATCATTAAATAGATTTCATTTTCAAGTAAATGCTGTTCTTTTGAACTTCTTATATCCTAAACGTATCTCCACAAAAAATATGAAGCAGCATGTTTTAGAATGATTTCTGAAGGATCATGTGGCGTAATCATGCTGAAAATTAAGCTTTCCATCACAGGAATAAATTACATTTTAAAATATCAAAACAGAAAAAAAATGTAATAATATTTCACAATATTACTGTTTTTACTCTATTTTTGATCAAATAATTGCAGCCTGGCTGTGAATAAGCAACTTTGTTAAAAAATATTTAAAAATGTAAAACATTTGAATGGTAGTATATTATATGCGTCTACTATTATTTTTACTCTCCTTTGCAATTCCGCCTTAAAATGCAAAAAAAAAAATACAGCCAATAACATTCAAGATGAATAAACAATCAAAAGCAAGTCAAATGAAGGAGTCCTGTTCTGATGAGATTTATTTAAAAGAAATTAACAGACACAAAAAAAAAAAAAGTTCCATTAAAATACAACTCAAATAGCATCGTTAAACACAGTCAGTTTTACATGTTTTCTTTATAACTACCTGTACATTAGACTTCACAATTGCAACTATTTTCAAATAACTTAAGTAACTTATTTTTAAAAGTGCAAATTCATAATTCATACAAGGAAATTTCAAGACGTGGGTACATGGGAAAGTTCACATTTCCATTGTGCAATGAGAGTGAGAAAGAATGAGTGAGTGAGCGAGCGAGTGAGTGAATGAGTGAATGAATGAGTGAGTGAGGAAATGCAGTGTCTGACTATGATTTCTGCTCTGCTCCTGTGGAGGACTGAGGCGTGCTGTCCGGCTTCACTATCTGATAAGTGATGAGATACTCTGGGTAGGCCTGGAAAACAACAACAGCAACAACACACATTAACACACCACATCACAGCCTGCCGTTCCTTTCAGGTGCTGTGAACTGCACACTAACACTATCAGATGAGAACAAAACAAGACTTTAACTGAATTGAGCTGAATAATGACACTACTGTCTTCTGTAGAGCTGATTCTTTCTAGCTGAATTAAATTTGTTCATGATTGACAAATTTTTGTAACATCAACAGTGTTACTGAACTGAACTGAACCAACAAAGAACTTGTTTGATAATTGATGAACTTTACACATATATTGAACCAAATCTGAATCAACACTGAACTGACTTGAGCTTAGGACCCTATGATTTCCGCAATGCAGAAAACGCAGACAGAATCCAGTAAAAAAAAGGGAATTTCCTGTATAACGTAGATTGTCACTGAAGTTGTTAAATTTGTTAAATTTAAGTTACATTTAGATGAGAATTTTTCAGAATCCAAAAAAATTAAGAAAGAATTTGGGAAAAATAAAACCGATTTCATAGAGCCCTTTTTATATTTTTTTTACATTTTTAAAATAATTGTTGTTAAACTGTATATGTCATTTGATTTCAATTATTTAGACATGCTTTTTGATTAATTTAACCATTACAACAGAATACATAAATTTTTTTTACAGAATGTAAGCTGGGAAACGTAAAAGAGAATTTGGGAAAAAATAATTTCACAGGGCCATAAAAATGTTACTTAAATAAATAAAAATAAATAAATAAAAAAAACTACAACAATTCATTGGACTCTGCTTGATCTGAATAATGACACCACTGTTACTTAAGAGTTACTTTAGAGCAATTTAGAGATATTTGATGAATTGTGCATCTCTAATTCTGTTATTTTTCTGTTTATTACTGTGAAGTTGCTTTGAAACCATCTGTATTGTATAAAGCGCTATTTTAAATAAAGGTAACTTGACTTGACCTGACTACAGCTGTAGCAGTGATGCTTTAAAATGGGATGAATCTTAAGAAGCAACTTTTCTTTTACAGCAGTACCTGTTCTCCGCGGTAGATCACATACTCTGCATAGGCCAGGCCATTGACACTGGGACGGCCGATCACAGAATGATGTCCAGGGGGAGCGTGGGCCATCTTCATGGCGCTGAACTGCAGGAAGGACTTTCCCAATGTCACACGGCAGAACAACATTTGCCTGTGGGAAATCAACAGAGGAAAATATGAAAACCATCTAGTGCAATAATGCATTAGGCACCGTTTATGTTGCATCTCTAATTGTGTCAGGTGTGTTAATGTACCTGTGGCACAAGTAACAGGACCGGTCTTTGTGAGTGGGGCAGCCGGTGCCGCCACCGATGCCATAGACATACTGGTTACTCTTAGAGGAGTTCTCTGCAAAATATATGCCAGCTCCAAACATGCCACCGATATACGCATGACGCTCATCAAATCCTTTATGGATGATGGCATTTATGAATGGAGATCCTGAAAAACATAATTGCAAAAAAAGGTTCAGGATTATGATAAAGAAAACTATTAAAATTAAAAACTACAACATGAACAAAACAAAATGCAATTCAGAGCTAAATATAGCAGTAATGGCACATTTATAGCACATTTAATTGACAAAAAAGTACAGCAACGTGTCGTGCATTTCCTTAATAAAACTTAAACTTTGAAGGTCATTTGGTATTAATCATGATGCAGATTAATTTGTGTAGGCAGATGCTACAGTTTGTGTGATCAAAACTAAAGCTAAATAATTCAAAATAAGCATTTTAAGCATTCCTGTATCTCTTGTATGCTCACCAAGACTGCATTTATTTGATCAAAAATATAATAAAACAGTAATATTGTGAAATATTATTACAATTTAAAGTAACTGTTTTCTGTTAGGATATATTTTAAAATGTAATTTATTCCTGTGATGCAAAGCTGAATTTTCAGCATCATTACTCCAGCCTTCAGTGTCACATGATCCTTCAGAAATCATTCTAATATGCTGACCTGCTGCTCAAGAAACATTTCATATTATTATCAATGCTGAAAACAGTTGTGCTGCTTAATATTTTGTAGAAACCATGATAGTTTTTTCTGGATTCTTTGAGGTATTTAAAGTTCAAAGGAACAGCATTTAGTTGAAACAGAAACTCTATGTCTTTGCTGCCACTTTTGATCAATTTAGTGCATACTTTCAGAACATAAGTATTAATTTATTATATTGATTTATTTATAAGCATTTTTAAAAATACAAAGAAAAAAAATTAACAACTCTTTCAAAATTAAGATGAAAATAATTACATTGTGGCAAACAATTAAATCACAGAATAGACAAAAATGTCTTAGTTTCTTTACAAGTCAATATGTTAAGAAAAGAAGCATCATATCACTTACCATGAAACAGCATTCGTTCATTGTGGTGGTTGTGATTCTCGTCTGCGATCTCTTTCTGCCTGTGTGTGTATCGCTCTCTCAGTTTCTTATTCACCACCTTCTGGATCTGCAAGGACAATTTCAGTTAGATTTTTCTCAAGAGTAGAACAGATATTTACAACATCGAATATAATGCTAGATCATTTACCCACATCTATCAAAACACCTTGTTATCACACAGTATGTTTGTGTGAAGCTTTTTTGGACATCAATACCTATTTTAGAAGAGTTAAATGTCACTAATGTTGAAAGCATTTAGTGTGTTTTCACCTTGATGACATTGTATTGACTGAAAACGCCACCTGCGTTTCCTCCGTCCCTGTGCTCCCGAATTGTGCTTTGCATCTGTGACCAAAAAAACAAACACTCATCACACACAGCTGAAGCAGACAAGTGTATGAAACAGCCCGGAGCTCAAGTGTTCATGTTTGTACCTCTTCCTCAACAGATTGAAACTCTTTATCATCCACAGCCAGGTCGATCAAAACTGTGCCCTGATTGGTGCAGTGGAACGTCAGGTATGGGTTGGCACCTGTGTGTACAGATAAGGAGATTCAAATGTAATAAAAATGACAGATTTAAGCAGGAGCAGCATTTAGGAGCAGTTTTATGAGATAGACACTCACCCTGCTGTCCTCCCAGCAGCCTCTCGATGCCTTTGATGAGTTTATGACGGTGTCCGTAAGCATTGATACCGATCTCCTTGAGTTCCTCATGACCCATATCGGCCAACACGTCCAGAGTGATCTAATGGATACACTCGTTATTGCTGTGCATTGTGGGATTGAATGAGTGCACTCGATAATGTCCAAAAAATGGCTGTCTCCTCAAACAGTGCTCTATTTAAGGGTATGGGGGCAATTTCTGACACAGCCCAGAAGTTCATAGATGTCTCCTTTTTTCTCACCTGTTCTCTCTCGAAGATGTCCCTCAAATGTTCAAGTCCCAGACTCTTCAGGAATTGTGAGATGTTCATATCCAGGACAGCTACTGAGCAAAAAAAAAAAAAAAAAAAAGTTTTAACAAATAACAAAAATATGCTGGACAAGACATCAGCTGAAAAGAACATGACATTAAACAGTTGGAAAAAAATACCAGAGTAATCAGTGTAGTCTGATTCCCAAACAAATTACTCTTATGAGGCAGTTCTTTTTAGTGAATCAAATTCATACAGCACAATCAGTTTAGTCTGATTCCAGAACAAATGATGTGGTTCTTTATAGTGAATCAAATTCATACAGCACGTTTAGTGTCGTCTGATTCCCGAAAAAATTACTTGAGGCAGCTCTTTTTAGTGAATTCCCGAAAAGTGACTCTTATCAAGCTGTTCTTTTAGTTAATCGATCATTGTAGCCTGATTCCAGAAGAAATGATTTGGTTCTTTATAGTGAATCAAATTCATACAGCACGTTTAGTGTCGTCTGATTCCCGAAAAAATTACTTGAGGCAGCTCTTTTTAGTGAATCGATCAGTGTCGTCGAATTCCCGAAAAATGGCTCTTATCAAGCTGTTCTTTTAGTTAATCGATCATTGTAGCCTGATTCCAGAAGAAATGACTATTATGAGATGATTCTTTTTACTTAATTCAAAGCCATACAGTCCAATCAGTGTAGTCCGATTCCCGAATGATTGACTCTTGTGAGGCAGCTCTTTTTAAGGGAATCAAAATCATACAGCACGATCAGTGTAGTCTGATTCTCAAACAAATGACTCGTATGAGGCTGTTCTTTAGTGAATCATTTCATGTAGCCTAATTCCTGAATAAATGACTCTTATCAGGCAGTTCTTCATAGTGGATGAAAATCATGCACCGCAATCAGTACAGTCTGATTGCCAAACAAATGTCTCTTATGAGAATGTTTTTTTTTTTAAGTGAATTAAAGCCATACACCACAATCAGTGCAGTCTGATTCATAAACAAATGATTATTATGAGCTGGTTCTTTTAAGTGAATCAAAGCCACACAGTGTGATCAATGTAGCCTGATTTCTAAACAAATGTCTCAGAGACGGTTCTTTTGTTTCTCACCATCTCCTTCCTTGCGCTCAGTTCCGGAGGCCCCATCAGCGGGTCCCGTAGCCCCTCCACTGGCCCCGTCGCTGAGGGGCCCGGCCAGGTTATCGATACTGGAGGCAGCAGAGAGGCAGGAGGGTGTGGAGGCAGGTGATATGAGAGCGGCGCTGAGCACAGTGGCCTGCGGTTTGAAACAGCTGGGCAGGGCATCAGGGGGCATCGCGTCCATCAGCAGCGCACGGATGTCATCGGCCTGAAAGACACAAATAGCAGATGAATAACAATGAACTTCATACTACAGTGAACATAAAATCTAATTTGATACTCAAGAAAAAAAAAACATTTAGATTAACATTATTTTTTTTCTAAAGTTTTAACAAACTTTTCAATTTTAAAAAAGACTATTCTTTAAACTGTCAGGTTTTATAAAGTTCAACTTTTATCTTTTCTTAACTACAGTATTATCAGCTGCTGTAGAGTTGTTTACCGTGGCCAGGTCCAGAGCCGTCTGTCCCTCCTGGTTTTTCATGGTCGGGTCAGCACCGTGTGCCAGCAGCAGTGCACACAGCTGTGTGCGGCCCTTTTGCGCAGCTTCGTGCAGCGGTGTGAACGCCCACTTATCAGTCGCATTCACGCATGTGTTATACTTGATCAGGAGGGCGGCGATATCCACATGCTGGACAGAACATGAGAAGGCAATTACAGAAGCAGTATTAATGACAAAATATTTAGCAGCACAACTGTTTTTAACACTGATAATAAACACCAATGTTTCTTGAGCAGCAAATCAGCATATTAGAATGATTTCTAAAGGATCATGTGAGACTGAAGACTGGGGTAATGATGCTGAAAATGTAGCTTTGTGTCACAGGAATACATTACATCTTAAATATAGAAAATGGTTATTTTTAATTGTAATATTTCATAATATTACTGCATTTTGATCAAATAAATGCAGGTTTGGTGAGCATAAGAGTCCTTTCAAAAATACTTAAACTTACCAACCTCTAACATTTGAACAGTACTGTATTTTCTATTTTACAAAACCCATCCTTCATAGATAAAGTAATTTATTCAGACCTTCCCACATGCCCTGTTCTCTCACCCCATATGAAGCAGCGTTATGCAGAGGGATCAGTCCTCCTTTATCCTGAGCGTTCACATCCGCTCCATGCTCCAGGAGATACTCAGCCACCTCCAGGTTATTGTAACCAGCTAATCAAAAATGAATAAATTCATCATTAAATCACCAGAGAGATGAGATGAATGCATGTTGAATGATGAATGTGAGAATATGGCGTGTGGTACGTTACCAGCAAGGTGCAGTGGTGTAGAGTTCCTGCCCTGTGTGTCTCTGCAGTTAATATTCTCAGGGCTGCAGAGTTTCTGTACGCGGGCCAAACAGCCCTTCTTGGCAGCATCCAGCAGGGCGGCATCTCCACGCAGAAGGTCCTGGATGTCCGTGTCTCCGTCCTTCACCATGTCCAGAGCAGTGTTGCCATCACGGTTCTTCTTAGACGGGTCTGCACCATGCTAAAGAAAGAGAAGAGATGTTACAGCAAAAGGGCTGTGTTACACTCTTAATAATCATCATTAATCCTACATTCATTACAGTTAAGGCTGCAAAAATTACATTTAGGAATACATTGTTTTGGGCTAAAAGTCGATGCTAAAGGCACAATTTCATCTTTAACAAAGTTAAAGAGAGAGAAAAAAATAGCATGTAAAGTAACACGTAAAATGACTCCGGTTTAACTGGATTTAATTTAACTTATCGGCAGCTGAAAAATCTGAATCTTATTATTTATTTTATTTTTAGGTCACTGTTTGTTTGTTTTTTACATCAATAATAATAATAATAAATTTAAACTGTATAATATTTATAGATATCTAAATATTAATATAAAAATATTATAATATTTAAAGAATTTATATATTCCAAAATTTTTTATGGGATTTTGGCCTAATGTATTTAGAATTTTAGACAAAAATTAATGTATTTTTTTTTTTTTATCTATATATTAAACAATACATTTAAATCCCAATCTCAATCTCAGTTTCACTTTTGGATTTCAGCCCAATGCATCTAAAATTTTGGACAAGAATCAAAATTGTGGTGCATCAATAAACGATCAGTGCACAATTATAACTCGTGATAACACTAATCATCATTAATATCATATGACATTCCCACACAATCATGATATTCATAATTATGCCAACATGTGCATGATTCCTCCATCTGGTGTATCAAACCTTGAGCAGTAGTTTGCAGATCTCATATTTGCCCTTGGCTGCAGCCTCATGTAGTGGTGTGAACTTCCAAAGGTCCGCCACGTTCACAGACGCTCCATGTCTCACCAGCAACTCTGCCACCTCGTAGTGACCGTATGAACACGCATTGTGCAAAGGAACCAGACCACTGACAAAGAAAGAGAACAAGTGAAAATCAGACAATTCAGACACAGGGCAATGATAGTCATGCTAACTCAAATGAAGATGATCGTACCCTTTATCTTTAGCGTGCACGTCGGCCCCATGATGCAACAGGTATTCAACCACAGCCACACGGTTGTAGCCTGCGGCAAAATGCAGCGGGGTGGAGTGACGACCCTCCAGATCACGACAGTTCACGTTTTGAGGGGAACACAGTTGCTACAGAAGATACACAAACAAATTGGCATCAAATTAAAAAATATTTATATATATATATATATATATATATATATATATATATATATATATATATATATATATATATATATATAGATTTTCTGATTGATTTGAAATCTTTAGAACAGATTAAGTCCCTTATCAACATTAAATGTCCTATTTTATGTCACATTGCAAAAGTGAAAAAGATTTTGACCATGCTGACTTTAGATTTGGTAAACTCAGGAACTTATTTACCTTCACTGTGTCAAGGTCTCCAGCTTTAGCAGCCTCGAGAAAGCGGTAATCCACATCTGAATTACGAGGAGGAATGTTCTCTGGAGAAATGAATGCAGAAAAATCATAAATTCAGGACATCGTGTTGTTATGTTAAATGGACAGTTAATACATTAATCATACTCTAGTAAAACTCAGAGTAATAGATGTGATACTGTAATAGTACCATTGAGTATTTGCTGTACAGCTTCATTGCCCATCTGTGATGCAGTGAAGCCCTGCAGGGAAACGATTGATGGGTCGGCTCCATAACTCAGCAATTGTCTGCAAGTCTGAATGTGACCGGCAAGGGCCGCCCTGTGCAAGGCTGTCTGTCCCAGTGTGTCCACAGCATTCACCTAAACACACGCACAAAGGTTTATTATAAAGGGAACTTTGGGTTTAGTAAGATCAAGAATATGAAGCAGCACAACTCTGTTCAACACTGATAATAAGAAATGTTTTCTTGAGCAGCAAATCGGCATATAGAACAATTTCTGAAGGATCATGTGACACTGAAGACTGGAGTAATGATGCTGAAAATTTAGCTTTGAAACAGGAATAAATTATATTTTAAAATATATTCAAATACAAAACCGTTTTAGTTGATTAATTTTAATGTGCAATAATATTTGACAGTATTACAGTTTTTACTGTTTTTTGATCAAATAAATGGTAAGCATGAGACTTAATTATTATTTAATTAGACAAGTAGTTAGCTTAGCAACATGCTCATGTTCCACATTTGGAGTTTGTGAATTTATGAAAAGCCATTCAATCAATAGTCGGTTTAAACTTCATGTTTAATAAAAAAACAAACATTGAGGAAACTCATTTTAGCATACCAATTTTGAGCAAGAGGAGAAACTACCAATTTGTCAGCATCCCAAGAAACTGAAGTAGACTTTAAAAAATATAATAGGGTTGTACAATTAATAAAAATAATAAAAAATTACTAAAAATTTCAATTTCAGCAATTTCACTTTTCCCCAAATCATGCCCTAGTATATAATATAGTATTTAACATATTAACAAAGTATAGTATAGTATAGAATAGTATAGTATAGCACAGTGTATAACAATTTATCATTGTTTTATCATTTACAAATTTATTAAAAAAGAAGCCCTGGAGTCTGGCATAATATTCGATGTAGGGTCCAAAAGATAAAATAACAGGTTTTAAATGTAGTCGAAGATAGTTGCCTAAGTAGCATAGCAAATTGGCTCACTATCTCCTAAAACAGGGCTCATAATGAATTAGTTCCATGCTGTGCGAGGATGCTTGTACCTTTGCTCCGTGTTTCTGAAGGACTTCAAGCACGTCATTATGACCTCGTTCAGACGCGACATGGAACGGAGTCATAAAACTAGAAGGAGAAAGAATGTATTATAATGTGAGAATGTCTTACTTGCCATTTATTTGTGAAATTTACTACCAATTTCGGAGTGAAAATTGTTTAAAATAAATTATACACCATTTTTTTCATATCTAAAGTCGAACACTCACTCCTTGTTCTTCTCGTGAATGTTGGCACCTTTCCGCAGCAGCAGCTCTGTGACCTGTTTGCGTTTGGGATGAGGAGAGGCTACGGCGCAGTGCTGCGAACATCATAAAGACATTTTAATAAACACATCATTAAAACCCTCAGGATTCAGAGGAGACCATGTAATGTGCTCACCAGAGCAGAGTCGTGCGAGTGAGGATGTTTGAAGCTGATGATCTCTTGAGCAGTTTTCTTGACCTTTGCCATGTCCGCCTCACGGGCCGCTTGCAAAAGAGTGTGTCCTTTGAACTCATCTGGATGAAAGAAATCGCAAAAAATGGTCAAACGATTACTAACTAATAGTCCTGCATCTTGAAAAAAAAAAAAAAAAAGCAAAGTCAAATGCTGATGCGGAGTTCAAAAATATAAATGAAAACATTCCATCAGTTTTTTTTTTCTACAAAATAATAATAATGAAGTTTTTTTTTTAAAATTACATATGAGCTTTGATGTACTTACCAAAATTTAATGCACGTTAAAAGCAAAAATGCTACAAAATTCATATTTTGTGAGAAATTATGACTTTTTACAGCAAAACAGACAGTATTTTTGGAAACAGCACCCCAAAATTACTAAGAAAAGAGTATCGGATATTCATCAAATGCAATGCAGGGCGGTGATACTGAAAAGAAAGCAGCATGAATGTCACTTACAGGTGAGTCTCTCTTTAAGTTCAGGTGTGGGCGCCACATCCACTGCGCTCTTGCCGTGGCAGTTGAGCAGTGTGGGATCAGCGCCGTGACTCAGCAGCAGTGAACACACCTCCACTCGATTCTTACTGGCCGCCTCATGCAGCGGCGTGAACTGCCACAGGTCCATGGCGTTAACGCACGCCCCGTGCTGACAAACAGGAAAGCATCTATCATGTGTATTATTATAACTAATAATCAAAACAATAAAGCACCTGTGGTTATATCAGTACTGGGGGAGCTAATACATTTTGATCAGTAAGTATTGGCTGGATTGTTTTCTTTACCTTCAGCAGGAGCTCTGTGACCTCATAGTGACCATAAGAGCAGGCATTATGCAGAGGAACTAGACCACTGATAGAGAGAGAGAGTGAGAGAGCAAAACAACATATCAGAATAATTCAAAAGATCATTAAAGCATTTAAAGTCAACACAAACTCAAAAACAGCCATGTTTACTTTCTTAATACATATTTCTGGTCTTATTTATCAGTGCAAAATTTTCAAATTAAATAAATTACATATGTAATAAAATATTATATTTAATATAAGCAAAAACAAACATTACAACATTATATACATATACACTACCATTCAAAAGTTTGAGGTTGGTACGTTTTATTGTTTTTAAAGAAGTCTCACCAAGATTGCATTTATTTGATCCAAAAAACAGTGAAAACAGAAATAGTGTGAAATATTATTACAATTTAAAATAACTGTTTTCTATTGGAATATATTGTAAAATGTAATTTATTCCTGTTATCAAAGCTGAATTTTCAGCATCATTACTCCAGTCTTCAGTGTCACGTGATTCTTCAGAAATCCTTCCAATATGCTGATTTTACGGTCAAGAAACATTTATTATTATTATCAATGTTGAAAACAGTTGTGCTGATTAATATTTTTATGGTAACTATGATTTTTTCAGGAGTCTCTGATGAATAGAAAGTCCAAAAGAACAGCATTTTAAAAAAAATAGAAATATGTTGTCACTGTAATTTTTGCTCCGTTTAATTCTTGCTAAATAAAAGTATTAATATCTTTCAAAAATATCTTACTGACACACACACACATATATACCACTTTTTACTATTCAATTAATTCCTAATGCATAAAAATCTCTTTTACTTCATAGAATATAATGTAGGGCTGTGCAATTAATCGAATTCGATTATCATGCGCATCTCGTCAGTAAAGCCGGTTCCGTGATTAATAGTAAATTGCCATCACCTGTTTTCAGATGGAGCGGCATTTACTACACAGAGCCGTAGTTCACTGACAAGTGAATATCGCATTCAAAATCGAAAACGATTCATCAGCGATTATGAACGCGATATTGCCTAGCTTGTCAGTGAACTACGGCTCTGTGTACTAAATGCTGCTCCATCTGAAAACAGGTGATGGCGATTTACTATTAATCACAGAACTGGCTTTACTGACGAGATACGCATGATAATCGAATTTGATTAATTGCACAGCCCTAAAATGTTTACTTTTAAATGTGCCACAGTTCCATGTTGACTTCCATACTGGACACCACATGCTAAAGAGAAAGATAAGTTAAGTAGTAGATGTTCCTCACCCTTTGTCTTTGGCATGGACGTCAGCACCGTACTGCAGCAGCAACTGCACTATACGCACTCGATTATACCCAGCGGCCAGGTGAAGAGGAGTGGACTGCAAAAGAACCGGAGAAATATTAATAGTCTGAATATAATCAAGTTAAATAAGTAAATATCAATAATACAAGTGCTTGTTGCACAAAACCCAACCTGATATGATTTTGTAAACCTGCTTGTAACCCATCCCATCTTTAGTTTAATAACAACAATGGCTAACTTTTTATGCAGTGATCTGTTCTGTGTAATGTATTTCAGTTATGAAACCATGTTCTCAGTGTTTTTTTTTTGATACAAATCAAGAAGCGTTCTACCTGTTCTAGCATCCACACTAATTATAAATATATGGACTTAATTAAACATTGTTAAGAACATGTAAAGGCCTACTCACACCAAAAATGGAACAAATCACAGAAGAAAGGTGTATTTGACTTCTTCCACATGTACAGTTAATATATAGGATGTTTTAGTTGTATTGAGTTTATTATACATTTAAATAAGACTTTCAGCCTACTTATTTGGAGGTGTTGTATATAATCACAGAAAAATGATATTCAGTGTGTCATACTTGTTTAGTTTGATGTTTTCTTTCCTCACATTTTAAGATTTTAACGCCACTCAGGTTTAACAGTTCTTTTATAACTTCTCAACATTTGTTGGTCACATGCCTCAAAGGTGAAAAAGTCAGTGTCTCTACCCATAATCCTTAAGATAGACCCACCAATCAGAGAAAATCAATGGTAACAAGGAAACAGAATATGTGCAAATATGTGCAAAAGAGCTCAGTGCCAAACACAAAGTCCCATAAAGCATTGCAAATGATATAAGAGTCCGTTTCCAACTATAGTTTGAATTAAAATTAAAAATATATTGCTTTTACACTTATAAATATAATCAAAGATTCTAAGCCAATAGGTTTATACATTACTATCATTTTGAATAAATTACATAATTTGCATTGCTTCAAGTGCACAGACCAGCAAGTTTGTAATGCTCCTGTAAGAGTGGTTGGTTTGGTTTATGGCTTGAAATTCTTTATTGAAACATTAATTGAAATTCTTTTGGAGAAAACAGGGAAAAATGGTAATAATCTCTCTAAACACTAAAAACGTGAGCGGTCACTGTTGTGAATTATTGCCTCTTGGTGGAAGTAGGCCTTTATATCCACAATCTCTCTGATAAATCTGGCTTAAGCTTGATCAATTAAGAAGAGATGATAAGTAACTCAAACCACTAGTAGCTTAAAATAGCCTAAGCACAAAATAAATTACAAATTCGTTCCCAGTTCATGCAGTGAAAAATGAAGAAATAATGGTGACATGCCTATATGACAGCCTGAACACAACCACAGCAAAACAATCAGCATGACAACCAATCTCAACGCTGCCATTTAGTAATGGTATGATGCATTCTCTGAAAGAATTATATTATTCAGTGCAGGATGGAAAGGCAACATTCATGTTCATATCACTATTATGAGGTCTGAAATAGTACAGCACAAGCAATGGGCAACAGTGCAACGTTTCTAGCATACATACAATGGATCTATACAGGACAGGATGTCAAAGAGAAATCAGGAGTTAAACACCACGTTCATGGAGAGCATGCGTGCTGATCACAACAAATCAAACAAACGGATTCAAGAACTTGAGGTGATGCATGGATGCAGAGGTGGGGTTTAGGGGTGGAAACATGGTGGAGTTCTTGCAAAGGCAGACAATTTAGAGAAGTATTGTAAAAAAAAAAAAAAAAAAAAAAAAGGTTAAAGACTTTAAAGAAAGAGGTAAATGAAAGCCTTTTTTCAGAACCTGCAGGAGTCAACGAAACGTTAGCGGAGCTATTGGTTGATTGATGGATTGTGACCAGCAGAAAATAAGGCAGGTTTCTGTGCGTTTTAAGTGTGAACCAGCGTATGGATGGATTTTTTAGGGACAAAAATTAAAAACAAATCAAAAGGAAAAATAAATCATAAATTCACAGAAGACCAAATAAAACTAATTTCTGTTTCACAAAATAAACTTACCAGCATTTTTTGAGATGTTGACTGAATGTCGCCAGAACAAAAAACAAAACAAAACAAAAAATTAGCTATAAACTAACATATTATCCATCAAAGCCGACTGTGGTGCTTAAAACCTAATAATTCAACAGCTACAGCATCCTATCTTAAAATACTAAAAAAAAAAACTTTAGCTACTTTATTTCAGTGAAAGACTGTATATTATTTTTAGGAATCAGTTCACACAGGATGATAAATTCTACAGTCGATTTTAAATGGACAATATAACACTAATAAATACTACCGTTAAAAAGTTTGGGGTCTGTGAGATATTTTTTGTCTTTTACACTCACCAAGGCTGCAAGTATTTGATCAAAAATGCAGTAAAAACAGAAATATTATTTCAAAATGTAATTTATTACTGTGATGCAAGCTGAATTTTCCACATCTCTTTTAGTCTTCAATGTCACATGATCTTTCAGAAATCATTCTTAATGTTTGCTGCTCAAGAAATGTTTTTATTATTATTAGCAGTGTTGAAAAAGTTGTGCTGTGTCGTGTATGTTTGAAAGAACAGAATTTATTTGAAATAGAAATCTTTTGTAACATTATAAATGTCTTTGTCACTTTTGATCAATTCAATGCATCCTCATTGAATAAAAGTATTGATTTCTTTAAAATCCCAAACTTTTGAATGGTACATGTACACACAATTTAATGACAGAAAATAACACACAAAAATATTCAATTATTTCCTCAAAAATTCTATACAAAACAAATGACAGCATAAACGTTTATTATTATATCGGTGTATCCCTTAAGGCTTATAAACATTTTCTATGCTCATGTACTGTGCTCAAAAACAATACCACGCAGCATACATACAATTTTTGTTACATAAACACTGCCACGCAAATAAACTCTGGCTGCAAAACAAAATGTCAGTGGATCAGGGATATTTCTAGGTTTACAATGTCTTCGGTATGACATGACTGCCAATATTCATGTCTACGTAGAGTGCATTATGCTCAGTGATCAACTATTTACATTTACACATTTAGTGGATGTTTTATCCAACGTGACTTACAAAAAGATAACCAAAGCAATTTATCAAAGAACAAAGCAATTTGTCAAACTATAAAGTCCTGTAATTTATGTTAACACGCTACTCTCAAAATAGCAGGCATCGAGATCAACATCGGAGAGCACAAAAAAATGAAAGCAGCAGCAATACTTAGCCTCTAAAAAATAATAAAAGTACATTATATCACAACACTCCAGCATAAGATACAGTACGCAACTCAACATCCACTACGAGACAAACAGGAGACTAACAGAGCAACAAACCCACAGTGAACTCATTCCTAAAAAACCCTTCTGATATAAAGACACAGACGTCTGGAAGGAGGGAGTGACCTGAAATGATCAGGGATGACAGGATTTGAGGGGAAATCAAGGTCCTGTTATAATGTTGTGATAAGAGGAAGAAATGGATCAAAAAAGCTTTGGCCTAAAACTTCATGAAGGTCAGATGTGCATCAACTGAAATCTCTTTTAAATATGACTGACATCCAAATGCAGCTCAGACTGAACAAAGGGGCAGTGTAACCTCCAAACAAACATTATAAAACGACATCAACCATATGTCCAAATTTAAACTCATCATGGGTAAAGCTAGGTCAGTGCTGTTTACTCTAAACACAGTATTGCTGAAAGAAAAAACTCAAAGAAGGGGAATTGGGATTGTCTTGACCTACATCTATTTATACAACCAATGAAATACATGAAATCACATCCTGTGTTTGAGTAGAGCTTGAGTTTAGAAACAACATCAGACATACTTTCTAAAACAGTCATACTAGGCATTAACAGATATGTCAAATGTTAAAGACAACATTATGGAACATTTTGAAGATTAAATGAAATAACTGTGATCCGTTACCTTGCGCCCATCGCTGGCATGACAATTGACGTTAAGTGGGGTCAAAAGCGCCATCAACTTTTCCTCATTTCCGCTCCTAAGAAGGTTAGGTTCCAAACAGAGGGAGACAAACACTGTTAGGAACGGCAACTTAGAGAAAACACATTTCTGGATCAGTGACAGTCAAAACAGATTCAAATATACTTAAAGAGACAACAATATCTTTTAAAATAAAAGAGATCAATGCAAAGTTAATGTAAGCTTCAATATGAAACCTTCCTTTTCACTCTATTTATTGCTAGCAGCAATAAATGGGACTGTTTTGTGAACAGCTATTAAAGGATGGTGTTGTGGAAACTATATTGGATTATACCGTTACTCATTTCAGATGTAAATTTTATTCAGAAGACGCAAAGGTATCAAAAAAATATGTAATTTGGTGCAGTTGCAGATATTTATATGGCCAAAAAGATAGATGAAATTCTGATAGCTTGCAATGTAAATCAATGAGACCTTGATAACAATATAGCAGATAGCTTACATAAAATGCATATAAATATCAGTCGTCACTCTGTATCTCCCAATAATATGTCTTTGTAAGACTATATTTAAATTTTTTGTTTTATGTTCCAAGCTCTGTAGTTTTTATTATGAGGCAAAACATGTAATCCAATGCAATACAATACAACGAAAACTGAGAGATGAACCAATAAACATTCTTCAAAAATCTGATGATCATAATTGGTACTCACATTTTAACATGATTTTCCCAAAAACAGATGTGATGTATGGATAATCAAGTAAACATAAGTTGGTTCAGTCCAGTAAGTGTTAATCTTGAAATATTACTAACAGTATAAAAGTTATTCTAACGTTTACTTTATAAAACACTTCCCCTGTCCAATAAACATTTATATACCAAGCCATGTCTCATTCTGATATTCTTAGATTTTCATTTCAACATCAGAGTTTTCTAAATATTAATATACAACTATGCCAGGTTGTGTGTAGCACCTACACTCTGCACATTCTTCCCAACATTCTTCTCAAAGGACTCCAACATAAGAAACAAGTGGCTGAAGGATTCAAACAACCATCCAAAACCATTTTCAGTGTTTATCTTAGCAATATATTGATATTAAATTATTATATTGTGCCAAAAGCTCACCTCGCTGCCTCCAACAGTTCATCCTTCTTATATTCACCTGATGAATAAAAACAGACAGCAGGTGTCAGACAGACTTGATTTGCAAGATTCATTATTGTGCGTGTAGATGTTTTTAGTGTTACATTAGCTGTGTTCAGACTGGAATACTAGCATGCTGCTTATTATGCAGTACATACCTCTTTTAAATAGTATGTGAAATGGTATGCAGGATGCAACTTTCAAACAGAAGGCTGTTACATTAACCTCACTACATTTAATTTGGTGAGTGGCATCGTGTTGGCATTTTAATCCAACTTTGTGTGCAAATATTTTAACATGAAGCTGTCCGATCAATTAATGTACCGTGGAAATGTGTCTGTAAATGGCCTTAGGTTCATTTTTCAGATTGGAGAGCAGTGCATTGTGGTAAACATCACTCACACAGCATGCTCTGGCTGTATTGGCATACTGCATACTACAAAAACATACTCAGTGTGCCTTTACATGTCTGCTCATGAGATTGTGTGTGTTGATAATGACTGTCAAGCACATGTGTATGTCTCACCGGTGAGGACTGTCTTTGCAGAAGGGTCTGCCAGGTCCAGAGCTGATTTGCCGTCAGTGTTTCTGATGTTTGGATCAGCACCATGCTGGAGCAACACTGTAAGAAACAGAAGCAAGCAATACAGTCACCGATACTGAAACTGACTGATACCAAAAGCAGATAATGCTTTGTGGTCGATAAGCATAATTATCAACATTGTTTTTCCACCTAAAGTGTTCATACTAGCCCTGCAGTTTTAGTACAGTCTGCCATTGAAACACTTACATGCATGCAGAAAAGTTCTATAGTGTATTAACCAATGTTAACATGTACAATGTTTAATTTTAAATGCTGAAATTTACAAATCAACTAAGATTAACAAATGCTGTAGAAGTATTATCCATTGTTTGTTCATGTTTACTAGTGTAGTTAACTAATGTTATTATATACTTATAATAACCTAGAACCTAACTATATTATAAAGTGTTAGTATTTATTAAAAATGTTTCCAGCATCAGTATATTTTCAAACTAATCAGTCCAATGCCAGAAAAAAAAAAAAAAAACACATGACAATATTGACTAATACTGACATTTTCACTAATATATTGTGCATCCCTAATAGTCACTCGCCAAATAACTCTAAAGAAATAGTTTCAAAACAGTTTTCAAAACATTTTAAACCGGTTTAAATTTATTTCTTCTTTAAACAAAACGTCAAAATGTTTAGCAGAATGTTAATGATAGTCACAAATAGCATCATTCTACATCAGCTTTAATAACTATCTGTCATCAGTTAGCTAATTGAAATGGTCCTGCAGTGTGACAGATACATTTTTTAAGTGTGAATAATCCATACATGGTGGACTGAACATGGTGTTTATGTGGAGCGACATCTGTTTAATTAATAGCAGGAGCTAAAATGCATCAACTTAACTTTTTAAGCTTATAAAGGTCTTATTCACTTGTTTTTTGGGGGGGTTCTGCTTAATATAAAAATACAAATAAATATACATTTTTTTAAATTCTGATGAAATATATTTAAAATTTTAGACTAATGAGTACAATGCCACAAAAAAACAATAATATTGACCAATAATGATATCACCAATATATTGCACATCTCTAACAGTCACTCTCCACACTCGCCAAATAACTCTGAAGAAATAGTTTTAAATAAAGTAACACACCGTACTCGGACAAAACTATTCATCATGTTACTAATACAAACACCAGAGATCCTGTCAGTTTTCTCACTCACACTCACACACAGTGTGCTATCTCAGCACAGGGGTATTCAGCAGCACTCTATGACATCAGGGTGCAAGAGACAAATACTGCAGGACAACAACATTACTATCACAACACAGCAATACTGCAACACGCTGGAATGCCACATCAGCTCTCTACACAACTGCTGCAACTACACACAATGTGGACTGTGACTCATTAGACCTGATTCACTGCCTCACTGCTAGGGATGTACAATATATCTGTGACCATCAGAATTAGTATTTTTTTGAGCAGTTTTATTTATATGATCAGAACTGGTCTGATTGGACTATAATTAGAAACAGATGAAATGATAAAACTTCTCAAATGAATCCATACCAATGCACACGTCTATTTTGCCCTTGATGGCAGCCTCGTGCAGAGGTGTGTAGTTCCAGTTGTCTCGTGCATTGGGGTCCGCGCCGCTACACAGCAGCAGGCTGACCACCTCCGCGTGCCCGAATGAGCAGGCGTTATGGAGCGGGATTAGACCGCCGTCGTCACGGGAATGGACGTTTGCTCCGGTCTGCAGGAGATGCTCCACCACGTCCTTTCTGCCAAAGCCTGGCAAACATTCCACAGGACAAGCCGTTTAAAATGCAATACATCTAATATGATGAATTGAATTAAAAAAAAACATAAATAAAAAATGACATATCAGATCTTATTCATATCTGATCTAAAAATGCTCTATTTGTGAAAGTGTAAGTTTTTTAAATGCTGCAACTATCAATTTAACAATTTTCATGACATTTCAAATCTGTTTGATTTTCTTTTCTCGTTAAACACAAAACGAGATGATATGCTAATGATACTGGCAAAAAGCATTATTCTGAGTCTTTTATTAATCAATTTTAATAGCTACCACAACTTTAATAGCCGTCACTACTTAATTACACTGCGTTCCAAATTATTATGCAAGTGATATATCAGTAGGATTTCGGTACAATAAAGAGGCAGATTTTTGTTTGTGTTGTTTTTCACATCTTTTTAGTTAACTGGTATCAGTCTCAGACAGGTTTGTTAAGTAGTTTGCCAGTTCTTCTTAGGTAAATGGAAACCCTACTTAAAGAGGTCGTTCCACATTATTAAGCAAGTCACAGTTCTCATGAAATATGGTGAGGAAAAAAGATGAGAACTGTGACTTGCTTAATAATGTGGAACAACCTCTTTAAGTAGGGTTTCCATTTACCTAAGAAGAACTGGCAAACTATTCAACAAACCTGTCTGAGATTGATACCAGTTAACTAAAAAGATGTGAAAAACAACACAAACAAAAATCTGACTCTTTATTGTACTGAAATCCTACTGATATATCACTTGCATAATAATTTGGAACGCAGTGTAATTTAAATGGTCCTGCGATGTGACAGATACATTTTAAGTCCAAATAATCCATATAGTCTCTCAGTCATTATGAGATCATGAAAACTGCAAGCTTATGCTTACTAATACTGAAAATCTCTCATTATGCAGAGATTCAACACTGTAGGACTGAATATGGCTAATGTTTATTTTGAATGATGTCCATGTAATTGACAGCAGGAGACAAAATGTAATATCGCAACTTTTTAAGCTTATAAATGTCTCATGTCTTAATTGTCTTAAATGTCTTAATTTTCTTTGAATTCCTGGTTAGCAAATCATCAGGTATACCTGATTAGAAATGGATTTAGTCAGTTCATATGACTCACAGAATGCACTGACTTTTATTTTTAAGGTTTTAAAAACACACCCTAATTAGACAATGCCAATATATAATTTGTTTTCCTGTCCACAATGTTTATTTTAAATTTAATGTATGACTTATGATTTATGAAATTTAAACAGTTTGAATAGATATTGGGTTTACAGACAGTCTAGGAGGGAAATTTAGCACTGTACAATTACATGTCAGCTTCGCATGAAAAATCATATTTTACTCATTTTGATTTGAATAAAATGAATCATGATGTAATGTTATTCCATGACACATAACCACTGTGAACGGTTAACTTAAAATGCATAATTTTTGTATGAAAACAACACACTCTATACATAAATATGACCCTGGATCACAAAACCAGTCATAAGTAGCACGATTATATTTGTAGCAATAGCCAAAAATACATTGTATGGGTCAAAATTATCTATTTTCCTTTTATGCGAAAAATCATTAGGATATTAAGTATGTTCCATGAAGATATTTTGTCAATTTCCTAGCGTAAATATCAAAACTTAATTTCTGATTAGTAACATGCATTGGTAAGAACTTAATTTGAACAACTTTAAAGACGAGTTTCTCAGTATTTAGTTTTTGTTTTTTTGCACCCTCAGATTCCAGATTTTCAAATAGTTGTATCTCGGCCAAATATTGTCCTATCCTAACAAACCAAACAGCAATGGAAAGCTTTCATCAATTTACTCAGCTTTCAGATGATGTATAAAGCTCAATTTCAAAAACTTGATCCTTATGACTGGTTTTGTGGTCCAGGGTCACAAATATATATGTACACCTCTATTGAAAAAATTTCAAGCTTGTATAAATAAACTCCAAATCTAGTGGAACCAAAAGGTGAAGTTTTGTTCTTTTATAAGGTCAAAAACAAAGCATGATGCTTACAGGCACGCATTATATTTGGCAAATACATAAATACAGACCTGCAGCGAAATGCAGAGGGGTTGATTTTCGTCCGGCCATGTCTTTGGCGTTCACATTCACCGAGTCCACCAGCCTCTTCACCCGCGACACATCTCCGTTCCGACAGGCCTCGAACAGCTCTCTGAACGCCCCGCCGGCCCCGCACACTGCGTCCCCGGGACTGGCCGCCCTTGAGCCGGGGCTCTGGCTGCCTGCGGTCGCGCTGGAGCTAATGCTGCTGCAGCTGGGGCTGCCGAGAGCGGCCGCTGCTGCTGCTGGGGAGGGCCGGTCTGGGGAAGAGGCGGAGGAGGAGGAGGCCGCTGCGGACTCCATCGTCGCTCCGCCGCATTCCGCTGCGCCAGAGGCCGAGGGGCTCAGCAAACTCGTCGATTCGGGAATAATCGCGGACGGCGATTCGGGTGGGGGGGATGCGATCCCGGCGTTCCGCGGAGACGGCTGCAGGCTGCTTTGTTGGTGCTGTGAGGATCGACGGGACACCGCCATTTTCCCCCCGAAGCTCCGTCTGTCAACAATAACAGCTGGAGCCGCTGCGCTTCCGCTCAGCGCGAGAGGGCTTCCGGTTGGAGGCTATACGCTGCTGATTATGTTATTGTAACGTTAATGTCATTAAAGTATGATACACAACTTCACATATATGAAATTATAGGTACTGTTAATGAATTCTATCTATCTATCTATCTATCTATCTATCTATCTATCTATCTATCTGTCTGTCTGTCTGTCTGTCTGTTATTTTAGCATTGAGATATTGTTAAAGTTTTTTTTTTTTTGATATTTTGAATTAAAGTAAGCAGTTTTGTTGTGTTTTGTCATTTGTATTAGTTATTGCTTTTTAATGTCTATAGTTTTTTAACAAATTTTTATTTCTGTTTTAGTTATCAACTAGTTAAACTAAATGAAACTAATTAATATTGCTTTGGCAACAAGCTGAAATAAAATAAGTTTAAGATTTTTTTCTTTCTATCTATCTATCTATCTATCTATCTATCTATCTATCTATCTACCAGTCTGCTTATTTTAGTATCATTGAAATACTATCATAGTTTTAAAAAATTTAATGTTAGCAGATTTGTTGTTTTGTGTTATATTTATTAGTTATTGTTTACATAGATTTTTTTATTTATATAATTTCAGTTTTACTTATTGAATTTTTACACTAAATGAAAATGAGAAATACTGCTTTGGCAATAAGTTTAAGGTTTATTTCTGTCTATCTATCTATCTATCTAGACCAGGTGTCTGACTTAACATTGAAACTGAAAACAATGTTACACCCCAAAGTTTGGCCCAGGGTGAGATGATCCGCTCCTCCACCTCTTTATATGACACACCTTTTTGTGGACATTCAAACTCTTCTTGTATATGGGGCCCTGTTGCTACGGAAACAACAACAAAAACCTCCACAGGTACTATAGGACAAGGACCAGCAGGTTGTTTGGGTGGACAGAAATGATATCTATGACATTTTACCAAAACATATATTAGTTCAGGGCCTGCTTGTGCTCTCTTGGTTGTTTTGGGTGTAAAAGAACTTACAGATTGTGAGTGTTTTAGTGCATTGTGTTGTTAATATGTAGCTGGAGAGATGTCTGGTTCCTCTCGTGCTACAGAGACGGATGGGAATCAAGATTCCTATCTGAAGAGGTGAGTTAAGCTTATATACACATTTCTAATACATTAAACAGAACCAGTTTTTATTACAATCAAATATGGAAGACTGGTTGGTATCTGTAAAGGAAAGTTGGGTCACTGTCACTGTGTATTATATCACATGATAGAATTTGAGTATCCATTCACAGGTATTATAGAACGCTTCCAGAGGAGAAAAGATTGATGCTTGAAAAGTCTCTGATGGTATGTTACTTAAATTGAAGAAATAGTTCACACAGAAAAATGACATTGTTATTATTTGAATTGAATGAAAGTAGAAAGGAACTGAGACTGTTGGGCAACTTTTAAAGTGTTTTTTTTTTTTTTTTTTTTTTCATTTTTGGAGTGCTTAAGGGAGAATAAATGATGACATTTTCTTTTTTGATTGAACTATTCTGATCACATTTTTAAAAAAATAGGTATTACAAATTATTTGAGAAATTATAACAACCATGCTTTCTTCATGCAGAATGCAAATAATGACCAAGCACATGTCAGTGGTCTTGGGAAGGGACGTGTTGGTGGTTCCAGACAAGGTAAGACGTCCAAAACATTGAGTCAAATGAATTAAAAATCCAACATTAACTGATCTGTTTGTGTGTGTGCAGTTCCTGATTCAAAAAAAGGTACTAAACACAGGACCGGGGCAGATGCTGAAGATAATGAAGGCAAAGAATCCAAAAAATCCTCCACATGCATTGTGTTATAACATTGCTTATCATACATATTCAGAATTACCTCACTGATAAACACTGGCCAGTCATAATCATTTCAGTGGATAGAACGTAATGGAAAATGCAAATTTAAATGCCATAGTTTGTATTAGCAGTATTATTTTTAGTTCTTAAGATTGTTTAGTTGCAATATGTTTTCCCCCTATTTAATAAGACGTTATGTGACAAATGATGATGAAATTGATCTATATTTTGGCCAATTCAAAGCAATACTAAATGAGTGTTTTGATAAATCTCTTTGCAACAGGGTTTGCAATAAACTTAAAACAGCACTAGCAGATTCAATGTAGACCACAGTCTGTATACTGAAATATGGTGCTGGTTTCACATCAGCGCACAGGCAGAAAAACAGTTTTACCCATAGTGCCTTTTGCATTTTTGCCTGTTCACACAGAGAACGTGTGACAAATGAGCAAATGGTTCAGTTTAGTGTGTTGTAAAACAGCTAGACAGCAACACCTCTAAAACAATTGTGAGGATAATAAAATGTGAAGTAAACATGTTGCAGCTTCAGTTTCTGAACAATGTTTAGCCTGCTAAGATCAAATAAAAAAATTCAGATATTTAACTTATAATAAGTTGTGTTTGGTTAGTCATTACTTGCCTGTAATCAGTTTTATTGTATGCTCAAGGATACACAGATGAGATAGACCTGATCACAAGTGAAAAAACAAATGGGCAATAGTTAAAACATACTGCCACTGACATTTTACAGGGTTCCCATACCTTTTGAGCAAGGCATTTGCACAAATTGTCCAGTAATTTGTGATTATTTAGGTATTAAAAACATTTTGCAGAGATTGCTATCACAAAGAACAACTTTTAGTTAATTAAATAATTTAGTTCCGAGCATAAATAGCATGAATTTATTCCTTAACATTGTTTATTTGCAGTGTTTTGACAGATATTTTGAGACAATTGATAAAATTGAAATCTGCATTACCTACTATGACATATTCTACTGCATTAACCAACACTGTCTCGCACATAAGTTAGAAAAAACAACATACTAGAAAAAATAGATTTTATTCCTTATTATTGTTTATTTGCAGTATTTTTTCATCAAAATATTTTCGTCTATTTAATAAGATATTTTGTGACAATTGATGATGAAATTGAAATCTGCATTACCTACTGGGACATTTTCTATTGCATTTACCAATGCTGTCTCACTTCAGAAGTTAGAAAAACTAGAAAAAATAACTAGAAAAAAAATATATTGACTATAGAAATTGCTTCTTAAGACGTCACTTTTTTCCTGAAAATCATAATTTATCCCTGATATTTGCCCGTTTTCATGTCTGTGGGAACCCTGAGTTTAAAAAAGAAGTAAATTTGGTCAGTAATTAATCACAATATTAGAAACAAATGTTAAAAAAGCACAAAAGTTTATTTGCTCTGAGAAATAAATTAGCATGTCCTTAACTCAGTATTACCCCCAATCATTCATTTATAATTTTGTCCTTTATATACATTTTAAATTCACAAACTATTCAAAAACTCTCAAAAAATGGAATCAATAAAATGCAAAAGCTTTGTCACCCAATTAATATTCTGGCAAATAAAACTCTTCACAGAAAAGCAGGGCAGCCCATATGAAACTGGGATCTATAGCATTTGCAATGCATATTTATTTATATTTATCCCCCGTATTTTAGCAGTAGTAGTATAAATAGACCCTCCTGTACTTTTGTCAGCAAGCTGACATATTTCCAGTGATTG
Source organism: Spinibarbus caldwelli (assembly GCA_039654775.1). NCBI lineage: Eukaryota > Metazoa > Chordata > Actinopteri > Cypriniformes > Cyprinidae > Spinibarbus > Spinibarbus caldwelli. Next base: position 4,401,907 of record CM077223.1, on the reverse strand, counting down.
GTGAAACAGAAGATCTTTGATCATTGGTGTTTGCGTTCAGTCGCTGCTGTCATCACCCACCACCATGTGGCTGTACTTCTTCTGCTGTTGCTCTTTAAACGATTCCTTCACCTTTGCCCTCTTCAAACCCCCATCCCTGTGAGACACACACACAGTAAACCTTTAACTTAAATTCAATCACTGTAGCAAGACAGCTGAAGACAAACTCTTTTACACACCAGGCCAAGTCCACTAAACCTCCTTGTTGTGCAATGGTTGATTTCACCCTGTTGGCAAACTGCACAGCATCCTCTCCTTCCTGTGCGCACAGGAAAGGAGTCAGTGAGGGCGTAATCAGTCACATCAACATCATGTTACAAAAAGCTACAACTATTTTACACATTACAGCTTGAGCTCTCACCTTCTGCGCCATTGGAGGCAGATACCAGACGTTGCAGACTATGGCCCAGCTCGTCATCATCCGCAGCAGATAGCTCACCATGCTATATTTGCTGCTGTTCCAGAAAGCATCTCCAAACTGAGGGTCATACTATATATATATAACACACACAGACACTGCATGAGGGTCATAGTAGGTCAGTATATAAACACACACACCATGAAGATCATTGCAACATGGGACCAAAACACAGTATACTTTGTATATTACTGCTTTATTTTAAATTGCATGTGAAACATTATTTAATGATAATTATTCAATTAATTTTATTTATTTTTAATAATTATTTGTATTATTTATCAAATTAAACAGTTGCTACAGGATATATTTTTAGAATAATTTTATATATAAAATAATTTAAAGAATATATTACAAATATAGTATAATATTACACACACATTGGCCAAAAGTTTTTGTTTTCGTCAGAAAATAAGTCTTTTGTGCTCACCAAAGCTGCATTTATTTGATAAAAAATACAGTAAAAACAGTAATATTGTGAAATATTATTACAATTTCAAATAACTGTTTTCTATTTCAATATATTTTAAAATGTAATTTATTCCTATGATGTAATGCTGAATTTTTTATCATCAATACTTCAGTCTTCAGTGTCACATGATCTTTCAGAAATGATTCCAATATGCTGATTTGCTGCTCAAGAAATATTTCCTAATTTAATCAATATTGAAAACAGTTTTTACTGATTAATATTTTTATAGAAACTAGAATACACTACCATTTAAAAGATTTGAGTAATTTATTTATTTAATTAATTTATACTTTTATTCAACAAGGATGCAATAAACTGATTAAAAGTGACAGTAAAGACACTTGTATTGTTACAAAAAAAAAAAAAAAGATTTCAAATAAGTGATGTTCAATTAACTTTCTATTTATCAGCAAATCTTGAAAAATGTGTCACGGTTTCCAGAAAAATATTTAGCATGAACATAATAATGGAGCAGAAAATCAGCATATTAGAATGATGAGTGAAGGATAATGGAATAAATTACATTATAAAATATATTAAAATTAAATAAACATTTTAAATTGTAATATTTCAAAATATTACTACTGTATTTTACAGTATTTTTGATCAAATAAATGCCGGACAACAGAGAATATTATCATTCACATTGCAACTTACTACATTGCATTTTTCCAGGCAACAAGAATTGTGAAAATGACCCTGTCACCAGACAACAAGTAATGTGCATAAAAGACAAGTACTGATATATTACCTTTATAGCCACGGGGTATATAGTTCCTCCAATTTCAAAGCTTCCCTTTTTAAACATCATTACTGATGTATTATTGATGCAAGTTCCTGCAGGGGCAACCAGATGCAAGTATTAAACTTCAGCCATTGAGCTTTAGAAACAATGCAGTAGAGCAGGACCTGAAATACGACTGAAACTGTATCTCGGTGTGTTTCTCATTGTTATTATGCACTTACCCTCAGGGAAGATGAGTATTGGCAGCTTTGTTTTGTCATTTACGTGATCTCTTAACCTGGGAAGGGAGAGAAAACAAGAAAGATGAATAGACTAGCATGTATTCAAAGGCAGCATGAGGAAGAGATGGAAAAATTGATAAAGTGCACAAATCACAACATATAAAGCCTTTTATATATATATATATATATATATATATATATATATATATATATATATATATATATATATATATATATATATATATATATATATATACATATACATATATATATATATATATATATATACACTTTAGATTTAATTTTGATTAAATTTACACATAGAATAGCATGGAAATTAATAGAAATTTAGAGATCAATTCTGGATTTCCTTGGGGAAAAACATACATAATGATAAATTTTCTTTTTTACAGATGATATTCAGGCAAAAAAATATATATTTTAACATTTTTCTTGCATGTAAGCTGACTAAGATTTAATTGGCTACTTAAAATATGTTATTGAAACAGCAAATAGTTTTGGAAATTCTCATTCAAGCAGACAGAAGCTGTACTGACATGATGGTAAAAGAGCTGCCTGGGGCACTACCAAAACATCCTTCTACTTAACTGACTCTTGCTTTAAAATGGCATATAAGGATGGCGGTAATACTTTATTTTAAAGACCAATTCTCACTATTAACTAGTCGCTTATTAGCATGCATATTACTGGCATATTGGCTGTTTATTAATACTAATAAAGCACATATTAATGCCTTATTCTGCATGATCATTTTAGATCCCTTAATTTTACCCCATACCTAAATTTAACAACTACATTACTAACTATTATTAAGATGCAAATTAGGAGTTTACTGAGGTAAAAGTAGTAGTTAATAGTTAATTAATAGTGAGAACTGATCCCTAAACTAAAGTGTGACCAGTACGGTCATGAGGAAATAGACTGACATTAAACAAAAATATAGCACTGCAGAGATTTTCTGTGCATGAAATGATATTAAACTGTATCCTACATTACAAATCGTAACTATGTATTAACATGACTTATATTATGGATGTAAAAGTATTTGTGTCTATGCAATGCAATTTCCAATGCTTAAGTCCTAAATGCATGTCAGAACACTGAGTGTTGTTTTTAAACAAACGTGTTTCTGTTGTGCTGTGAGGCACATAGCAGCTGACTCAGACAGACATGACCCAGCATGCAACAGGGACGTATTTTGTCTAAGAAAATATGTAGAGAAATATTATGCATGCATATATGCAGCTTTATACTGTAGAAAGATGAATTGAAATAAATGTAAAAAGTTTGAAAATCATGAAAAAATTTTTGTAGTGATTTGCTTGACAACATTAGAACATTATTATTGTTGTTTTACCTTTGTGTCACTAGGTGGCGGTCTCTCATCTCCGCTCTCTCAAACCAGATATGAGGGCAAGATCGCTCCATGGCACGCTGGACAACTCCCATTAAACCACCATGAACCTGTCCTACCTGTTTACAAAAAAAGGGTTTGTTTAATTGTGAGCAATCATTTTCACTTTTGGAACGTGATTAATAAGGCAGAAAATTAATTCTTCTTTGACTAAAGCAGTGCTTTTCTAATGTTTTGGTGATGCCAAAGTTCACAGATTAAACCCACTGTCACGGGTTGTCAAGGTGAGGAGCACGAAGGAGCACGAAGGAGGCAGATATCAAACAAACTGAGTCTTTTAATAAATCCACTAGGAGAATACGCAGGAGAAAACAACCACACAAAACGACGTTCAGACAGGACAAAGAACTCTAGGAACTGAAGACTTAAAGACATGGAAACCAAGGAGCTAACGAGATGATTAATTAAGGCTGGTGCAGGACTGGAACAGGGCGGAGACCAGGAGAGCCTCCAGGGCAGATCAGGGAGCCATGGCTGAGCAGACAGTTCGGGAAGCCATCGCGGATCAGGGAGTTCGGGAGGCCATGGCGGATCAAGGTATTCAAGCGGCCATGGCGGATCAGGAGACTCGGGAGGCCATGGCGGATCAGGAGACTCGGGAGGCTATGGCGGATCAGGAGACTCGGGAGGCCATGGCGGATCAGGAGACTCGGGAGGCCATGGCGGATCAGGAGACACGGGAGGCTATGGCGGTTCCGCCTCCGTGGCCTTGGCCCTTGGCCGGCCACTATGGCCATTGATATATGCCCCCTCTGGAGGAGCGGGCACTTGAGGGCGCTCTGGAGGACCGGGCACTGGAGTGCGCTTTCGAGGAGCGGGCTCTGGAGGGCGCTTGCGAGGAGCGGGCTCTGGAGGGCGCTTGCGAGGAGCGGGCTCTGGAGGGCGCTTGCGAGGAGCGGGCTCTGGAGGGTGCTTGCGAGGAGCGGGCTCTGGAGGGCGCTTGCGAGGAGCGGACTCTGGAGGGCGCCTGTGAGGAGCGGGCCCTAGAGGGTGCTTGCGAGAAACAGAGCTGGCTGGGACCAGCGGAGACGTAGGAGACGATGGAGGGCTGGACGGAACCAGCGGAGACGAAGGAGACTCAGGAGACGATGGAGTGCTGGGCTCCGCGGTAAGCTCTGTGACTTGAGTGGGCACCCTGTTGAGCTCTGTGACTTGAGTGGGCTCCCTCTTGAGCTCTGTGACTTGAGTGGGCACCCTGTTGAGCTTTGGAGAGCATTCTGTGGTGGACTCGGGAGAGCATTCTGGAGCGGACTCTGGAGAGCATTCTGGAGCGGACTCTGAAGTGAGAATAGGCGCCGAGAACTCCGAGGGTAGCACCGTATCCAGAAGCTCTGGGGTTGGAGCTGGCGGGCTTGATTGAGCCGCAGACGGCGGCGTGCTTGATTGAGCCGCGGATGGCGGCGTGCTTGATTGAGCCGCGGATGGCAGCGGGCTTGAGTGAGCCACGAACGGCGGCGGGCTTGAGTAAGCCGCGGATGGCGGAGGGCCAGATCGAGCCGCAAACGGCGGTGGGCTAGAGGGAGCTGCGGACGGCGGCGGGCTTGAGGGAGCCGCAGACAGCGGGCTTGAGAGAGCCGCGGATGGCGGCGGGCTTTAGGAAGCCGTGAACGGCGGCGGGCTTGACTTCCCTGCGAATGCCGGGCTTGACTGGGGTTTGGCAGACGGACTGGATGGCAGGCTGGTTCTGGAACGGGGCTGGATCCTCTCCAGACACCGGAGGATCCCTTCCCTCCAGCTCAATCCTGTGCTGTCTGGGAGGTCCACGGGGCGATGGTACTTAGCCCCGATCCAGAACAGGGAGTTGATTGTGACATCATCCAGCACCTTCGCCGCGACGAGCCTGCAGAATTCCCGGACGAACTCGATGATCGGGAGATCACGGTGGGACAGGGTGGAGAACAGCTCAGAGATCTCCATTTTTCTGTCTTGGTCCTATCTTCTGTCACGGGTTGTCAAGGCGAGGAGCACGAAGGAGCACGAAGGAGGCAGATATCAAACAAACTGAGTCTTTTAATGAATCCACTAGGAGAATACGCAGGAGAAAACAACCACACAAAACGACGTTCAGACAGGACAAAGAACTCTAGGAACTGAAGACGATTAAAGTCCATACAAACCTGTATGAAAGTCCAAATACCAAGATTTAAGAACCACTGCACTGAAGTGTTATTTCTGTTGCACTCACCATTGCATAACAGCCGTCATTAGCCAGAATAACGACATCAATTGGTGAAGTGTGATTAGCTACACAGATGCCTCCTTTCTTAGGCCTGTTCTGTCTGAAAAAACAATTAGTATTGCACAATTAGATTAATTTAACACACAACTTAAACATTTAACACAGATGTTTGTTAGTAAGCCCCTGCTGGTAGAAAAGCTGACAGCCACAGAGTTGTTGTCTATGTTGAGTGTTTCAAACTACACTTACGAGGTGTCATTTCAGTTTGGATACTGCCTCAGAAGGCAACTGCCTATGTAGAAAGTCAGCTCACTGGGTTTTGGAACAGAGCCACAGTGTCTGTACAAGTCTAAACCATTTTACTGTTATTTGATTAGACTGGTTGTTGTTGTTAAATGGAGCCTTGAACTCACTTGTTGTGATAGTGAATCGTAGCTGAAAGGCCTCTTGCACAGATCCTGTAGCACATCAAGTGGACCAGGTCACTCAACCAACCCTTCACTCTGAAACAACAGAGAACTGGGATGAATATGATTAGGATTAAATAACACTTTAATGGACACACCCAGGAAAAAAATTAATAACAACAAATGAACTGAACATTATTATGAAATGTCCACTGTTACAATGGTTGAAGTGCATTTTTCATCATTTAGCATTGATTCAAAATTATTCTGCAAATAAAAGGCTTTCCTTTGCAAAAAAAACAAACAAAAAAAAATCTTTTGATGTCAATCTTAACACTGAATTTCTACTAGGAATAAAACTCTGATAACGTGCAATTAGCCATAACTGCCATCATCAATAATGTAAAAAATAATACTGTTTGAACAACAGAACTAAAAGTAAAGCTATTAAAAATATTCATATAGTTTTTGTTGATTGAATTAAATTTGAAACAAAAGAAAATTTAAATATTACATAAAAAATGTAAACTTAAATGGAAGCTGAATAGAAATATTTTAAAAAATAGTAAAAATGAAAAACGCACATGACAAACTATATATATATATATATATATATATATATATATATATATATATATATATATATATATATATATATATATATGTGTGTGTGTGTTTATATATATCTATATATATATATATATATATATATATATATATATATATATATATATATATATATATATACAGTGGGTACGGAAAGTATTCAGACCCCCTTCACTTTTTTCAATTTTGTTATGTTGCAGTCTGATACTACAATTGTTTAAATTCTTTTTTTTTTCTCATTACTCTACACTCTGTCCTTTATAATGACAAAGTGAAAACAGAATTTTAGAAATGTTTGTAAATTTATTAAAAAGAAAAAACTGAAATATCACATTTACATAAGTATTCAGACCCTTTACTCAGTACTTAGTTGAAGCACCTTTGGCAGCAATTACAGCCTCGAGTCTTTTTGGGTATGACGTAACAAGCTTTGCACAACTGGATTGGGGGAATTTCTGCCATTCTTCTTTGCAAATCCTCTCAAGCTCGGTCAGGTTGGATGGGAACCGTCTGTTGACAGCCTTTTTCAGGTCTCTCCAGAGATGTTCGATAGGGTTCAAGTCAGGGCTCTGGCTGGGTCACTCTAGGACATTCACAGAGTTGTCCCTAAGCCACTCCTGTGTTGCCTTGGCTGTGTGCTTAGGGTCATTGTCATGTTAGAAGGTGAACCTTCGGCCCAGTCTGAGGTTTTGAATGCCCTGGACTGGGTTTTCATTAAGGCTATCTCAATATTTTGGTGCATTGAGCTTTTCTTCTACTCTGATGAGTTCCTCAGTCCCTGCCGTTGAAAAACAGCCCAACAGCATGAGGCTGCTACCACCACACTTTACTTTTGGGATGGTACTCTGCAGGTGATGAGAAGAGCCGGTTTCCTTCAAACATGATGCTTAGAATTGAGGTTCATCAGACCAGGTAATCTTGTTTCTCAGAGTCTGAGGGTCCTTTAGGTGCTTTATTGCAAATTCCAAGTGTGTTTTCATGTGTCTTCACTGAGGAGAGGATTGAGTTTGGCAACACTGCCATAAAGCCCAGATCGGTGGAGTGTTGCAGTGATGTTTGTCCTTCTGTAGGTTTCTCCCATCTGCATATATGATCATGGAGCTCAACTAGAGTGACCACCAGGTTCTTGGTCACCAGTCTAGACAAGCCCCTTCTCCATCAATTGCTCAGTTTGGCTGGGGACCAGCTCTTGGAAGAGTCCTGGTTGTGCCAAACTTCTTCCATTTGAGAATTATGGAAGCCACTGTGCTCTTGGGAACCTTCAGTGCAGCAGAATTTTTTTTGTAGCCTTCCTCAGATCTGTGCCTCAATACAATCCTGTGTCTGAGCTCTGCAGGCAGTTCCTTTGACCTCGTGGCTTGGTTTTCGCTCTGATATGCATTATCAGCTGTGAGGCCTTTTACAGAGAGGTGTGTGCCTTTCCAAATCATGTCCAATCAATTTAATTTACCACAGGCGGACTCCAATCAAGGTGTAGAAACATCTCTGCAATGATCAAGAGACATGGGAGGCACCTGAGCGAAATTTCAAGTGTTGTTGCAAAGGGTCTGAATACTTATGTAAATGTGATATTTCAGTTTTTTCTTTTTAATAAATTTACAGACATTTCTAAAATTCTGTTTTCACTTCATCATTATGAGGTACAGAGTGTAGATTAATGAGAAAAAAAATGAATTTAAACAATTGTAGTATCAGGCTGCAACATAACAAAATTGAAAAAAGTGAAGGGGGTCTGAATACTTTCCGTACCCACTGTATATATATATATATATATATATATATATATATATATTGAACATACACTAAAATAGTACTGCCTATATTATACCTATATTATATAGACAATATTATGTTACAGAAATAGGCTTGGCTTTGAAAAATTCTTTAAAACGATGGATTTCATTTCTGATTATTTCCTGAAATCATGCTGGTGAAAATGTGAATTCTTGAAAACTGAATTTATAACTAGAGACATTTTTTGTACTTAACATACAATATAACGCGGCAGAGATACCTCAGGTTGAGTACAAAAACAATGGCATCAGAATATCTATATACATACAGAGTATCTCTTCAAGTATGGAGAGAGACATACTGGAATTGCTATGCAATCATGAATTATTGTTGTATTTGTAAAGCTGATAACATCACTAAAGCATTACCTGAAATTGGGGAGGAAACCCACCAACGTTGTGCCAATCACCAACCAGCTCAGCCCTATAGCTGTAAGTGTAATCCTACAGATAGTGAATATAACAGAAGGACAGGAGCATGATAATGACTTTTTGATATAATATACTGCCAAGACAAGAACAAATCACTGAATCTCACCAATATACTAATGTACCGTTCAAATGTTTTTGAAAGAAGTCTCTACTCATGATTTATTTGATCAAAAATACAGTAAAACAATAATTTTGCTAAATGTTATTAGAATTTAAAATAACTGTTTTGTATTTGAATATATTTATTCCTGTGATGCAAAGCTGAATTTTCAGCATCATTACTCCAGTCTTCAGTCACTTCAGAAATCATTCTAATATGATGATTTGCTGCTCAAGAAACATTTCTTACTATTGTGAATGTTGAAAACAGTTTTGACGCTTCATATTTTTGTGGAAAACATGACACAGCATTCTTTGATGAATAAAAAGCTCAAAACAACAGCATTTATTTGAAATAGAAATAACATTATTACAAAATGTTTTTACTGTCACTTTTGAACAATTTAATGCATTCTTGCCGATTAGAAGTATTAATTTCCTAAAAAAAATCTTACTGACAAACATTTGAACAGTAGTGTACCAGATATAAAGTATGAATGAAAAAGTTCTCTACCGTAGAGGAAGCAGTATGCAGTATCTCACGACCACACCAACCCCCCACAGTACAGTGAGCCTGAGAGAGATGTACTGGAAGTTGTTGTTGGTTCGGGTGAGGAGGTTCCAGGACACCAGCTCCTCTGAGGTAAATCTCTGCGTGACATCGTCTTCCACAATGCTCTCAATGCCTTTCCTGGTGAAGTACAGGACGTCGCTCAGAGTGAAGTCTCCGCGTTCGGCCGACTTCGGCCTGTTCCGACGCAACTCCTCAATCTCCTGCTCCAAAGACGAATCATTCCGCTGAATTAAACCTGAGTCACACAGACAAAAGTGCTGGTCAATTATTATTTATAATGAAATAATAAAAGTCTCATGCTCACCAAAGCTGCATTTATTTGATCAAAAATGCAGTAAAATCTGTAATATTGTGAAATATTATTACAATTTCAAGGAACTGTTTTGTATTTGAATATATTTTATAATATGTAATTTATGTAATTTATTCCTGTGATGCAAAGCTGAATTTTCAGCATCATTACTTATCGCATGAATAGAAAGTTCAAAAGAACAGCATTTATTCAATATAGAAATCTTTTGTAACATTGTAAATGTCTTTATTGTCACTTTTGATCAATTTAATGTGCCCTTGCTGAATAAAAGTATTAATTTTTTTTTAAAAAAACATCAGTAATGCAGTGTATTTGAATGGTGTATTTTGAGCTTGGAGGTGTCTATGCCCAATCACTTTCATTACAGTATATGGAAAAAATAAACATAAGTAAATGATGACAGTCTTGGGTGAACTATTGCTTTAATATGATGCAAGCACAGAGAATACAGTGCCCATTCTGTGCCATCTTAAGAAACACATTCAAAGAAGCCACACTTTATAACTGAGTATAATCAGTAGCGCTTTCATCAGCTTAAGATGTTTAATCAGTGAAGATCAGTGAGGTATTGATAAAGAGGGTTTATAAATCTAATGCAGGGTGTAACTGATAAAGACGGGCAAAAGTCCACCCTAAGCGTGTGAGAGAGCAAGAGAAACCTTAGTCATTGTGTAACTTGTGATTACTTGAGTAGACAGATAAGCTGAGAGATCTCAGAGCACTGCTTGTGTCTTGTCAGATCACTGGTCATATCTAGAGGGAAACAGCCATTGTGCAGCAAAACTAAAAGGCAAAAATGCTGTTTACTTTTACAAGAACGTGAGGAATGATATAGAAAAGTCCAGCAATTCTCTTTCCACGGAACGCAAAAACAGAAATCCTGAAAAATCCTTAAACAGTGAGGAACAGACTAAGGTTTAAGCCATTATTCACTGATAATCTTCCCCTACGTTAAAGCTCTCGTTTGCATTCAGCTTAAAAAATGACCCATTGACCTGTCGCTCTAACTTTGACATTGTGAATAATGATTTAATATTCAGACTGTTCCTCACACAAAGTTATCATATGACTTCAAATGACTTAATATATAGTGAACAAGGCATATGTACCACTTTCATGGTGATTTATGTTTTTTTGTACATTTTGGAAATTGACAGTCACTATGGACTAAAATAGAGCAAGGATTTTTATTTTTAAAGAAATACTTCTATTCGGCAAGGATGCATTAAATTGATCAACCGTGGTAGTAAAGGCATTTATAATGTTACAAAAGATTTCTATTTTAAATAAATGCTGTTCTATTGATCCATTCATCAAAGAATTCTGAAAAAATGTATCAAATATAAAGCTAAACTGATTTTAATATGGATAATAATCAGAAATGTTTCTTGAGCAGCAAATCAGCGAATTAGAATGATTTCTGACGGATCATGTGACACTGAAGACTACAGTAATGATGCTGAAAATTCAGCTTTGCATCACAAAAATAAATTATATTTTAAAATATATTACGATAGAAAACGATTATTTTAAATTGCAATAATATTTGACAATTTAGATTTTTTTACTGTAATTTTAATCAAATAAATCCAGTCTTGGTGAGCATAAGAGACGTGTGTTTGGGATATGTGGATGAATAAAAGGTGACAGAATTTAGATTTACTCGGGGGGGGGACATAAAATAAATCCTATTTTATTTTATTTGGTTATAAAACACCTGGATCCAGTTGTGTTTGTGACTGTAGGTGTGTAAACTCACCATTTGATGCAGAATGTTTAAGTATCTCCTCTGCTCTACTCGCCCTTTGGATTCTATGTGTTGCCCACTGCAAAAACACCAGGCAATGCTTAATAATATATACTGTATGATTCCATTTGTTCCTGACACTAGGCTTTGAACTTGCATAATCAATCACAATTAAGACCAAAGGGCACTTAACAATGTGATGATACAGCACATTTCAGTTTGAGAAATATATACAATCTGATTATGTCACAATGTTCATTGGTCAACAAAACTGTTTCATTTCCCCTTGGTGACAGTGTGCAATAGCCTAGTGTCCTGGGAGGCTTAGCATGTCAATTAGTGTTCTGGAGTGTGTCATGCTGTACTTCTTAAACCTTTTTAAAACATATGTCTAAATTATGTGTAATTAATATATATGTAGTCTTTATGAGCTCATATCAGCTGAGAGACTACATGAAGTACTTGTGCTGTGACAAATTTATTACTACAGGTCTACGATTTGCAGCTACAGAGGGATTAAAAACGGTGGGACGCTAAGTCAAAGTGAATTGTATGGCTTTGCAACCCATTTTATGTCTGTAATGAAAAAAAATGTAGGGCATGACTTGATTTTATCTTTTGGGAGCTGATAGGAGGAAAATTGGGTGCTAAAAAGTAGAATGGAGCCAGACAGAATGTGAAATAGCTGTTTGACTGTTGGTTAATATTAACCCATAGCTCGCACATCTTAAGTGACATCCGTAAGAGAAAGGAAAGTTGTCTCATTTTTGGAGGAAGTTACAGCATTTTGATGAAACTTGATGAAAAAAGGTCATGGTCGTAACATATCCTTTATTTTTATGCTTGTAAATATTATTTATATATTGTATAGTTTTTATTAATATTTTTATTAATATTTTTTTTATTTTTTATTTTAATTTTAATATTTTAGCTTTTATTTTTATATTTAATATTTCATTTTAGTTTTATTTTTAGTAATTCATTCTTTTTTTTTAAATATTTGTAAATAGTTACATTTTTTATTTCAGCTTTAGTTATTAGTAATTTAGCATGTCAACTTACGTATTTCAGTTATTTGCTAATACAACTAATTTTTTTATCTCTAATTTTAATTTAGTTTAAGTTGTTCATCTAATATTATTTTTTTCAGGTTTATTTCAATTAACTTTTTCTTTTTTTTTTTTAATTTAGCGATAACACTCATTTTACGTACCTCTAAGGTTTTGATAAGGATCTTCATGTAGGTCTCAGTGATGCCTAGCGAAATCCCAAACATGGCAGGCAGCATGATCAGGACCACCAAACTGGTGAACCAGACCCTCAGCACAGGGAAAAACACAGCCCAAAACCCCTCCATAACCACACGGACCAGACCACTTTCACTATGTACACTACAGCACTGGGGGAAAATGAAATAAAATGCATGTAATAACCTTTAAAAAGTAATGTTTATTAATTATAAGACACTTTTGACTTTTGATGATGTGATATACACCATAAAGTCTTCCCCTGTATTTCACTTTTAACCTTCTATCAGTCGGAACAACATGGAGTTTAAGCCATGAAGCAATATATCACACAAACAAATCAGTCAAACAAAAACTAGCATTGGTTTTCTCAATGAATTAAGCTTGAACTCACCTGGTTTCATGAAATGCCAGCAGCTCTACAGGACAGAAAGCAGAGAATGTTCCTCGCTGTCATACTCCTCTGACCCTTAACATGATGGAGACTGGAACTTAAGGTGTTTAAAACTCCGTTTAAGGAACTTCTGCAGCCTTTACGCAAAGTGATTGGGAAATAGCAAGGTTGGAAGACATCCTAGATCTGTAAAATGTAGAACAAAGTTCAGCAGGAACAATAGAAAACTGCGCTATCGTGAGGATAAATTGTGTTGTGCACTAATGCACAGACATTTGATCTCTCTCTCTCTCTCCCTCTCTCTCTAGTCTACAATTTTAAGCAATCAAACTTCTGTTTTTCAGAATCCCAGAACTTTGCTTTTATTTCTGTTTAAATATTTTCAATCCTAAACCTACAAAGTCATAAAACTGCATGCATAATAAATAAAAAATGTTTAAACTAGTTTTACTTGAAGTTTTGCACAATACACTTCTGTCTACTTGGTTGGTTAAATGTACAGGTGCATCTCAATAAATTAGAATGTCGTGGAAAAGTTCATTTATTTCAGTAATTCAACTCAAATTGTGAAATTCATGTATTAAATAAATTCAGTGCACACAAACTGAAGTAGTTTAAGTCTTTGGTTCTTTTAATTGTGATGATTTTGGCTCACATTTAACAAAAACCCATCAATTCACTATCTAAACAAATTAGAATACTTCATAGGACCAATAAAAAAAAAAAAAAAAAAACATTTTTAGTGAATTGTTGGCCTTCTGGAAAGTATGTTCATTTACTGTATATGTACTCAATACTTGGTAGGGACTCCTCAACAAATTAGAATATGGTGACATGCCAATCAGCTAATCAACTCAAAACACCTGCAAAGGTTTCCTGAGCCTTCAAAATGGTCTCTCAGTTTGGTTCACTAGGCTACATAATCATGGGGAAGACTGCTGATCTGACAGTTGTCCAGAAGACAATCATTGACACCCTTCACAAGGAGGGTAAGCCACAAACATTCATTGCCAAAGAAGCTGGCTGTTCACAGAGTGCTGTATCCAAGCATGTTAACAGAAAGTTGAGAGGAAGGAAAAAGTGTGGAAGAAAAAGATGCACAACCAACCGAGAGAACCGCAGCCTTGAGGATTGTCAAGCAAAATCGATTCAAGAATTTGGGTGAACTTCACAAGGAATGGACTGAGGCTGGGGTCAAGGCATCAAGAGCCACCACACACAGACGTGTCAAAGAATTTGGCTACAGTTGTCGTATTCCTTTTGTTAAGCCACTCCTGAACCACAGACAACGTCAGAGGCGTCTTACCTGGGCTAAGGAGAAGAAGAACTGGACTGTTAACACTGGACTTCAAGCAACTTGGGCTATGAGCTTCTCCACCCTTCCTCCAGACTCTAGGGCCTGGTTTCCAAATGAAATACAAAACTTGCTCTCATTTGAAAAGAGGACTTTGGACCACTGGGCAACTTTCCACAGTCTGTGATGATTTGGGGTGCAATGTCATCTGCTGGTGTTGGTCCATTGTGTTTTTTGAAAACCAAAGTCACTGCACCCGTTTACCAAGAAATTTTGGAGCACTTCATGCTTCCTTCTGCTGAGCAGCTTTTTAAAGATGCTGATTTCATTTTCCAGCAGGATTTGGCACCTGCCCACACAGCCAAAAGCATCAAAGGTTGGTTAAATGACCATGGTGTTGGTGTGCTTAACTGGCCAGCAAACTCACCAGACCTGAACCCCATAGAGAATCTATGGGGTATTGTCAAGAGGAAAATGAGAAACAAGAGACCAAAAAATGCAGATGAGCTGAAGGCCACTGTCAAAGAAACCTGGGCTTCCATACCACCTCAGCAGTGCCACAAACTGATCACCTCCATGCCACGCCGAATTGAGGCAGTAATTAAAGCAAAAGGAGCCCCTACCAAGTATTGAGTACATATACAGTAAATGAACATACTTTCCAGAAGGCCAACAATTCACTAAAAATGTTTTTTTTTTTATTGGTCTTATGAAGTATTCTAATTTGTTGAGATAGTGAATTGGTGGGTTTTTGTTAAATGTGAGCCATAGGAGTAATCTGGCAGGGGTCAGATTTTGGCACAACACCGGATTATCCATAGACGTGCCCTGGGGCACCAGCCAATAGGGGAGCACTAGTGATTAAGATAATGACTAGGCCTTTAAAACATTTTTCATGTTTTGTATATATATTATTTTGCAGGAAGAGATGCAGATACATACAAATGAACAGTTAATGATTCAATATATACTTAGAAAATATAAAATATATGCATAAAGAATTGCGATTGGGTCAGGTCACAGTGAATTTGCCCCGTCCCCCCAGTCAGAGTCGAGCCCGCTGATTTATAATATTAAATTCACGATGGACAGGCAGCATCAGCTTAGCGGTTGTGTTAAACGTATATTAAAAAAAAGAAAGAAAATATCAGGACACATAGCCAGGGCTATACAGTGCGACCATTTTAGCCGCATATGCGACTGAAAAGTACTGTTTGCGACTATCAAAACATATTTAGGAGCACCTGTGCGACTGACCCGATCAGCATAGGCTGCATTATTTGTGTTTGCGCTCAGGGGAGCTTCAAAGATTTCTTCGTGTTTTTGCAGCGTTGAGTAATGTATCGCAGACATATGTTGACTCCTTGAATGTAATGTTAATCAGAATTCGCTCACTGCTCAATTGCTGAGTTACGCAAGCTCACAAATCCTCTCCTTATAACAAACAAAGTATAGACAAGGTGTAATAAAGAGATTTGTTGTGGCGTGTAGGGAGCTTCATTGATTTTAATGGAGCTTTGAGATCACGATGAACTGAGTGACAGCTTTTAAAGATTAATAAGGGAGTTTGCAAATGTGATATTAAATTAATACAGCAGTTCAATAAACAAAGTTAATAAGTGACGTACATAACGATATTGCCTGATATTTCCTCAACGAAAATAGTTTCAAACAGTCACAGCTGAGCCGCATCTCCATTCAAAACACAGTGGTTTTGTTTATGAATGATCCTGAGTTTTTAAATTAATCTAGTGAGTCGATGATTCAATTACCCATTCATAAAGACAGTCGCTTGCTTCGTTCCTGAATGAATCAGCTGTTAAAACGAATCAATTGAATGAATGATTCAATGGTAAAAATCAGTGACTTGCCGCCACCTGCTGGGAGTTTTATTTTTACTTTTAAAAGTGTCATTTAAGTTATTTAAATCATTCCAATCAAACAATAGTTCTATATTCCAAATTTTATATTTAAAACATGAATCTCACTACATTGTTATGAATTTAAAACATCCATGTCACCTCTGAGCCTCTGTAAAATGACTGTAAATTTACCTACATGCCAGTTTTGTGTTCTTCTGTGCCACCTTTGAAGTGGAAACTGATTTTGTTAATATTGATTTCTTTTGATTGGTAACTTGTTCTTGTAACAGGACCGACAACAAACAACAGAGCAATTTTGGCTTTGTAACTTGTGTGTGAGAGCATGTGTTGCCCATATGGATATGAAATCTTCTCTAAAATTAGGAAGTCTTTAATTACATAACCATATCAAGACGAGACACATGAACTAGTACCAAATAGTTTTGTTCTGGTAAAAAGGTGTGGCTTAAAACAGGATGAAGTGGATTTGCATTAGGATATTTGTTTAATTTAAGTCAAAATATTTCTTTATTTGCAACATAAGTGAAATGTGACTTATTCACGTCATAACTCAATATTCCTGTGACTCAAACAATACAGCAAAATTCACTGCTATAATCAATGAGTTTTTAAACTATCGTCACATGGTCCGCTGGAATAGTTAGATTAACTGGTCATTAGCGCCATCCAGTCATCGAATATTTCCTGACAACGCGATATATCTTCTCATCCGTGTAATTGAAACACCGCGGATTGGCGCTCTTTTTCATACAAACAGAATTTTTTGAAGTCCCCAGAGGACTTCAGTTTTAATATTAATATTAAATTAATATTAATATTATATATATTAATATTTTTTACATTATTTGTGGCCATTTATACAGAATGCATTTTTGCAATCAACTGCATAGCGTTTCGATTGTTTATCAATACAACAAACCATAGATTGTCTTAGCCTATTTGACTTTTGCGCTCGTGACTCCTGCGTAAAACAGGATTCTACCCTGATAGCATCTCGGAGACGTCTATTTGACGTCTGCATTTACATCTGCAAGACGTATTTTTTAGGGTGTTTGCCCTTTTAGATGTCAAATAGATGTCTATTAGATCTCTTTAAGATGTTTAGGATTTAGAATGTATGTAAAACTGACATCTGAAAGACGTCTGTCAGACATTTGTTGACAGCAGATGCTTTCCAGATAAAGAGATCTTTAACAGACATCTTGCAGACGTACGTGTGCTATCTGGGTATCATCAAGTTAAAAGAAGTTCAACTTTTTTAAAAATGTACACTGCTAATGGGAGAAAATAACAGTAAGAAGCTGCAAAACTTTGAATCAATTGAACCAACTGCTTCACAAAATTATCAAAATTTATAGTCTTTGAAACCATTAACTTTTTCAGCGCTCGAAACGTCACACGCTGGTGACACCTGCTGGTCGATACAACAAAAACTCAGGCCAAAAAAATGCATTAAAATATCTTTTACAAACCAATTACAAATGTTTTATTGAAAGCATAATCTATTGAATGCAAATAACAAATCATCTAATACCATTAAATATGAATATTTAAATTAATTTTTATTATTATTTTTTCAGGCTTGTTTTGTATCATTTATTAGCTTGGCTAATCAGGTCAATAAGAGATAAATGACTACAATTCTTCCTTTTTATTATGCGTCATTAAAATGTAGACAAATTATCCTAGTGGAAGCACTGAAATTTTGAAATAGCCTAGTTAACGAAGCCACTAACGTTATACTGAAACCACTTATCTTTTGCCATTTGATTTGGTTTGATACGCGCTTCGAAACGAAACAATGATTCGCAAACGAAAAAGGAGCCATTTCTCATTTTTCAATATTAAATAAAAAATCAAATACTGAAACCACTTATCTTTTGCCATTTGATTTGGTTTGATATGCGCTTCAAAATGAAACAATGATTCGCAAACGAAAAAGGAGCCATTTCTAATTTTTCTACTTTCAATATTAAATAAAAAATCAAATGACCAAAAGATACACTGACCGTTTTGCTTCACAAAGCAGTGTTTCTAAAGCGCTCATTACGGTATTCAGACAGAACGCGTTTTGCATAGAAAAACGTAGGCCTATGGCAAGCCAACAGGCTACGATTTATCGATGGCGCAATTCCGAGCCTGTTGGCTTGCCATAAAAACACGAGCTTTGTAGCGGGAAAACACGCAAGATCTAAAGAAGCAACTTGCCGAGATTTTAGAACGCCTAGCGTATGTTTAGTATTTTTTCTTTACGTAAATTTAAGATACAATATAGGCTACACATAAAAATAATTTAAAATCAAATTAACATTTTATACTGACGCTGCGCATTTATTTATTTATTTATTTGGTGAGTAGCAGCGCGGTAAGCGGGATTGTGTCAGCTGGTCATTATCGCAAAATAAACCCCATAACGACCAATTGACCGCACATTATCCCTTACTTAAGACACGTCCCAAATTCTGGGTTGCATCAACATTTTCTGAAGGATAAGCAGCTTTTACGATCTTATTTTTGAAGAAAAGAAAAAAAGGGCCATTTTGTGCCCTGTTTGTGCAAAGTGCCATTTACCCGTGTGATAGACATCCCTTGACTCCTGCAGCTGGTTGTTTTTGGACTCTCGTGTTGATCTCCTCTCCTCCTGCGCGTGCAGTCCCTGGAATCTCTCCTCATCATATTCCTTCATTCTCCGCTCACTTTCTTTCTCCGTCTCTCTGACCCCAGATGTCTCCTGCTTTCACTAGAAACTCCCCTCAGGACTGATTTAACCAGTTCTTCAGCGTCAATGCCGCAGAGCGTTTAATTTTGCGTTGCTGAAACATGCCAAGTCGGGTCAGCGTTGCGATTTTGCGGTTCAGTTGTGTTTTCTTTCTGGCTGCGAGCCACCTCAAGAGCTCTGAACCGGACTACCTCTTTCCAGACACAGAACAAGGTTTGTGTTTCCATGCAAAAGAATCATACAGTTGTGTTCATATCTTGCAACATTTTGGTTGTTGTATCCACTGAAGGAGCTGGTAAGCCCTCTGATATGCCAAGTGTTTCACTGAGGCGAGCGGTCAGCTGCAGTAAAGTCCATGTGTCTGTTTATTGAGTCCTGAACTTTATGGAGTCTCATTCTATAAAAGCACATTTAACCCTTTAATGCATGAATGTTTCAATTTCAAAGGCAAAGTCTTATTGTGTCTGTTTTCACTTCAATATAATCACACTCAATCTTATATACCATGCATCTTGGGAGACTTACAGAACTGTTCATTGTAATACAAGGTATTTGGTGCATCAACACATTCATCAGTCATTTTGACTGTTTTACATTGTCTGACATGAGGAGGAGCGCAATATATAATTATGTTTAAGGATCAAAGCTGGTGGTTTAGATAACATCTCTTTCTGAATGGTTAGAATGGCTTGACAAATCTCATGAATGACCACCTGAGTTATATTCCACCATATCAAAAGAAAATGATATTAATTATAACTACAATGTAGTATTATTTTGTTTATAGAAAATGTTTTTGTGAGCATTACAATTTGCCTTGTTTTTGCTATGTTTTTCCACAATTTCCATCTCAGATACTGTGAAAATATATATAAAATAATGTGAAATGTATATATAAATATATTTATTTATTTAATTCAATAAATATTTAATAAAATGAATACAAAAATATTTAAAATTGTTATTTTATAAAATGTCAGAAAGATGCAAAAAGAAGGTTGTAAAAACCCTTCTTTTCTTAATTAAATGAGAATATATATGAATATGAAATGACAATTTCTTGATTTTTTTTAATTGATTTTATTTATTTTAGTTTTTTTTTTTTTTTTTTTTTTTGGTGAGATTTACTCCAGGAGATGTTTAGCTCCAAAACAACGACTGTCTTGTTTTCATTTCTAGAGCTCTTCATCAAGCAGCACTCTGAGTTTTATGTGGATCATCCTGAAAAAGTGGACGGAGATGGGAATTTCATCTCATACTCTTTATCACATCACTTCTCTGACAGGCGACATAAGAGGGACCTGAATTCAGCAGAGAGGCGATTGTATTACAAACTCAACTACAAAGGTTGTTACTCCCCTCGAGTTAAATCAAAGGCTCAGGTGGTTCTTAGTTTAACAGACATTTATTCGGACACGAGTCTGTAGTATGTCTTGTACATTCTAGTCTTGCATCCCTTTTATGTCCCAACAATGCCGTCAGAACTACGAAAGGAAAATACATAAAACTTAAATTAACCCTCTAAAAGTTGTGTTTACACATAATAATAAACCAAAAATACATACAAAACGAATAAATAAAGCACACATTCAACACGTAAGAAAATACACTTAATTGGCTAATTATACATTAACACACGGTTGCGTAACTTACACGTTCACATACGGCAAGCAATTAACACGATAAACACATACCTCATTGGCCTCTCTAACTCAAGAGGAATAAACTTGGAGGATTACAGTTTCTTCTTCTTAAACAAAAAGCCAATATAACTTCTTAGCACTTCTTACAGGTGTAACTCTTACAGACATGTTACTAGTGCAGCACCTGGTGTGGCTATTCTACTTGTAGTGCACCGGAAATATCCTGATTGCAACAATTAAATAATTCCCAAGCTAAACAAAAGAGAAATAGGTTCCCCCCTATTCCTATGGTTTTAGTTGAATAATATGAAATGAATTGACATGTATTAACAAAAAATATATTACTTATTTATTCTAATGATTACTCTGAACATTTTAACTATTTATTGACCTTTTAACTGTAAAGTGCATATTATGAACTGAAATATATGAGAGTTGCCTCTGACGGCAGCTACAAAGGTAAGGAGTTCACTCTCAGTCTAACCACCAATGACAATCTGCTCTCTAACGAATATGTATTGGAGAAACACAATGAGAGTTTAACAGAAAAGCAGTCGCAAACATCTGGGATTCGTGCCTGCCATCTTTTCGGCACAGTAACTGATAGTAACGTTCAGGGAACCGCCGCTATCAGCACCTGTGTGGGACTGGTGAGAAATATCTGATTTAATCTGTCAGTATCATGCAATTCTTTTCTGGTGTGAAGTCACTTACTGTACTTGCAGTAGTGCAGATATTATCACTGGTTGAATAGTTCACCCCAAAAAAGAAAATGTACTCCAAGATGTAGATGAGTTTGTTTCTTCATCAGAACAGATTTTTTTTACAGGCATGCAGATTTTCACTTCATAAGACATTAATTGATGGACCGGAGTGGTGTGGATTACTTGTGGATTATTGTGATGTATTTATCAGCTGTTTAGACTCTCATTCTGACGGCACCCATTCACTGCAGAGGAACCACTGGTGAGCAAGTGATGTATTGCTAAATTTCACTAAATCTGTTCTGATAAAGAAACAAACTCATCTACATTTTGGATGGCCTAAAGGGTGAGTACATTTTCATTTTTGGGTGAAGTATTTGTTAAATGTTAATATCAAAATTGAGCTCATTTACTTTCTTAATGTACATTCCTGATTTAATTCTGAACGATTCATCGGTGCACATGAAAGAAAACAATGTTTTTCTGTGAAAAAAAAAAGTTTCTTTTCATCCAATATCATTTATTGGTTGATGTCGACATAATGTCAACATAACTTTGATTATAACATTGAATAAAGGGATAGTTCACCCAGAAATGAAAATTCTGTCATTAATCACTCACCCTCATTATTGTTCCAAACCCGTAAGACCTTCGTTCATCATCGGAACACAAATTAAGATATTTTTAATGAAATGTGAGAGCTCTCTGACCCTCTCATAGACAGTAACGCAACTGTAATGTTCCCAGGTCCAGAAACGTAATAAGGACATCGGTAAAACAGTCCATGTGACATCAGTGGCTCAACTTCAGTTTTTGCACAAAAAGTATTCTCGTAGCTTTGCAAAATTGAAGTTGAGTCACTGATGTCACATGGACTGTTTTACCAATGTCCTTACTACGTTTCTGGACCTGGGAACATTACAGTTGCGTTACTGTCTATGCAGGGTCAGAGAGCTCTCAGATTTGATCAAAAATATCTTAATTTGTGTTCCGAAGATGAACAAAGGTCTTACGGGTTTTGAATGATATGAGGGTGAGTAATTAATGACAGAATTTTCATTTTGGGGTGAACTAACCCTTTAATGTCGAAATCTGTTTCACTCTGAAATGCATCACATTTCATATGTTTTAAATTGATCTAAATGTCTTTCTTTGACAAGCCCCTGTTGAACAATGTTGTTTTAGAATTATTTATATATTATTATATTAGTAAATATTTTGAACTAGCTTTTATTTTTATATTTTCAGTCTTCAGTTTAATTTAAATATATATTACTATGATTAAATATTATATATAAATATTATTATTAAATATATAAATATTATTTTTAAATATTTGTATGTAGCTTTAATTTGATTTTATTTCAATGTTAGTTATTTTAGTACTAAACAACCTTTAAAAAATAATATATTTCATTTATATTTTTAAGCTAAAGCTTTTCATCTAATATTTACATTTTGTTTTATTTCAGCTTTATTTCAGTAACCAAAAGTTTATTTGTTTTTAGTTTTTGTTAACGATAATAACACTGCTAGTGATAACCTCTCGTAAACCTGGTGGTCCCAGACTGAACAAATGCCTGTCTGGAGCAACATCAAAATGGCCTGTTAGACTCTTTGGCCCCTGTTTTGTTTGCAAAAGTGTTTGGCCCTCAGAGTGACTCTACAATGAAACATCAGTGTGTGGGACAACCATATCCTGTATGCGCAGAATAGATCTGAAAGAGTTTATATTTTCCCGATAATGACCATTAAATTATCCCACTCATTACATGGCTACCTACCAAATAAACATATAAATGAACATGAAATATTGATCTGAGTTAAAATTATTTTATAATCCAAAAATGAAGAGAGCTGTTGTGTGGGAAAACAATCAGTTATTCTATTTAAATTTATTATACAACATTATTTAACTGCAGAAAGCCATGACTGACCAGTCAGAATAGAGAGCCGTGTAATAAGATCCAATAGTAGCCTGTTATTCGGAGTGGATGCTCATAAAAAGCAGGGAACTTGAGAAGAACTGTAACCAGATCAGTGTGTCAGCACATAACATGACTCATTCTAACTTGGCAATTGAACAAAAAGTTGCAAAGGGGGAAAAGAGGAGAGGCAGAGTGAATCGGTTGTTGGTGAAAGTACAGGAAAGAGCTTTAGACTTTAAAATGAGCTTTGATTTATTAGGTGCATGCATAACTTGCAAAAGTATGCATGCAGTACCTGCACTAAATGCTTTCTCTGTCTGTCAGTCATTGCCTGAGCATGCATGCTCCTCCTGTAAGGTCGTGTTTATGTCAATCAACAGCGTTTCATTCCATTCTCATGTTATCTTTCCTTCCAAACATTTGCATTCAGTCTCTGGTGCTATTACGCTCACATTCCATTAACTTTTATGTATTCGCTCCTCAGAAACTCAGGTGTTTAATGTATGGGCAAAGCAGAAAATAACAGACAGTCTTCTGTAATATCGTTGTGCAGGATGTCGAGACAATGCCAGGTGCTTTTGCTTTTAAAGTGGACAAAGTCAGGTTTCTTTGCCATGTGTGAGACAAAAGAAAATGTAATGAGGTGCAACTGATTAGCCTGGCGCATTTATCCCTTCCCAGCATGCACGAATTAAAAAAAACAATGTGCTAATGTTTTGTGCAATACATTTGGTGGGGGAGCAGTGGCCAAAAGCTAAACTTTGCAGAGCTTGTGGAACGTTTCCTGTAGTTTGTAAAGGAATACTCTATTGTGGAGCAAACCAATCATCAATTGGATGCCTTCAAATGGTTCAAAATTCAGGCTGCTGACTGGCAGGCGTAAATTTGATCACATTTCTCCCATTTTAACTTCTCTGCACTGGCTACCAGTCAAACTGAGAATAGAATTTAAAATTTTAGTTTTTGTTTTTAAAGCATTACACGGCTTAGCTGCAACTTATTTATCTGATCTTTTACGTTGTCATAATCCGTCCATGTCACATAGATTCAGCAACCTTGGAGTACTTTCTGTTCATAGATCGAGGTTAAAACATCGTGGAGACCGTGCTTTTGCGATAGCGGGCCCTAAACTCTGGAATAGCCTACTGGTATCGATCCGAATGGTGTCATCACTCTCCTCTTTTAAATCTAAATTTTAAAACACATCTTCTTAGTGTGGGTCTTTAATGTACTATTCCAATTTTATGTATGGTGTTTTATAGATTGTTATTGATTTTGTTTTTTATTTGAGCTCCCTGATCTGTACAGCACTTTTTAAAATGTGCTTTATAAATAAATAATGAAAATGAAATGTAAAGGAATAGTTTACCCAAAAATAAAACTTCTGTCATAATGCTGTAATTTTTTTTACTAATATTTTTTCTATACAAGGAGAATTTATCTATTTTTGTCCAATCAGGTTGTCCAGCCCCAAACTCATGCCATTGGTTAAGCCAAAAGTTGGCATTTCTGAATGCCTGAACAAACAAAACACTACTATTCAAAAGTTTGGGGTTGGAAATTTTTTTTTTTTATGTTTTTGAAAGAAGTCTCTAATGCTTACCAAGGCTGGATTTATTTGATCAAAAACAGTAAAAACAGTAATATTGTGAAATATTATTACAAGTTTAAATAACTGTTTTCTATTGTAGTACATTTTAAAATGTAATTTATTCCTGTGATGCAAAGCTGAATTTTCAGCATCATTACTCCAGTCTTCATTGTCACATGATCCTTCAGAAATCATTCTAATAGGCTGATTTGCTGCTCAGGAAACATTTATTATTATCAATGTTAAAAACAGGTGTGCTGCTTAATATTTTTGTGGAAACGGATACAGTACACTTTGATGAATAGAAAGTTCAAAAGAACAGCATTTATTCAAAATAAAATCTTCTGTAAAATTATGTCATTACGGTCTCTTTTGATCAATTTAATGCATCCTTTCTGAATAAAAGTATAAAAATTACTACTGACTCCAAACTTTTAAACAGTAAATGATCTTGAAAGCCACTGTGTGTATTCTCTTACTTATAGTCATCTGTATACATTAAACTAGGATGAGAGAAAATATTTTAGTGATGTGGTGCATTTCATTGCACAATAAACTGAACTTTAAAATTGTTTACTGTTTGGATTACGTTCCTTGTGCAAAAACTCACTAGCACTGAACTCTGTTGATTCCATTCCTGTTCAACTTTTGTTTCAAACCAGAGCAGTTACATATAAACAAAACTACCCGTCACTGGCCCGCTCTGCATTAATCATCAGATCCATACATTCTTCCTGCCCTCCAGAGGGCGTACGGCTGGTTTTGAAGTGCTATACTGTAGTTTGAAGTTCTTTACATGAGATGGAAGTCCTATAAATCCTGTTTGAAGTCCTACCAAAACCTGCAGGAACTCTGGAAGTCCAGCAACACACACATGGCTTCTGTATTTAGCAGCTCAGCTTTTGTTTTTATAATGTCCCCCGACACCAAAGCTCACATTTCTGCTGTGAGGAGCAGATGAGGATAGAGAAAGAGAGGACAGGCCCGCAGAAGACAGAGATGAATTAAATATCTTATTTGCTTGTGTAAAAAGTATTTTGGCAGTAAAATGACAGTTATTATATATATAACTCATATATATGTATGTAAATATATATATATATATATATATATATATATATGGTGAAATAATAATATTTTTTATTGTTTAAAATATAACTAAATTTAGTATGATCACTTTTTCTTTTATATATTTGAATTAGTAGAAGTCAAAATAAGTTTGTTGTCCATATTGTCATCCATATTTTGACATTTTATTTTCAAAAGCATTATTTGAAATGTTAAATACACTTTGTTTGCATTTAACATCCCTATGTATAAAAACATATATTAAAAAAAATGTATATTTAATTTAATGCGGACATAAAAATGGGACATCTCATATATAAAAATAACTGTAATATTTGTAATATTTTGTTATATATATTTACTGAATGATTACAACATGTATATACCATGGTACTAATATGGTACATTTAATCTATTTCTTTTAAATTATATTTTAGTATTTTGAAAGAATTATAATATTTGTAATATTTTTAATATTTGATCATTCATATATCATGGTATTTTGTGTGCAGTGGTGTAGTTACAGCATCAGATAATAATACCATGGTACTTTTAATAGTTAATGATTTCATATTCATATACCATAGTATTTTAATGTTGATCCAAGATACTTCAATGAATATTATAGTATTATTATAAATGCCCAAAAACATGGTATTGCTATGGTACCTGTTCAAAAAACATTTCAAAGTTTTAATAATTTAAAATAATTATTTTCGCTAGGACTCAAAGAACTCAACTGCTACACTTTCAAGCATTACTGGAGTATGTTTTTCAAGAAAATACTGTATTTATACTTTAAAAAATCATATTTAATATGGCTACGTTGGCAATATATAATGTGTTTTTGTTTTTTCTAGGGGAAGCAATTGAGGCACTAAAGAGATCTCATATGTGATTTTTCTTTCATTTGAGGACTTATTTGTGAGTGCTTTAGAGTCTCATGCCATAGCTGTGTATCACAGACGTGTATGTTGCAGTGGATAGTATTGTTTAGACTCTGTGGATGATCGACTGGGCTGAGTCAATATTATGACTGTGTCTCCGGCCCCCTGGAGAATTCATGGTGTATTCCTCTGCCTTTCCACAAATCCTAGTGTCTGTTTTGTGTTACGTGCAGCCCAGTTTCAAAACATTTCGAATGTTTTCTCTGGTCACGGTTTATTTAGTTTGTGCTGAACACACACACACACACACACACACACACACACACACACCAACCTGTTTTTGGCCTGTGGGACTGATTCATTAAACAGGGTGGTGAATGAGTGGATGAAGTGCATCATGAGAGTCGTTCTCATTCCCATAAAGCTGGGATTTCACTGCATCTCCAAGAAAATATGGTGATAAGAGAAAAATGGCACGTTTCAGGGATGTTTCATTTGCCAAATGAAATCTCATGGGTTGAAACACTCAGAGTCCAAGACATATGGACACATACTTTAAGAAGACTGTAAAGAGTGAATGTGCAACCTGATTTGTCCCTCAAAATGTGAGGCTAACACATGGGGTTTTAAGTTTGTACAAAACCCTAACCTTAAGAAACAGCAATGATGCTTAGGATTAAATTAAATTGATCAAAAGTCACAGTAAAGACTTTTATAACATTACGAAGGATTTTGTCAATAAAATATAAATAAATGGTGTTCTCTAAAATATTGTAATATATTTTCAAATGTATTTTATTCCTGTAATGCAAAGCTGAATTTTCAGCATCATCACTCCAGTCTTGAGTATCACATAATCCTTCAGAAAACATTCTAACATGCTGATTTGCTGCTCAACATTTCTTATTATTATCAATGCTGAAAACAGTCATGCTGTATAATATTTTTGTGTAAACCATGACACTTTTTTCAGGATTATTTGATAAATAGAGAGGTCAAAAGAACAGCATTCATTTAAAATACTTTTGTAACATTATAGATGTCTTTATATATATTATAGTGACTTTTGATTAACTTAATGCATCCTTGCTGAATAAAATAATTAATTTCTTTTAGTTTGCCCTACAGTTTTTAAACTGTTGTTTTTTCCTATAGAGAGGGCTGTTAAATTTACCACGGGGGCCATTATTGATCGAGCCGGTCCGTGGCCATACCCCAAACGTCACTCATCCACAACACCCACATGTGATCTACCGGAGTTCAACCTGGAGTGGACTCAGACGGAGACGCAGCACTGATGCACACAGTGTTCATCAGAGTCCCTGTGGGGTCAAAGGTCAGATATGTTAGATGTCTAAAGAAAATCTTTACATGTTGTTAAAATGATACTTCACCCATCATTGTTAGCTGTAGTGCATGAGCAGAATCTTTCTGTGTGTGTGTGTCCGGTGCAGATGGTTCCAAGTTTTCCCAACAGGTGGAGCAGGAGAGAGAGCTCTGGGAGCAGGAGCAGTGCCAGCAGGGTGGGAATCATAATCATGATCCGGATCGGGAGTGGGAACGACCACGGAGGATCTCCCCTCGCTTCATCAGCAAAGAGCGCTGGGTGGAGACCATGGTGGTGAGCGACTCCACGGAAGCGGAAACGTTGAGTCCTATATCTTTACCATCATGAACATGGTAAGTGCATTCAAGTACTTCTGGAAAGTTCATATTTACAAGTTCAGAAGTTGTAATTACGATGGCAGGTGCGTTCAAGTCACTTTGGTCAGTGATGGCTGTGTACCTTTTCTGTGTAAAATTGAGCAAGATTTTTAAACTTCTACAGAATGATGAATACAGAATGTGCATCAGTGTGTTTTTGCTTTATGTTGTTCAATTTATGAAGGTGCTGTAAATTGAATTGTTATATATCGTAATTGTACAATATTATCATATTTTGTAGATGCAATTTAGATCTAAATTATTAATTTTAACAAATTTATTGTCAATACAAATGCTGCATCTAATGCATCCTTCATATGTTTTCACGCTCTCAACTTGGGAAGACACAGCTTAAAGAAAGTTCAGTTACACTTCATTTTGATAGTACTCTTTAGACATTCTGTTGACTGTAAGTAACTTTGCAACTAAACTTCAACAGGGCAAATTGGTGTAAGAGCGCAATCCCTTGGGACTGGAACTTCTGTGGGTGATTTATGGACAGCATGCAAAATAAGGAGCACAGATGCAACCAGATCATTTCCATAATGACCAACGCAATCTAGCAGCACAAATTAGTGTAGGGTCGCAAACAAGCAAAGCCGATGATAATTCGATGCATGTAATCCACTAGCAACACAGGCACAAACTTGGTTAAGAAATGCTTTTTGGAGGTGTCAAATAATGGTGTAAATACCAGAAAACTGACCACTGCAAACCTTAGTAATATCACTGTGCATGATTCATTTAAACTTGGATCTGAAAAGGAAACTCTTACAAATGCATATGTAATAAGGTCAGCCACAAAAATAACTGTTCATGCCTTTTCATCGCTATTTTTTCATTGCATGTCTTTAGTAAACCCTGACAGTGGTTTTTCAACACCAAAAGAGGTTTTTTTTTAGCTTGTGCAGGCTGTTAATAAATCTGTCCCTAACACTTATTAGAGTATTAGCTGTCACGTTATGCAGTTGGAAGGAGCACGAGAGAAACGTGAATACAATCAATAGTCTTTAATCCATAGAACACAGGGGAAATCAACACAATAGGTGCTGGAGCAAACACGTACACAATGAGTAGACCCGACGAACACTAACTGAATGGACTGGGGCTTATAAACATAGGATAATTGGAGATACACAGGTGCGCGGGATAATAATCAAACTAAACGAGGACAGGAACATGACCAAATAAGGACAAACAGGAACAGAACCAGGGGCAAATCACAACACAGACAATCCAGACATATCGCCCCCTCCCGGAAGGTCCGTCCTCGCACCATAGAAACAACATGGGGAGGAGGCTCCGGAGGAGGATGGACACCCGGGAGGGGGCTGGCAGACAGAGCCCAGGGGGGCAATGCAGGAAGAAGGAGCCAGGGAAGAGACAAGAGGGGCTTGGAGCAGGAGGAGCTAGGAGGGACCCAGGCCATAGCCATGATGGCGACCCACGGTGGAGCCGACGGAGGGAGGAGCCATGGAGGAGGAATGGCTGATGACTTCAGGGGGCCGACCAACGGCGGCGGAGCAGGTGGTGGAGGAACCTGAAGTGGAGACAGAGAGCCGAAGAGCAAGTGCGACGGGGAGGTTCCAGAGGGCCAAGGTGGAGCAGATGGTGCCGGTGACCGAGGCGGAGGCGGGGATCTAGAGGGCCACAGTGGAGCCGGAGCGATAGAGGACTGAGGAGGAGCCGAAGAGATGGAGGAGCCTGACAGAGACGGAGGGATGAGGCGCAGCCGGAGGAGCAGAGTCCCGAGGCGCAGGATGGTCGACGACAGACCAAGGCGGAGCCGGAGGGACAAGGGAGCCCGGCGGAGCCGACGGGTCGAGGCGGAGTCCAGGCCTCGGAGGCTGGAGGCGGAGTAAAGGGATACTCCGGCCATGGTGACGCTGGAGGATGGCAGTCCCGCGGAGCTCGCACCGTATAGATGGTGGGCTGAGGGCGAGCAGAGGGGCTGCCAGACGACAGCGGAGGAGGAGGCAGATGCGGGTAGGAGGGCGGGCATTTGTGAGCCTCCGGGCTTTCAGGGATGCAAACAGGAGCCCTCTCTGGGCTGAACTCAGGAACAGGAGCCATCTCTGGGCTGAACTCAGGAAAAGGAGCCCTCTCTGGGCTTAACTCAGGAACAGGAGTCTTCTCTAGGCTTAATTCAGGAACAGGAGCCCTCTCTCCTTCCTTGATGTGGCACACTCCACGCTCCATAATCAGCTCACCCTCAGCCACAGTTCAGGAGGCGGAGCTCCTCTCCACGCTCTCACTGTCCTTGGCTCTCTCCCTTGTGGCGGTCGTTGTAGTTGGCTCTCACACCTGGTCTGATGATCTGAGAGACTCTGGCTCCGTGGCGATCCTTAGCTCTGTCGCACTCCTTGGCGATGGCTCGTTGGTCGCAGCGGGCTCGTGCTCTCCGTCATCGGTGGGCTCGGGCTTACGCTCCACGCAGCGGGGAGATGGTGGGCTGGGCACTGGGTCTGGCTGTGTTCCGGATCGGCGGTGGACAATCTCCAGACACCGGATCATTGCTGGGAAAAAAAAAAAAAAACGGAAACAAAAACAGAGGGGAAAGACGCAGTTTAACTGTTTCAAGGTCGGGTCTTCTGTCACGTTACGCTGTTGGAAGGAGCACGAGAGAAACGTGAATACAATCAATAGTCTTTAATCTATATAACACAGGAGAAATCCACACAATAGGCGCTGGAGCAAACACACGTACACAATGAGTAGACCCGACAAACACTAATTGAACGGACTGGGGCTTATAAACACAGGATAATTAGGTATACACAAGTGTGCGGGATAATAATCAAACTAAATGAGGACAGGAACATGACCAAATAAGGACACACAGGAACAGAACCAGGGTCAAATCACAACACAGACAGTCCAGAATCCTGACATTAGTAGAGTATTAGTAGATTGTTAGGTTATGTTAGGGTTAGTAAAATATGTTGACATGCACTTGCAAAGTTACTTATAGTCAGTAGGGTTACACTTTATTTTAAGGTGTCCTTGTTACAGTGTAACTATACATTTAAGTACTGAGTAATATTAATTAACTTACTTACTATATGGTTAGGGTTAGGATTAGGGTTTGGCTTAGGGTTACTTGCATGTAATTATGCATAATTAATTGTAATTATAATAGTAAGTACATGTAAAATGTGTAACAAGGACACCTTAAAATAAAATGTTGTACAATTGTCAGTACAATGTCTGTTGGAGGACCATCAAAATAAAGTGTTAGCAGATATTATGCAGACAATCTACTAACACCCTAATGGCTGATAGTTAACATGTAGATGAAAAGTTACTTATAGCCATCAGAACGTCTAAAGGGGACCATCAAAATAAAGTGTTACCGAAAGTTTAGAGTTTCCCACTCATAATTACGACTCTGTGATGGTGTTTATGTTCATTCAACTTGTAAATAAGATCTTTCTGACAAGACTTGAATGCACCATATGACTGTTATTGTATAGAAAAGACTAGCTTGATGAACTTTAATTGTATCTCTGACCTCCATATGTTAATATTTTGTATCACTTTTTTGTAGGTGGCTGGAATTTTTCATGATGCCAGCATCGGTAATGCTATCCATATCGTATTGGTCCGACTCATTCTGCTACACGGAGAGGAGGTACATGTGAAACAAGGCATAATTTGCTTTACATCCAGTCCTTTCTAGCTGAAAAGATCAGCTTAGTCCAACATGAGTTTTCAGGGGGTCAAAATTTATTTATGCTGGTTAGTGCTGGTTAAACATGGACAACTTGCTGGTTATGCTGTTAACATATGCACAAACCACAACATATGCTGTTTTTTTAAGTAGGGTTACTGGACACTTACAACTTTTACTTTACTGCTACTTTTGTGTATTTTCAGGGCTGAAGATCATTCACCATGCTGATACGACTCTCAACAGCTTCTGTACCTGGCAAAAAAACCTCAATCCTCAAAGTGACACTCATCCTGCACACTGTCACGCCCCTGGACTGTTTTGTTGTGGTTTTTGCTCCCCATGTGTTCCCTGTGACCCAGTTTCTCCCCAGTATGATTGTTAATTTGCTCCAGGTGTGTCTCCTTAGTTCTTTGATTGTCCTGTCTTTAAAAGCCCCAGTCCTTTCAGTTAGTGTTTGTCGGTCTTTGAATGTCTTCAGATGCTCTGTTCCCTATATGTTTTATTAAAGACTCTCAGTTTGTGAATTCTCCGTGTCTCCTCGTTCCTGGCTCCAGCGACCGTGACAGAAAGACCGACCGAAACAGTTACCTCCGTGTCCACCCTCCGTTTTGTTTTCCGTTTTCTATCAGTGTTTTTGTTTCCGTTGTGTTGCCCCATGGATCCCTACGTCCGGCCCGAATTCCTCCTCCTCCTGCTGGAGCAAGAGGACCGATCTCTCGAGGACCATACACAACTGTTCCTGATGTTAGCTAATGCCACCAGCTACCCGGACGGCGCGCTCTGCACATTCTATAATACAAGCTTGAACACCGCGTGCAGAGCGCTGTCGTCCGAGGATGGTCCTCGAGAGGATTTCGCCGCCTTCGTGGAGTGGACACTGGCGAGGCACGGATCCCCGTTCACCGTCTGTGCCGAGGGGGATCTCGCCAGTGCCACTCCTGACTCAGAGCCCAGCCCACCAACTCCCCGCAGTGCGGAGCACCAGCACGAGCCCACCGATGACGGAGAGCCATTTCCCGCTACGATCCACGAGCCAGCGCCAAGCCGAGCGACTGAGCGGAAGATCGTCCTGGAAGTTGAGCCCAACACGTCAGATCAGGTGCGAGAGCTGATCACGTGGGAGCCAGCCGTGGACGGTGTGAGCGCGGAGTGGAGCTCCGCCCCCTGCACCGCGGCTGAGGGTGAGCTGATGATACATCTGGGGCTGCTAGACTTTCAAGGGGATCTGTTGGACTGGGAACATGATCTGGAGGTCGACGCTTCCCCTATCCTCTCTCCGTCTCCGCTGGTTCCAGCCAGCTCCACTCCTCCCGAGCGCCCCCCTGTGCCCGCTTCCCGAAAGCGTCCTCCAGAACCCGCGCCTCCAGAGCGCCCCACAGTGTCGGCTCCCATTCCTGAGTTAACCCCTGGAAGCCCGGAGGATCTCAAATGCCCACCCTCCCACCCGCTCCTGCCTCCTCCACCGCTGACGTCTGGCAGCCCCTCTGCTCGCCCTCAGTCCTCCATCAATGCGGTGCGAGCTCCGCGGGTCTGCCATCCTCCATCGCCGTGGCTGAAGAATCCCTCACCTCCAGCCTCCGAGGCCCAGACTCCACCTCGGTCCGTAGACCCAGCGGCTCCACCTCGGCTCCTAGCTCCCTCGCCTCCACCGTCATCCATCGATCCACCAGCTCCACCAGGCTCCCTCGTCCCTCCGGCTCCGCCTTGGTCGGGCGTCGACCTGCCATCGCCTCGGGACTCCTCTCCTCTGGCTGCGCCTCGTCACTCCGTCCCACCGGCTCCGTTGGGCTCCTTCCTCCCTCCAGCTCCACCTTGGTCCTCAGTCGCTCTGGCTCCGCCGCGGATCTCCGGAGCTCCGCCTCTGCCTCGGTCGCCAGAGCTCTCGGCTCCACCCTGGCCCCCCGGATCCTCGGCATCACCCTGGCTCGTCGGCTCTCCGTCTCCACCTCGGGCTCCTCCTCCACCTGCTCCGCCTCCGTTGGTCGGCCCCCTGGAGTCGGCGGCCATTCCTCCTCCATGGCTCCTCCCTCCGTCGGCTCCACCGTGGGCCATCATCATGGCTGTGGCCTGGGTCCTGCCAGGCTCCTCCTGCTCCGAGTCCCTCCTGTCTCCTCCCTGGCTCCTCCCTCCTTCGTCGCCTCCCTGGTCTCTGTCTGCCGGCCCCCTCCCGGTTGTCCGTCCTCCTCCTGAGCCTCCGCCATTGTTCCCACCCGTTCCCCCCCCCCCCCCCCCCCCCCCCCCCCTCTGTTGTTCCACGGTGCGAGGACGCACCTTCCGGGAGGGGGGAGTAATGTCACGCCCCTGGACTGTTTTGTTGTGGTTTTTGCTCCCCATGTGTTCCCTGTGACCCAGTTTCTCCCCAGTATGATTGTTAATTTGCTCCAGGTGTGTCTCCTTAGTTCTTTGATTGTCCTGTCTTTAAAAGCCCCAGTCCTTTCAGTTAGTGTTTGTCGGTCTTTGAATGTCTTCAGATGCTCTGTTCCCTATATGTTTTATTAAAGACTCTCAGTTTGTGAATTCTCCGTGTCTCCTCGTTCCTGGCTCCAGCGACCGTGACACACACCATGATGTCGCTATACTTATCACACGGTAAAACCCCTAGCCAATAATTTTAGTAATTTTATTATGTATTACTGTCATTTTTATTCATTATTGCTTTAAAAATATATTTCTAAGTGTTTTTAATCATTTTATTTCAGTTTTAGTGTTAGTAATTTTAGTATGTCATCTTTAACATTTTTATTAATCTAATATTTATATTGATGATTTCTGAAGGATCATGTGACACTGAAGACTGGAGTAATCTATGCTAAAAAATTCAGCTTCTATAACAGGAATAAAATACTTTTTAAAATATACTAAAATGCATTATATATGCATTCTTATGGTTATAATTATAATATGGTTATAAAATCATTTGTCCGTTGACAAAACGATCTAAATAATAATATCTAATATCTTCATCTAAATTAACTTATTCAAATCCATGAAATTAATATTTCTGAATGAACCTCAATACCCTGGAATAAACATCTGAAAAAACTGCACATTTATTACCTAGTAAAACATAATGCCATTACCAAACGATAAAGTGCTGTCAAACACACATGTGACCCTGCTGACTCTCATTTATTATCATAAATGTCAGTTTCTTGGTTACAGTAATGGAGCTGTCTGTCTCTGAGCATTTAACAGACTCTAAACGCTCTCGTTTCATCCCAGAGAACCACAGACTGAATGACTTCACCATGTTCTTTGTCCAAGGCTTGAGATTCTCCAGAGCTCATTCATGCTGAACACAGCCAAATAAATGACAAAGAATTCAACCCCTACCATAACTCTTCTTCAGCAGTTTTAACCCTGCAGCACGACTTTAGTAGCCTATAAAATGAATCAAAGCAGCTGTTGTGCCCTGTTGTGTCTGACCTGATGTCAGGAAGGATATCTGCGCAGGCATGAATCAGCCGTGTGAGATGCTGGGCTTGTCTCACCTGTCGGGTATGTGCCAGCCGCATCGCTCCTGTAATATCAATGAGGACTCAGGGCTACCTGTCGCTTTCACCATCGCTCATGAACTCGGGCACAGGTAAATTTTTATGGGTCATTCTCATGAAACAGTGCCAAGGAATTCACTTTTCAGGTCACATTTTTCCTACCTTTGGCTCAATACGCTAAGAATATTTTTCCTTTAAAGACTGATTACAATTTGTTGTAATTTTGTTTTACAAGATGATGCTTAAATGTTACTACTACTACTACTACTACTAATAGTAATATTCTTATTTTTTATTTAAAAAGATAATAGGTACTTTAATGGTGTGGTCCACAGCCTTATTTGGTTGAACAGAAATTGAAAAACAAATACATTGCATAAAATGCATAAGGTATTTTAGAAAATAATACGTATTGAAAAATACATCTTTTTTACATTTTATATAACTCATTTTAATGGTATAATGGAATGCAAACTGGGTGACATTCCTATGCACACATTTTATTTTTTTTTATAAAAATAAAATTTGAAATTTGTCAAATCAATTTTTACATTGCACACCAAACAATGTTAAATCTATGAAATAATGACTACGTTAATTTACTTATGCATTTCTGTGTTATATTGCATGATTCATTGATGAATGTTATTCCAAAGCAAAAAAAAAAAGAAATTTTTTAAAGAAATTAATAATTTTATTCTGCAAGGATGCATTAAAGTAACAGTAAAGACATTTATAATGGTACAAAAGATTTCTGTTTTAAATAAATGATATTCTTTTAAACTTTTGATTGATCAAAGTATCCTGAAAAAAAAATGTATCATGGTTTCCACCAAAATATTAAGCAGCATGTTTTCAACATTGATAATAATAAGAATGTTTCTTGAGCAGCAAATCAACATATTAATCTGAGTGATTTCTGAAGGATCATGTGACACTGAAGACTGGAGTAATGATGCTGAAAATTCATCTTTACATTACAGGAATAAATTAAATTTAAAAATATATTTAAATAGAAAACGGTTATTTTAAATCGTAGTAATATTTTACAATATTACTGTTTTTACTGTAATTTTTATCAAATTAATGTAGCCTTAATGACCAGAAGACACTTCTTTCAAAAAAATTGTAAAAATCTTGCCAACCCCAAACTTTTAAATGGTACTGTATGTTTAAAAAGATAAAAATGTGATGTCACCTTGTTTTGTGCTGTAGTTTTGGAATCCATCATGATGGTCAAGGGAATGACTGTGAGTTAATAGGGAGGCATCCATTCATCATGTCCCGCCAGCTTCACTATGACTCCTCTCCTCTCACGTGGTCCTCCTGCAGCAAGGAGTACATAACATGGTTTCTCGAGTGAGAACACGCACTCATGTACAGGAACATGTAATTGCATGCTTTATATCTTACTGCTAATTTTTGAATATTCAATGCTATATGATCTTCATTCACAAAGCTCTGTTATCCTCTCAGTCGTGGTTGGGGTTTCTGTCTGGATGACCGGCCATCTAAGAGGGACCTCAGCTCCCCAATGGCAGCGCCAGGAGTGCGATACACCCCTCAGCACCAGTGCCAGCTGCAGTACGGACCCAATGCCACCTTCTGCTCAGAAGTGGAAGTAAGGAGTGCATTCATTCAAAAAACAAGAATAAAATACAGTTCTAATTTTTTCTCTCTCTCTAATAATGAAAGGGGTCTTCAGGTCATCAAACCATTAATTCAGGCTCTTTTGGTTCCAGAATGTGTGTCAGATTCTCTGGTGCTCTGTAAATGGATCGTGCTGCTCCAAACTGGACTCGCCGATAGATGGAACCAGGTGTGCACCTGAGAAGGTATACAAGATTTACATTCAAATAAAAGTATTTTGTATTATTGTATATTTAATCCTGTGTTCATGTGTGTCAGTGGTGTATCTCTGGTGAGTGTGTGATCGTAGGGAAGTTACCAGAAACAGTGCATGGAGGCTGGGGTCCCTGGAGGACCTGGTCTCACTGCTCTCGCACCTGTGGAGCCGGCGTTCAGTCAGCAGACAGGGAATGCAACCAGCCTAAGTACACATAACTCTCTATTGTTGCTTCTATTCATTATTTCTCAGTGCTTTTCTTACATTCATTCATTTTTGTGTTCAGTAAGGTGTTTTTTTTAAAAAAATTAATACTTTTATTCAGCGAGCATGCATTAAATTAATCAAAAGTGACAGCAAAGACATTTATAATGCTATAAAATATTTATATTTCCAAAAAATACTGTTTTTTAAAACTATTCATCAAAGAATTCTAAAAAAAATAAAAAAAATAAATAAAAAAATCATGGTTTCTAGAAAAATATTAAACAGCACAACTGTTTACACATTGATAATAGTTTTTTGAGCAGCAAATCTGCATATTAGAATGATTTGAGATGGCTCATGTGACACTGAAGACTGAAGTAACGATGCAGAAAATTCAGCTTTGAATATTTTAAAATATATTCAAATAGAAAATGGTTACGGTTTTTACTGTATTTTTGATCAAATAAATACAGCCTTGGTGATCATAAGAGATTTCATTTAAAACATTAACAATTATTGTAATTGTAAACATTAACAAATATTTATTTATTTACATTGTTAATTGTAAATTAATTGTTGTTAATTGTAAACATTAACAAATCTTACAGACCAGTTTTTTTTAAATATAAGTGCACTTGTATACATATATATATATATATATATATATATATATATATATATATATATATATATATATATATATATATATATATATATGTATATATATATACTGTAGCTATAAAGTATGGTTTTTTAGAAATTAATATTTTATATAGAAATTATGTTTTTTTGTGTATATACATTTATAATATATATAATATTTTAAATATATACACACACATACACACAATTTAAATACAATTAAAAATATAATTAAAAATGCATTATGTGCCAAGAAGATTAACAACTAAAAGGTTGATAAGTCAAATTATTCATTTGTCACACATCAAAACAAAAGATTCTGGGATATAGTATTCAGTGCAGTGTGTTTTTTAGGTGGATATTCTATGCATACAGAGAATTTGCATACTGGGCACAATAAACATTCTGCATAAAAAATATTGTGGTAGTATGCTGTTCTGTTCATGTAAAATTTCCTCCCATTATCTGCTGTACTACCAGCAGGATACACTAGAGAGCACTCCTGTAACTATTTTACAAACCGTTGCCTTTTGGTGTGTAGTTTGTGCTCTGTCAGAAATTGAGTAGCATCTTAATACCACACCATTTTGTGTCTTTAAGTAACCACTTTTAAGTCTGTCTCTTATTTCTCCCCATTTTAATTCCTCCTCCTTCTCTGTCTTTTCTTGTACATTTTGCTGAACATGATCTGTAGCATGATTTGTGTTTCTATGTACAGACCTGAGTTTGGAGGCAAATATTGTACGGGCGAGCGGAAGCGCTACAGAATTTGCAACACAAAGCCTTGTGCCAGAAAACATCTATAATAATAATAAAAATAATAATAATAATAATAATATTGTGAAATATTATTTCAATTTAAAATAATTGTTTTCTATTCAAAGCTGAATTTTCAGCATCATTACTCCAGTCTTCAGTGTTACATGATTCTTTGGAAATCATTCTAATATGCCGATTTGCTGCTAAAGAAACATTCCTTATTATCATCAAACATGCCCGAACACCCTAGCATCATGGTCGTGGCTTTTGCATCACTTGCATTTTCATCAGAAGTTGGAAAAAGTCTAATTGATTATATGTCTTTTCTCAAGAACTGTTTGAATAAACGCAACTGGATACACAAATGTAAAGCATTTAATGTTTTCTGCACTGAAGACTTGAAAAAAGAAAACGTGCTTTCTACAACTGAACAGCTGAGCCAAGATACTGTGTTAATGCACGCTGCGGCGGGTCGAGGCCTGTTGACATTAACATAAAACTTCTTACACGTGGCTGCTTACAATTTTATAGAGTTTGTTGGTTCACATTCAAGAATGCCCCACTTTTATTAGCCAGCTTTAGAGGCGTGTGGATTCCTTACACAAGTGTTTAGTCATTGTTGTTTGCTCTGTTTAAGCTGTTGGAGTGCAGCGTGAGTTTTGTATTGTAGATTATAGCCTAAATACTATTGATGTTTGCGTGGTAACAATACCAAGTAATTACAAGTTATATGTTATTTTTTTTTCTGGGTCTTTTGTCTGATTTTGTTAACTTAGAGTTACAAAAATTTACACTACTGTACAAAAGTTTGGAGTCAGTAAGAGTGTTTTTTTTCTTAAAAGTATTAAGAAATTAATACTTTTATTCAGTAAGGATGCATTAAATTGATCAAAAGTGTCAGTAGAGACATTTATAGTATTACAACATTTCTATTTCAAATGGATGCCATTCTTATAAACTTTATATTCATCAAAGAATCCTTGTTCCCTGAGAAGCAATCAGCATATTAGAATGATTTCAGAAGGATCATGTGAGACTGAAGACTGGAGTAATGATCCTGAAATTCAGCTTTGCATCACAGGAATAAATTACATCTTAAAATACATTAAAACAGAAAACAGTTATTTTAAATTGTAATAATATTTCACTATATTACTGTTTTTACTGTATTTTTGCTCAAATAAATGCAGCCTTGGGGAGTATAAGTGATTTTTTTTTTCTTTTCAAAAACATTTAAAAAACAATCCCACTCACCCCAAACTTTGCAAACATGCTTTTGCAAACAGTATTATATTAAAATGCTTCACTGTTTAATACAGTAAATGGCACCTGTCTTTCTCTCTTGTTCTGTCTCTCACAGCGCGTCCATGCGAGCTGCACTGCAAGTCTGTGGATGAGAACTTTTCTGAGAAGATGTTGGAAGCAGTTACAGATGGAACGCCCTGCTTTATGAACAACAGCAGAAACATCTGTGTCAATGGTGTGTGCAAGGTAGTGTGGCTGGGTATGTCTTAATTTCAACCCATTTGTGCCCATGTGTGCATTGGTGTATTGATGTTTTGTCTGTGTTGTCTGTGCACTTAAGTGACACTTTCACATCATTATATTACCTATCAAAATATCAAAGGAATTTCTGTGCTGCACGAGCTTCACTAACATCAAGTTTTTTCATTATTGTTGCTCAATGTCTTTTAATAGGCTGGTGTAATTTTTAGTGGATGTATGAAAGCATTTCTCCTCAAGTAAACACAGGTCTAGTTCATCAAATTAACTAAAAACACTAACATTTCACAAACACAAAGTGACACAATACTCTTTAGCTTCATTTTGAAACACATGCTACCATTCAAAAGTTTGGGGTCAGTGAGATTTTTTTAATGTTTTTGAAAGAAGTTGCTTATCTCATCCAGCACCCGTACAATCAGCACTGGAGCTCCTCAGAGCTGCGTTCTCTCCCCACTGCTCTTCTCCCTCTACACCAACAACTGCACATCTAAAGACCCCTCTGTCAAGCTCCTGAAGTTTGCAGATACACCACACTGATCGGCCTCATCCAGGACGGTGACGAGTCTGCTTACAGAGGTTAAGGAGCTCAATTTGAAAATATTACAATTTCAAATAACTCTTTTCTGTTTGAATATATTTTAGAATGTAATTTATTCCTGTGACTTGTACATACACTATATGGACAAACGTACTGGGACACCCCCTTCTTTAGAACAGAAAAAGGCACTTCCAAAACTGTGGCAACAAAGATGGAAACATAATGCATGTATTTAAAAATTGTATTTCCATCTCTGTTGCAACAGTTTTGGAAGTGTCTAAAATGATTGTACCCATATGTACAAGTCATTGGTGTTTGGTGATGAGTTTTTGGCTCAAGATCTGCATTTAAAGTCACACCAGAGGTGTTCAGCTTGGATTAGGACTTGGCTTTCTGCAGACCAGTCAAGTTCTTCCACACTGACTAAATCAATCATTTCTTTTTGAGCCTTGCCTTATACACAGACGCATTGTCATGTTAGAACAGAAAAGGGTCCTGTCCAAACTGTTGCTTTAAAATTAGAAGCACACAATTCCCTAGAATATCATTATATGCTTAAACATTAAGATTTGTACTCATGGAAATTACTAAAGTAGTCAAACCTGTTCGTTAGAAGGGGGTGTCCCAATACATTTGGCAATGTAGTGTATGTAAGCAATAAGGTACTCGAGGCTGTGCTGTATCATGAATAAAACACAGCTGCTGACCAATCAGAATCGAGGAATGTAACTAACCGTTTATAAATATATTTTGTGTATTTGTATATATCTGTGATGTATGTATGTGTTTATGTGTAATCTTTCTCCAGGAGGTGGGTTGTGATTTTGGCATTAATTCTAATGCTAAAAAGGACGGCTGTGGCGTTTGTCTCGGTGATGGATCCACTTGTGAGACGGTGAAGGAGAACTTTGTGGCGCAAGATGGATTTGGTGTGTAAAACTAGTAATCTCTAGCCCTGCCTCTGAGTAGCACACATGACTTATTTGTTTATATATATATATATATATATATATATATATATATATTAAATTAATATATTATATACAAAATTAGATTTCACAAATCATAAAAAAAAAAAAAAAAGATATATGTCAAGATGAATGTCTGTGTGTTGAAACAGCAATGTTTTAAATGGTTTATAAGTGAGATTATGTGATTTAGGTTATACGGACCTGATTTTGATCCCTGAGGGAGCTCGGGATATCTTCATACAGGAAGTGGAAGAGGCTGGGAATTTCCTTGCGATCCGATCAGCTGATTCTTATGAGTATTACCTGAACGGGAATTACATAATTCAGTGGAACGGAGAGTATGAGGCAGGTGGCACAAAGTTTTACTACGATCGAACCGGTAATATGGAGAATCTCACCTCAGCAGGACCAACAACTGAACCTGTCATGATCCAGGTACTGAACCTCATGCACGTAAAAATATTAA
Source organism: Spinibarbus caldwelli (assembly GCA_039654775.1). Classification (NCBI taxonomy): domain Eukaryota; kingdom Metazoa; phylum Chordata; class Actinopteri; order Cypriniformes; family Cyprinidae; genus Spinibarbus; species Spinibarbus caldwelli. The sequence continues at coordinate 4,359,263 of CM077223.1, read as the reverse complement.
AGGAATATTCTGGGTTCAATATCAGTTAATCTTTACAGACAACATGAGGTTTATTAAAATAAGCACAGTGTTTACTGTGTTTACAGGCATGCACTAACATTGGTAATCTATAGGCTGTAGTAGTATTGTAGTAAGGAAATGTAAAGCCTAAAAAATCATTAAAAAATAATAATGATTAAAATTGTGTTTTATGGGTCATTGCATCACATCCCTTTCTGACACAGGTAGAATTTCTATTGAGAACCAAAACTGTTGGCAAGTGATTTACTATGTATTCCTATTGTATTCTTTCAAAACAGTGTGTATGCTGGCTTTTATTTTTATGCTTTGAGTGAAAATGCGATTTTTGTTTGTTTTGACATATTGAGTAAAGAGTCAATGTTATACAGCCCATTGTGTTGAACCTGAATATTTCTTTAATGAACCAATGGACAATTTGCCCAGAAAGCATTTTTGTTAGAATACTGAGTTTTGATTTAATTTAATTCTCTTGTGAAAAATCATTGTAGCAGACACAGTTATTTTGATTTATCACTCTTCTTCTGACATTATTTATGTGAGAAAGCATGAAAATAAAGTTGTTGCTTCTAACTGGCAGCACATGTAAAACAAGATGATTTGTTGAATGCTGTCATTAAATGATAGATGCATTTGTTTCAATGTGAAATGTTCAGCTGTTGTTCCAAGAAGCAAACCCTGGTGTCAAATATGAGTACACCATTAAAAGGAGTCGCCCACTGGGGAACGAAATTCTGGAACCAGAGTACATCTGGAAATATGGAGCCTGGACTGACTGCAGCACCACCTGTGGGCTTGGTACGGAGCAAGATTTTTTCTTTACTCAGTCCATAATTCAACTATACCGTCATTACAGGATTGTTTTGGTGTGTTTATATTGATAAAGTTTATTCCAGCAGAGCTTTAATAGCGTGTGATCTTCTGTCTCTGTACAGGTGAGCAGCATCAGCCTTTGCGCTGTTTTGAGCCAGAGATTGGCGTGGTCGAGGAAACGCTGTGTGACCCCAGCACACGTCCTGATGACAGACACCGCAAGTGCAAGAACATGGACTGCCCTGCAAGGTACGCTACTGTATAAATAATGGTTATGGTCAGAATAGCACACCGCCATATTAGTCTTATTTATTATCTCTATTTAATTTATTCCTGTCATGGCAATCAGCATCATTACACCAGTCTTCAGTGTCACATGATTCTTCAGAAATCAGTCTAATATGCTGATTTGATGCTCAAGAAACACTTCTGATTGTTATCAGTGTTGAAAACAGTTGTACTGCTTCATGTTTTTGTGAAAACAGTCCTTTTGTCAGGATACTTTGATAAACAGAACGTTCAAAAAGACAGTATTTATTTGAACTAGAAATGTTTCATAAAATGCTCCGTGTGCCTAAATTCTGTACTGATCTCAGGTGGTGGGTGGGAGGATGGCAGACATGTTCGGCTACATGCGGTCCAAATGGAGTAAGAAAGCGCACTATTCTGTGTGTGCGTACGGTGGCCGGAGAGGAGCGGGTTCTGCACCCTGGGGACTGTAAGCAGCTGCTCAAACCCAAACCTGTGGTACCTTGCAACCGAGACGTACAGTGTGGGTCCGAATGGACTGTGGGGAACTGGAGCGAGGTGGGTACTTTTATTATGAATTAACCTGGTTAATGTTCTTTGTGTTCTTCATTGACTTTTGTGTTCACTTGCAAAAATTTTTATTCTGCCAAGAAACTTTGTGTTAACTCACAAAACTTTTGCGTTCCTTCAAGAAACATTGCATTTACTCACAAAAACATTTTTGCATTTGTTGCAAAAAAATTTTTTGCACAAATGTTTGGCATAAGAATGCAAATGTTTTGCAAGTGAATGCAAAGTTTGGACGTATATTTAGTTCTAGGAACTCCATTAGGGGGAACTAATTTAGCTCCTACTTCAGAGTAGGGTCTAAAACAGTTCTATAGAAACTACCAGTGACGCAAGTATACGCCGATTGGCCAAACGCATACAAAACACCGGCTACCTGGCATTTTTAAAAGCCATGTAAAAATATTTACTCCACAAACATGGAAAACAGTGATAACAGCATTTAGCTACTCGTTGTCTGCAGTGTTGTGTTCTTTTCTCAGCCTCGATGATATGTAACACTGCAAGTTGTCACAGGAGATTTAGTCAGATTTTCATGCTCTTTCAATCGCGTAAACTGTTTGTTTACATTCCATCTCCATTATCACGAAACCCACGACACACAACAAAAACAGCTCTGATCACAGCATCATACATGCACCGATTGTTGATGTTCGTAAATGCCACGCATAAAGACATCGCTGTCAGCTGCTTCAGAGTTCCTACTGCCGGTGCGAATGCAACCAGGAAACCGGCGCGAAGGGGGAAATTGGTTCTAAAGGAACCACCATGCTGGCTAGTTCCTAGAACTGAATTCTTAGAACTACATTGTGCGAAAGCCCCTGATGCCCATATGTTGTTCCATATTTGTCTTTTCTTTCACTTTGACTTACTTAGATCTATTAGAGTTGTCAAAAGTACTGATGTCGGTACTGAAATTTTATTTATTTAAAATGTGACAATACCAGCATTTCCCCCTGGGAAATTAAACTTAAATTCTTAAACACCTCTGATTGACCATTGTGTTCATGCACTCAATAGATGTGTCTGTTATTGGCTACAATAAATACACATCTTTCACGCTCTTCACCAAGCGCTTACACAGATACACACAGGAGTATCGGAAAGCCACGTCTATCAGCGGATCCCTAATATATCTGCTCATAGACGCATCCGCTGATAGACGCCTGATTCATGGGGCATTTTTGCATAGTAATTTTTGTGTTACCCAAACTCATGTGCTCATGTACCCGCAGTGCACTCTGTCTTGCGATGGAGGGATAAAGTCCAGAGTCGTCAAGTGCGTGGCAAAACAACCCGGCCGGTGCAACCCTGCCAATCGACCTCGTTCCACGATCCTCTGTAACCTCCAGAGCTGCTCATCCACTAACAGATGGACGGGTTCTCCATTCCGACCACGATTCCGACCTAGAGTCCCTGCTAAAATCCCAACACAGGCCCCCGGGACCCAAACTTCAGGATACAGCACCACTATCATACCTCCAAACACTTCTACTACCATTACAACATTGTCCAGAACATCTGACATCATCCATGAAGACGACAAAGACTTTATCTTGGTAAGGGACAATCACAAAGGCAATGGTGGTCATGAAACGGTTCCTACAAATACTGAGGATGAGGAGGGAAGCACAGACCTGCAGCCTCTGGATAAAAGCTACACGCCAGGTTATGATTACATAGTAGAAGATCCAAACAGAGAAGAAAGGGCATGTGAGGATGATATGTTTACCAGCACGTCTGAGGAAGTCCCCACATCCACTGTCCAAATATTGCATACTAATATCCCCACAACAAAACCAGCCACTACTAGTAGAACCCAATACAATGATTATTTGACAACATCCCTAGTCTTGCAGAAAACTACAAGCTCATATGAACCACATACCACCCCAAATCCAACACTGCCACATTTGAATACTCAAAGTCCACAAGCAACTGTTCCTACAGTGAAGATACTGAGAAAGGCCTCACAAACACCAAAGAGTCCCAATAAAGTCAATGCGCCTAAAGCAGTCAGGCAGAAGCCAGAGACGGCGACCACCACCGATGACTATGGGAACCTGAATGCACGAGATCCCGTCAGTAGGAATGCATTTTGGAAAGTGGGCAACTGGAGTGATGTAAGATTGCAAACTTAAAGCGATTATCTTATATTATATTACATGCATTGAATTATGACTAGATTTGCATTCCCAGAAGGAAATACTACTACATGCATGGCAACAAAAGAATAGTGTTAAAAGTTTGTGTAAGTTTAACTTTAAATGACATGATGTTTCAGTCGCTGTTGTCAAGACACTGCAAAATATGAATTTCTTCTTCTGCACTTTTGTCTTGTTTTCCAGTACAAATATCTAAACGTTCTTAAATCAAGATACATTAACTTGAAAAGCATAATAATTACAGATGTTATAGTCATGTTTTCTGATACGTATATGCTTATTATGCTTAAAATGAGAAAATATATTTGCCAATGGGGTAAGAAAAATTATCTTATTTTCCTTTTGAATTAAGTTTTTTTTCTGAACCCACTGGCAGATATTTTTTTCCCATTTTAAGCATAAACTCACTTTTTAGATACATTTATCAGAAAACAAGACTTTTTTGTTTTACATCATTTTTCTTCTCAAGTAAATGTATTTTGCTTTAAAAATGTTTAGATATTTGTACTGAAAAAATACAGAGGATTAAATTGGCACTTGCAGTGTAAATATTACAATATTATTGTATTTTAAAGAGCGAACATTTAATCATTTAAATAAATGGGAGATTTTCAAACTTTAATCTTAAATATCTATAAAAACTATTGTGTTTACATAAAAAAATTGCACTCATTTTGGACTTTTTGTTGTTGTTATTATTCTTTTTAACCCAAAAAGATGTGTTTTTAACAGATTTACCAATGAAAAACTGGTTAAACACGCAGCAAGACACCTGTCTTTACAGACCCACTTTTTTTATATCATGGATCAGTTGGAAACTGCCATGAAGCGAGCAAAAGTTTTTGCACGTACAGGCTGATATTCAGGTTATTCATTAAAAACAGTAGTTGTTATTATCTGAAGTGTCATGTGACCACTGTCTGATGAACATTATGCAACACTTTCACAGACAAAATGTGCAGTACTTAAATTAGTGTCATTTTACTAACTTGTTTTGCACAAAGCTGAGGTTAATTCAGTAATTTGTGGATATGTGTGCAAAATGATTCACTAATTAACCCAAGTTGTTATTAGACAGTATATTAATAGGCTGCATGAAAATTGAGGACATAAATTTGATTTTAGATTACAGTTACAGTCTCAGGTTTTTTTTTGTTGTTGTTGTTGTTGTTGTTGTTGTTGTTTTCTTTGCCATGAAAGCTGCTTTGAAAATTGCATGGACAAAGTAAATAACATCACTAACATTTCAACATAACTTGAGAATTTTAACTTTTTTTTGCTGCATTTTTTGATTATTAGTTTTAATTCAGTGAATACTGTCATAAAAGACATTCCCCCATAAAAAAAAAAAATCTATTTCCTGCTATAAACATATGATGACCTAAGATTCATCATTATAAATGCAGAGAAAATTAAAAAAGAAAATGACTGTAAAGTAAGAAAAATACGAAAAGGAGATGACTATGAATTAACAGGCTGTTTTACATTATAAAGAGATGAGAAATGGTACTTTATAAGCAGTATGTATTTGTAACTTCATTGAACAACTTATTTAGTGAGTGTTCTTGTCATTCAGTGAATCATATTTAGCGTTTGTGATGGAAATGCAGGTATGAATATTTCAGGTACGAAAAATCCAAAGCAGCCAGTAGCATCAGAATTTTTGAGCTTACAAAAGATCTGGTCTAATTTAGTTTACATTTATCTATTATTATTATTATTATTTTAATAAAAATCACATTTCTTATCACAAATTATAACTGTATATAGTTTTTTAATGAATCTTTACACAGGATCTTTGAAATGTTTTGTTGAAGTTTGTTTCTTCATCATATCATATTTGGAGAAATGTAGCATTACAGCACTTGCTCACCAATGATCTGTGCATATTTCTCTCCTGATTCAGACCAGATTTTTCAATATTATGAATAGGACTTGTATTTTGGCCAGAAGTGATGGTTTAATGTAAAAACGCCATGGATTTGTTTCTTACAAAACCCAGCTTTTCACTTCTCAAGATGTTAATTGCTGGACTGGAGTGGTGTGGATTACTTGTGGATTATTGTGATGTTTTTATCAGCTATTTGGACTCTCATTCTGATGGCACCCATTCACTGCAAAGGATCCATTGGTGAGCAAGTGATGTAATGTTAAATTTCTCCAAATCTGTTCTGATGAAGAAACAAACTCATCTACATCTCAGATGGCCTGAGGGTGAATACATTATCAGCAAATTTTCATTTTTGTGTGAACTGTTCCTTTATCTGCACTGTATTTGTGATAGATTTTTCTAGTTAATGTGCTTTCGTTGACGTCATTTGAAAATATGGATCCAGCTGTGTGAATGTTGTATTGGTGCGGCTCATGGAGCTTCATGGTGCTGTTACAGTGCTGCAGACTGTTGGTGCTCTACGCTTATGAGCCTTCATCACCAGCTAAACACACATTGTCACTGAGGATGGAGGTGTTGCAGGTCAATCCTCTCTGGCCTTTAAAACAGGCCTGAACATTTTATACTGCTCATCTGTACTGCTGATATGATTTATAAATAAATGCAGTCATGATGTGTGCAAGAGCTTTTGTCTGCTGTTTGATTTGCTTGATTGCTTTCAGATCATTCTAAAACCATGAGATCCAAACTGTTTAATAAATTATTTATTTTTTGAAGAAAATAATGTTTTTATTCAGCAAGGATGCATTAAATTGATCAAAAGTGACAGTAAAGACATTTATAATGTTGCAAAAGGTTTCTATTTCAAACAAATGCTGTTCTTTTGAATTTTCTATTCATCAGAGAATCCTGAATTAAAATTTTTCAGTTTCATCAAAAATATTATTTTTGTTTTGTTTTGTTTGTTTGTTTTTTACATTGATAATAAGAATTGTTTCTTGAGCATCAAATCAGCATATTAGAATGATTTCTGAAGGATCATGTGACACTTAAGACTAATGATGCTGAAAATTCAGTTTTGCATCACAGGAATAATTTACATTTTAAAATATATTACAATAAAAAAAAAGGTTATTTGAAATTGTAATAACATTTTAAAATATTACTGTTTTTACTGTATTTTGATCAAATTAATGCAGCCTTGGTGAACATAAGAGATTTCTTTCAAAAACACAAAACTTATCAACCCCAAAGTTTTGAAAAGTATTTTTTCTAATTTGCTTACTAGAATATTATGTTCTTAGCTTACTGATTTGCTAACATAAACTATTGGATTCAGTCTTTGCATATTGGTGCAAATCAGTTTAGGAAACCAAACCAGACATTTAACCATAATAAATACTTCAAAATGGATATGAACTTCAGAATGTCTTTGTATTTAATTTTTCTCAGTTTTGTGTTAATGACAGCAGCACTGAAGCTGATATGCACAAAACCAGATGATCATGTTCTCCAGCATGATCTGAGATGTTTGAAGGAGCATCTCAAGAACATCCTAAATCATTTTTTTTATTTCCATATTTCAAAATGTAATTTATTCCTGTGATGCAAAGCTGAATTTTCATCATCATTACTCCGGTTTTCAGTGTCACATGATCCTTCAGAAATCATTCTAACACGCTGACATATTTAAATAAAATTAAATAAAAATTCCCGGATTTTCGATGTAGCTTCAGACGTTTGGACATCGTTTTAAGTGGTTAATCTTAAAATCTAAGGGTTTGAACAAAACATGCAGAAATATTGATGTATTTGGAGACTTTAAAGCTTAGTACACTACTAAATGTAGCCTGCCACTCACCCATTGTTTGTTCTTTACTAGCAACACTTTTTCAGGTCAACGTAAAATGGGAAGAGGTGACTCTGCAATCCAAACCGTGCCGATTCAGGCTCCATTACAGAGGTCAGGTTAAATTAGGCCAGATTTGGCCGGTTTTTCTATCCCTTATAACTTGAAACCCACTTGGCACCGCAGTGCTGTCAGCTAGGACACAGAACGACCACATTTGTCAGCAGTGTCATTCCATGTTAGTGCCCTAGATTTTGTGTGTTTCATGACAAAGCGCATTACTTAACCTTGATTTTAGCTCAGTTATATAATCACACATTACCATAATGTGCATCCAGCAAAAGAGGGCCACATACGCAGTGCGATTCTTAAATGGCAGCGATACGACTTCCCTTTCCTGTGTACCACTAAATAATTCAGACATCCAGTCAGAGCAGATTCAATGGTCCTGATTAAACTAAAAGCAGATCACTTCATAATATTACTTAACTGGAACAACTTGTCTAGCTTTACACCTCGGACCGAATGGCCGCACGTCAGTGGAGGCGCACGCACTGTGATATCATGAGCACACAGAGCCTTTTGGAGTGAACAAGTTCAATTAAATGCTAAATTTAACAGCTTACAGGCTATGACTTGGATTATGATGAGTTTATACTATATCTGTTGGTTTACATGTGATGTAAGGTCAGGTCACCTGATCAATGAATTCATGACAAGCATGTCCAGAAGCCGAAAAACAAGAAACCATCGCTGCAAGCGGACACCCCGACACCTTCAATGGACACTCGCCTCATCAAATATTTACTTTTAGTGACTGGCAAAACTGTTCATGTCTAGAATGGACGAAAATGAATTACATTCAAAGAGACCTGCTGAAAAAAACAATAGAACCCTGCCCAAAACACAATAGAAAATATAATGGATTTAATGGTTATAATGGGAATTGTATTGGTTTTAATGGAAACTATAATGGTGTCTACTGGTATGTGATGGATTTTATTGGTGGGATGTTAAATCCTATTGGAAAAATGCCCAAAACACACTGCAAAAAGGAATTTTGTAATGGTTTTACTGGAAAAAGCTATTGGTTCATAATGGTATTTTAATGGAAACCATTGGAATTTCTGTGATGTTTCTATTGGGCTTCTACTTTTTTTTTTTTTTTTAACAAAGTAAACCAGGTTCAAATCTACTGAATATAAATATAAAGCATCACTAATCACAAATGGGCTACTCAGGTTTATAATTTGACTTCTATCTTTGACTCTAAGTATTAACTTTAATGTTTTTTGAGGGATGAACTGTATTGGCTGATAAAAGTATCGGCCATCGATCGATTGTTTAAAAACAGATAATTATATCCTGTCAATCAAAAGGTGGCAGAAAAGAACATGTCAAACAGCAGCTTGCATGAAGAAATGTATCTTGTGTTGAAATTTAGGGCTTTCAAAGTTAAAGCAACGTTAACGCAGGATCTGTTTGACGCTATGAATCACCCGTAGTTCAAACCAGGGTTGCCAGGTCCGCAGGTTTTCCATTCACAAAACATTATCTGTAATGCGCCTCCCATCCAATAATTGCAAAGAGCTTTGTGCTTTGTTACTTTTGATAAAAAACAAAGTCTCAGCTTTCAAATTTTGTACATTTTAATCACAAAATTCAAACAAAAAATGCCGTTTTGACGCTCTTAAACGTGGCGTGACAGATCGCTGTAGCTGCCTCAGTTTTATAGCGGCAACTCGCAGGAGTCTTCCTATTTAATACAAGTTATAGCGCGAAATAAACATGAATAAACATCAGAAGTTGTATTGAAAGATACTGTATAACTTATGTATCATGTCTCTGGAATCACTCAATCAGTGTTTCAACTGATAGAAAGCCGTCAAATACAACTTGTAAACAAATGTCACTTAATGTTGCATTTAGGCTACCTCAGGAAAGTTATCCAGTGTTCACAGATGGTTAGTTAGCTTTAAAAAAACACTAGAGAGAGCTTGTTACATATTATGTATGTGTCAGACCTGTGTTCCATGTGTCTTGTGTTTTGTTCCCCTTATGTCCTTATTTGGTGTTTCCTGTTCCATTCCCTGTTTAGTTCTATTAGTTTCATTAGTATCCAGCCGTGTTTGATTTTGATTCCCAGGTGTGTCCCTTTAATCCCCTCGTAATGTTAAGTATTTATAGAGTGTTCAGTTTAGTTTCCAGTGTCCGGTATTGTTCGTCTTACCCCATGCCATGTCTGTGTTCCTGCCTGTTCCGTGTGGATATCCTTTTGGATTTAATAAAGATCTGTCTCTGTATCTAATGTTATTGCTGTATCTCCTTCTTCTCCAAGTTCCTTCGTTTCCTCCACAGTGGCAGGATCGTGACAGAATACCGGACCATAGCAAAAAGTAAGCGGCGCCTTCTCCCCGTGTTTTGTTTTCCGTTTTTGAAAAGTTTAGTTTTCCTGTTTTTTCCCCTCCACGGCATGGAAGCCGCCGCTCACTTCTTCGCACTAGCCCATAGAGATCTCCCCTTCTACGAGTACGCCGGGGAATTCTGCGGGCTCGTGGCAGCGACCAATCATCTGTTCTGGCTTGGGGCCAACTACCATCGCCCCGTGGACTTCTCTTCTGGGAAGTCTCTGGGCCCGAGCCAGAACCAGCACGCCGTCCAGTCCGCCGGCCGTTTCGTCATTGAATCCGCCTGCCAAACCCCAGTCAAGCCCGCCGGTGACAGCTCTCTCCAGCCCGACGGCCTCTCCGTGGTCGAGTTCGCGGGCTGCCGCTCGCTCAAGCACACCGTCCAGTCCGCCCACCAATTCCCAGTCAAGTCCGCCTGCCATTCCCCAGGCAAGCCTGCCGGCAGTTCATGTGGCAACCCTGCAGGCAGTTCCTGTGGCAAGCTCGAAGTTAAACCCGTCGGTGGTTCCGAGGTCACGCCTAAAGCCTGCTCCTCCAGAGCGCCCTTCAGTATCAGCTCCAGCCCCTGACCAGGGTCCAGTGCAGACTCCAGCCCCAGACAAGAGTCATGTTAGAGCTGCAGATTCCCAGTTAAGCCCACGGAGGGCTCCTGATCCCCCGTCGAGCCCAGGAAGGGCTCTTGATCCCCAGTCAAGCCCAGGGAGGGCTCCAGTATCCGTTCCTCCAGCGTGCCATCCTGTTCCCGCGTCCAGCCCTCTGACTCCAGGTCCCACAGGCCTCCAAGAAATTTACTGGGGGGGGCTATGGCGTTCCTGCTGTAGTGGCCAGGCTGAGTGACGAGGCCATGGCCTCCCAAGTCCCCTGATCCGCCATGGCCTCCCGAGCTCCCTGCACCGCCATGGCTCCCTGAGCTGCCTGCTCCGCCATGGGACCTGGAGCCGGTATCACCCTGGAGGCCTCTAAGGATGGACTTCCATGGGACGGGAGGCCTCCAGGGCGATACCAGCTCCAGGACCCATGGCGGAGCAGGCAGCCCACCCCCTCTCCCCGGTAGAAGTAATGAGGTGCGTGGACGCGCCTTCAGGGAGGGGGGAGTAAATGTCAGACCTGTGTTCCATGTGTCTTGTGTTTTGTTCCCCTTATGTCCTTATTTGGTGTTTCCTGTTCCTGTCCCCAGTTAGTTCTATTAGTTTCATTAGTATCCAGCTTTGTTTGATTTTGATTCCCAGGTGTGTCCCTTTAATCCCCTCGTTATGTTAAGTATTTATAGAGTGTTCAGTTTAGTTTCCAGCGTCTGGTATTTTTCATCTTATCCCATGCCATGTGTGTGTTCCTGCCTGTTCCGTGTAGATATCCTTTTGGATTTAATAAAGACTGTTATTGCTGTATCTCCTTCGTCTCCGCGCTCCTTCGTTTCCTCGACAGTGGCAGGATCGTGACAGTATGTTTGACTAAATCTGTAATGATTTTATGAAAACTACCTTATGTGCAATTGAGTTGTATACAAAGGTTTTTGAGTGTGCTTATAACTTAAATAAATAAATAGCTATGACTATAATAGGCTATTGTTGTTTATTTTAACCTCTAATATAATGTACCAAAAGAAAAGACTACTGTTACAGAAGAGATTTTTTTTTCTTTAAGAAAACTACTGGTATCGGCATTTGCAGGTGTCATTCTGAATAGTCAGCTATTGGTATTCACTGAGAAATTTCGTTCTGTGCATTTCAACTGCATAGTGGCTGTTAAAATCATGTTTTAAAAAAATTCACCCCTGAGATTTTAGTTTTAAAAATATTTTATTTAAAAAAACATTTTGTATTACATGTAGGCTATGTAACATGTATGTAACAAATTATGCACTGATTTTTTTTTTTAGTTTTGTAAAAAAAAAAAAAAAAAAAAAAAAACTGTACCTGTAGTTTTATTCAGTTCTTTGTAAGCATACTGTTATTTGATGTAAGTCTCTCATTGGAAGTCGGGTAACTATGCTGTTTCTAACTGGATTTGAGGAGCATTACCAAGAGATAGATCTAGCGAGCTAAAACTAACTGTTAAAACCCAGATCACAGAGAAAGATAAACCTCTAGCTTCTGCACAAGTCCTCTAAATCTTTCTTATATTACATGTGGCCCAAAAAAAGAGACAGGAAAAGCTACATTTCAATCGAGTTGACTATTGCATGTTTTTCAAATAAAATCCATGACTGTGAGATCACATACAGGGCGGTTGTTGGCTACCACAGCATTTGATTTTATTTGAGTTTTATCCATGGGTTACAAAAAATAAAGCCTCACAGAAAGCAAAGCATGCTGCACACTCGCAGCATTTTAAAATGCAGGAATGTGTGACTAGACTGGATATGGTTTATGGCACTATGATTTTTTATGATTGCATATTTCAAGAAAAAATAAACACATTATTGGTGTAATCGTAAGAGCGGCAACAAGTCAGCCTCACTTCCAGTGAAGAATCCAAAAAAGGCTTTTAGGGGGAAACAAAGCAGGAAATGCAGATAAGATAGTGATGTTTGAGAAGGCAGATAAACCAAACCACATAAGCCATTGGTCACTGGAAACACATTTCAGTTCATCAACACTCCATAAAACTGTGTGGGATCAATATGATCTTTGTAGAAGTCACAACTTTTCCACTATGTTTTGAGGGCTGGAATGGAGGCGTTTAGTTCTTGTTCCATTTAGTTTACTCAAAAAGGGAAAATAATTTGGCATTCTCGAATTTGTCTTCTTTTGTGTGAGTACTATGGACTACTTTTATGCTGTTTTATGTCTTTTTGATAGACAAGAGCAGCATGATCATTCTTCAAAACATCACCTTTTGTGTTAAACTGAAAAACAGAAGTGGTTTGGAGCAGCAAGAGGTTGAGTAACTATCCTTTTAACTTAAGTTCATGTTCTCATTACTGTAAAATCATACAAAATTGCCAGGACATTATCTGTTAAGTTTACAAACATTTCCTATAACCCTAAAACACAACAGGATGCAATGCGTAATTCAAAATATGGGTAAAACACATGAAAATTCAATATGGAACATTTCTTCATATTAACTTTATACGTTCTGCATTATTTTTACTGACTTTTCCGCAGTGTAGAATCTTCTTTAAACAGCAAAATAAGCTTTTAAAATCTTTTTGTGATTTGAATTTCTTGTTTTGGTGCCAGTTTCGAATTTTCGTAAATTTGACTATTAGATCTTTTGCTTTTGATTGTATTCTTCATTGAAATGTTAAGGTTCTAATAAAATAATCAATTCATAAACACGCTCCACAGAATAATAATGACATGTAATGTATAACAGACAAAACCAATGTCTTGTCTTTTCAACCAGTGCTGATTTAGACCTCAGGATATCGTATGAGGTGAAAGGGATGTGATTCGCGACAAAAAGAAAAGACAAAACATGATGATTCTGAAACTTTATCAAACTAAAAGCGTCTTATCATGAGATGGGACCAATCAAGAGTGGCCCCTGGTTAGGTTTGTTCATCTTCTCAAGCGTCTGTGCTCTTTTCCTAGTCCACTATCAAAGAGCTCCAGATAACAGCCATTCACAAAAGCCCTATCAGACAAACCCCGCACCTACAGACCCTGAACGGAGGGAATTCTGGGGGGGGGAACATGACGAGGAGGAGCAAACGCTGCATGTGAGTGTGAGAATGGAGGAAGGGACCTAGAATAACAGACAAGGAGTAGGGAGGGGTGCAGAACGGAGCATTTCTGTGAAGCTCCTGAAGGTAGGAGATCACATCAGAAGACAGGATGCCAGGAGCAGGGTCCCAGGATATGCAGGAGGAATAAGTGCTGCCATGATAATTATTCCCAAATGAGATTAATAAAGCACTTTATCTCGCCATCAGAAGCTTCACAGACTTGCTAATTCCACAACTTCATGCTTTCTTCACCGATCTTAAGTGGAGTTCTCTGGAGCGAGAGGCATCCATGCACATTCACTGAGCAGCATGTTCCATGAGGAGTACCATGAGGAGATGGACAGTGAGTAAGAGTGTGTCTGCATGCTGGTCGGTGTGTGTCGTCTATCTTCTCGCCGTCTCCGTGATCTTCGGGTCCAGCGTCACCTGTCGCAGCGCATGTTCGGTGCATCGGGCGCTCAGGGTCGCCAACTCCTCATCCGCCTCCGCCTCCGCCTCCACCTCCACCTCCGGCCGGCATGTGCGCAGCTACGTGCACCTCCAGGGAGACGTGCGCCAGAGGAAGCTCTTCTCCTTCCAGAAGTTCTTCCTTAGGATCGGGAAAGACGGGAGAGTCAACGGCACCAAGAGCAAAGACGATCCCTACAGTGAGTCACTTCATAATAAATAAGCTCCGTTTATTCACTATCAGTTGTGGCCAAAAAAAAAAAAACTTGCGATTTCGAGCGTTTGGAAACGTTATCACGTGTACATCACCTTATCTGTTAAGAAAATGCATTAAGCAGAATAGCCGCAATTTGGAGTTTTATTAATCCCGATTAAAATTTGACACTTGACGTGTTTGAATGTAGCCTACAATCATGCAATAATATTGGAAATGGAACTTATGAATCGAACTGTGTCATTTAGATTTAAATTACGTCAAAAATCATTCTGATGTGAATAATAATAATAATAAGATGATGATGGAAAAATTATAGGATATTCATTTGGTTTAATTAGTTTAAAACTCTGTTAATTAAAAAAAAGTTGAGCTATTGATGCAATGTTAATATTTCTGAAAAAAAATCTAGTTTAATGAAGCGTCTAATAGTTTGAAGGTACTTTAATGTTTTTTTAATTGATTACAAATATATAGATAGATAGATAGATAGATAGATAGATAGATAGATAGATAGATTGATAGATTCATTCATATGTTAGTTTATTTTATTTATGGATTTTTTTTCTAGATTATGTCATGATAGGCAAAAAATATTGATTATTGTGACATGAAATTAAATTAAATTAACTGTGAAATGAATTGAAAATGAATTAAATTCAAATTAAATTTACTGATTAATTAAATTAGCACATTTATTAAATAATTTAAATTTAAATCCAGAAATTCATTTAGGAAAATTATTACTTTTATAGGTAAATTTTACTTTTATAATTAAATGAATGACTTTTTATAACTTCTTCATAATAAAATTGTTAATAATAGATCATTTTTTAATTTAAATGTGCATATAAATCAAATGTTTTATGGTATTTCTATTATATAGGCTTTCTATTCTATTCAGTCATCATTTCATAGCCTGCAATATTTGTTAATAACTTTTTACAAATTATTGCAAATTATGTCTAAGCAAAATGCTTGATGCGAAACTAAATTCAGGGTGTGGGCTGTTCTGTCTTAATGAACCACACAGGAATAATATTACTAATATTTAAACCCCATAAATGAAATTAGCCGCTCTAATAAAACAAACAAAATTAATGGGCCGTTTAGGAATGGTGCTGTTGGCTGCAATATCCTTTTAAATGCATAATTGTGTCCTGACACCCAGAAACCTGAGAGCAATTAACCCACATATTGCCGTAAATGTTTCCCCTGACACAGCAAAGGAGGAAACACATCCTTTATAATGTGATCAAAGGTTAAGCTTTTGTTTGCAATGGCTGTATATACCTAACAGAGTCATGGATCTGTTATCGGTTATCTGTTTTGTTTTCAAGTATTATGAGACCATCAGGGAGATGCGCAATGTGTTTTCGGTGTTTTACGCAGAACAAGTTAATTAACCATTACTCATATGGAGCCCATGCATGTGCAGATAAGGGTCTTCCTGTTTCCTCTGCGTGTGTGTGTATGTTTGTGTTTGTGTTTGTCTGGTGTCTCGCACTGACATCCCTTCCTTTTTAAGGTCATGGGGCATCTTGATTTAGGCATGTGTGGTTGTTTGTGTCTGGTGCTTTTTAAATTAAACTCTTTTTTATATCTCAGTTGTTTCTGCTAGACAGCAGTGAGATGTCTACTGTTTCTCAGATTGTTCCCCTGACAAAAAGATCCCAGAATGTCTCCTCTTGGGTTTCAGAAGAGATCTCAACAAGGTCTCAAACTGTGCTCAGATGTGCTCAGAGCTGTCACTGAGGTGGCACCTTTTCAAAAGGTGCAACATTGTACCTAAAGGATCCATATTGGTACCTTAAAAGTACATATTAGTACTTAAAGTGTGCATATTATTAGTTAAAGTGTGCATATAAGTAGATAAAATGTGCATATTAGTATCTAAAATGTGCATGTTAGTACCTATGATGTGCATATTAGTACCTAAAGTGTGCATATTAGTACTTAAAGTGTATATTAGTACTTAAAGTGTATATTAGTACCTAAAGTGTGCATATTAGTACCTAAAGTGTACATATTAGTAACTATAGTGTGCATATTAGTACCTAAAGTGTGCATATTAGAACCTAAAATGTTTGTTCTGACCTCCTTAGCTTCTGTTTTGAATGTTCTTTATGTAAAAAAAAATAAATAAATGAAAATCTTTTTTTTAAACATTTAAGAAACTGCACACTCTAGTTGTAATATTTTTTTAGTCCATTCAAGATCAGCATTGAAATGTACCAGGCATCAGCATTGAGTTGTCCCTGTTAGGGGGCAATGTGTGTTTGCGTAGCATCAGACATCACTGTGACATCTGGCTGTGCAAACATGTAATCAAGCCCTCAGAGGTGATCAGGCGTTGAGAGGAAATGTCTGTCAGATCTGTGCGTGTGTGTGTGTGTGTGTGCGCGTGTCAGTTTCCTTCTGATAGTCTTATTTGTGATAAAACAACAGACACAAAACATTCAACCAGACCACACAAATCTACACCCAGCTAAAATCAAACATCATCAGCAATCATCATCAGGTGATCAGACTATTTCCGCCTGCTGGATGATAAAACAGACTTGAGGGATCATTTGACTTACGCCAGTAAACAACCATCCAAGCAAACAATGCACTGTCAACCACATAGAATACTTTAGCATTGTTTCAGTGTGTTTTGCATTGGTAAGCTTTGTGTTTTTATTAGCAAATATGCCTTAGAAACAGCATTAGAGTGTTAAACTAAACATACATGGATCTCTCTATAGCTCTGTGCCATTTTAACTCTGTCTTTCTGAATTTCACAACTCATTTATTCACAGGCGAGTAGCTAATTTAAGTGGTGTACAGCACAGCTGGTTATTCTTATGTCTATAGGAGTGAGCTTACAGTGTGTGTGTCAGGAACAGCAGCAGTAATACACGTGTTCTCACTTAACTGCTCTCAACTTTAACCAGCCCTAAAGAGCCTCCTGAGAGACTCAAACATCACATTTGGTTAAAGTTCTTGACGGTGAGAACGAGCAAAACAAATGTGTCAGTGATCAACATGTGATCCCAAAGGAACATGTTACTGCTCCACCATATCCACATTATCTCAGATGTTTATCCTGAAAGAAGCAAAAATAGGCACAAATGAGACAATTGTTGACACACGGTACGAATACAGAGCTGTAAAATGAATGTGGAGCAGCTGAATTTGATGAGAAATGTTCGAGTTCATATTGTTGAGTTTTGATTGCAGATTCAGTATCTTGAGCAAATCTGATCACAAAAAAAGGATTTCTTGAGGTTTGGGGCTGGGAAGATTTTTTTAATGTCTCTTCTGCTTACCAAGGCTGCATTTATTTGATTAAAAATACAGTAAAAACAGTGACATTGTCAAATATTATTAATATTAATATTTTCTGTTTTATTAGATTTTAAAATGTAATTTATTCCTGTGATCAAAGCTGAATTTTCAGCATCATTACTCCAGTTTTCAGTGTCACATGATCCTTCAGAAATCATTATCATATGCTGATTTGCATAAATATTTCTTATTATCAGTGTTTAAAACAGTTGTGCTGCTTAATATTTTGTGGAAACCATGATACATTGTTTTTTCAGGGTTCTTTGATGAATAGAAAGTTAAAAAACAGCATTTATTAGAAATAAAAATATTTTGCAACATTACAAATGTCTTTACTGTCACTTTTTTATCAATTTAATGCATCCTTGCTGAATAAAAGTATTAATTTCTTTTAAAAAATTCCTGACTCAATTTAATCTTGAAAATTCTGTCTAAGAGAAACAATCTATAAATTCAATCTATGAATCTATAAATTCTCCATAAAATGCAATACTTTTGACCAATGCATTTGTAACCAAATGCAGTTTGGGATTTATTTTTAAACGGTTGAAAAAGGCTTGGATTTTTTTTCTCCTGTAAGATTATACATGTTGACATATCTTAAACATATTTGCGTGTAGTGCATCACATCCTGTGCATGAACATTACAGATACGTTCGAGTTAGAAACAGAGCAGCTACTGTTAGTCTGCAGGCAGAGTTTCATGAATGGCGTGATGTGAATATCGCCAGCGACACATCAAAGGTGAGCGTCTTTCACGTTCAGCAAATGTGCTCCGACAAAAGAATAATCCTCAGCGGGTGAAATTACACTAGTCTTTATAGCACAGATCCAGTGTTGGTGGAAATGGATACTGCAGTAGTGATGCTGTCCTTAGGCAAAACATGATTTGGGAAACACTGGCCTTTGTGCTGCTGAATGATGTCACGCGTTTGAAAAGACACCGCTGGCTGGGAAAAACACAAACAATGGGCCTGTGAGGGACGTGACATCATTCTGAGGACCATGGTGCACAACTTCAGCAGCTCATGTCACAAATGCATGAATGAATATGTTTTTCGGATAATGTTAGATGCAGGTCATTATGTTGATGTAATGCTGAAAGAAATCATCTAATATCTTGAAAAAAAAAAAAAAAACGCTAACATTCTAACATTTGGGGTCAGAAAGATTTATTCATATTTCAAAAAATCAATCAAGTGTGCATTAAATTGATCAAAAGTGACAGTAAATACATTTATAATATTAATGTTCTATTTCAAATGAAATATTAAGCAGCACAACTGTTTTCAACATTGATAATAATAAGAAATGTTTCTTGAGCAGCAAATCAGCATATTAGAATGATTTCTGAAGGATCAAATAATGCTGAAAATTCAGCTTTGCATTACAGGAATAAATTGCATTTTAAAATATATCCAAATAGAAAACAGTTGTTTCAAATTGTAAAAAATATTTCACAGTATTACCGATTTTACTGTGTTTTTATGAAATACATGAAACCTTGGTGGGCACAAGAGATTTCTTTCATTAAAATAACATTAAAAATCGACCCCAAACTTTTAAACGGCATTGAAAGAAAATGTTATTTAATATAATTTTGTATAGCTACTTTAGGTTATGAAAAGCAGTTGTTGAGGGTCCCATCAGGAAGAAATATATCATTAAAGTCAACACAAAATCAAAATTGAGTTTTATGTTTAGTGTTCTTTCATTAGTGCAGAATATTCCAATGAAAACTTGGTTTGCCTTTTTAATCTTTTAACGAAATATATAACTTTGCCTCTGAAAAGACTTGATTTTTCACCTGACAACACCAATAACTCTTATTTTTCAAAATTGTAGTTCATTCAATTTATTTGAATTAACCAATTAAAATTAATTAATTAATTTTCTTGGTGACTTTAGCAACAGCATCTTTTAATATATATATTTTTACACGGCTGTAACACCAAATGTAATTTTATTAGATTTAAACTTATTGGATATGAACGTCTTGCAGTGGATTTGAGCTTTATTTGTTCTACACTAAAACAGTCAGACATTGAAAACTAGAACTTTGCTGGTGTCCTACACTGAGTATGGCAGATTGAACTGTATGTAAAAGTCTTAAGGAATTGAGTCAGACTAATGATTATAGCGCAGTGGGGGTGTTTAGCGCAGCGTCTGGTCTGTCCTTGTGAGAGACTCCAACAGATTTATGAGCTTTTATGGGGATTCCAGTGTAAAGCTGTCCCACGTGTATCCTGGTGCTGTTTGATAAAGCAGGAGTCTGCTGTCTGTCTGACTGCAATGGTGTTTGATGCTAATAATGGCTCATGCTAACTAAATCACATGCTAAAAAAGACAACTAGTAAAACAAACAGACAGTGATGTGCACCCAATATTTGTGCACTGGATAAAAATGAGTCACTTGGGTAAAAATTACAGGTCTGAACTAACATGGTACTAGTATAGTATTTTTTTAAATGCATTGGAGTACCATATAATTACCACATTTTTTGTTGTTTTTGATTTTCAACATATTCTAACATCAATTATATTTTAACATGTACAGTGGCAATACCATGTTTTTTAACATGTACAGTGGTAATAACATGTTTTTGTTGATGTTGTTGCTGTTTTTCTAAGGTAAATCACATTTTTAACATGTACATTGGTAATACCATGTTTTTCCCAATGTATATATATATATTTTAACACATACAGTGGTAATGCCATTTTTTTCCCAACATATACTCAGGTAAATCACATTTTAACATGTACAGTGGTAATACCATGTTTTTTCCCCAATACACATTTCTTTTTATATGTATAGTGGTAATATCATGTTTTTGTTGTTATTGTCTTTCCCATCATATACTAAGGTAAATCATATTTTTTTAAACATGAAACATGGTAATACCATGTTTTTGTTGTTTTTCAACATACACTAAGGTAAAATGTTTTAAAACACATGCACAGTGGTAATACCATGTTATTTCCTAACATATACTAAGGTAAATCATATTTTGTAACAATGGTAATACCATGTTTTTAATATTTTTTCCCAACATATTGTAAGGTAATGTATAATGTGTACAGTGGTAATACCATGTTTTTGTTGCTTTTTAAAATATACTAGGATAAAATACTAAGGTTTAAAAACACATGCACAGTACCATGTTTTTCCCCCAACATATACTAAGGTAAATCATATTTTATAACATGTACAATGGTACAATTTCTAACATATACTAACATATATAATTTTTGTTTTTTTTGGGCAGTCAGGGCAGTGGCTTCTTTGGTGTACTTATTTTTGCTTATTTGTGTATAGTCTGATTCCTTTATATGGAAGGAAAGACTAAATATCAGCTATGACAATGGTTTATTTGTTGCGTCTGAACTATAGTCCACTATCATGTCTTCAAACATCCTCTTTGTAGTTGTCGCAGGAAGCAGTCAGGACGCTTCAGGCATGAGCCAGACGTACAGGAGACCACCAGTACGGCGCGAGATCGTTGCCATGTGTGCCACAGATGGCTTCACAGCTCCACCAACACAATAAAATGAACACAAATGCCTCAATATCAGTGACAACAAGGCATGATGCAATGATTTGCGCAATGCTGTTTTCCTCAGTCTCAAAAACTACAACTGTTTATTTTGCATTATTTAGGCACCAGACATAATGCCAGCACAAAAAAAAACCCAGTGGATTTTGGCAGAGTGCTGTGGAAAATGCACGTCTGCGCAAACAACTGCAAGCCAATGACGCAGCGTTTAGTAACGTGTAGCAGAGCATGACATGCTCGGGAAAGCAAGGCAGCATGTAAAGAAAAACCGGCAAATAGGCCCAGTTTAAACTTGACCTCCTGGTGCGCTGCTCGACATCTGCTGAGGTTTTTCTCCATTTCGGTCGCTCTCGCAGGTGTTTGGCTTGTATGCATTAAATGGAGGTGGGATTACAAACACATTTACTGTAATGGCTTGGCTTGTTCTCTGAGCTCTCTTTTGTGGTTAGTTAAGTGTGGCCTCACTGACATGGAACTTCAAAGCAAGGCTCAGTGTAGAAATTAGCGCTATTTTTGTTATTTTAGAATAATAGTAACGTCGTCAGAACTATGAAATAACACAAATAGATGTGTATGGGAATTATGTAATGAGCAAAAATGCAAGAACTGTTATATTTAAGCTTCATCAACCAACTTTATGAGGTGCATCCTCCCTATGGAGGGAGAAATATATATTGTAAAAAATATTTTTCCAAACTGTAAGTCAAACAAAGGCTATTAGAGTATGTTTTATAAGAAAATACTATTTTAGTCATTCTCCCTAAAAATGTCATGTTTAATTCATTGTGTTACTTGCCATTTCACTGTAATTATTTGTAAAATTTACTAACACTTTCTGAGGGAAAAAAATTGTTTCTACACCAATTTTTTCAGTGTGTATAATGCAATGATAGCTTAGATACTATTATAGTTTTTAATAATAGTTTGTTACTTTTTTATATTTTCTGTGTTCATAAAAATTAAATTTTTTTGTTTTAGTTATTTTAGAACATTAAGTTAAACTAAATAAAAATGAGTCACAATAAATGTTATATTAGCTGAAATAAGTTACTTAGCTGAAATAGTTACAGTTAGCTGAAATAAGTTACTTATTTATGTTTAATTTTATTTCAATTATAACATTTATTGTATTTTAAGTAACAAAAATGTTTTTTATGGTTTTATTTTTAGTTAACTATAACTCTGATATGATGGACACTTACTGGCTGCTTTTTCTTTGATATCTGCTCCAAATCATGTATAAAAAAGTAGTTTTGTGAAGAAATTCCACTATTTGTAGCATCATCCTTTAGATTAAAATGATTTCGGCCAACTTTTGCCTAGTAGAGCATCTTTACCTGGGATGTACCTGGTTCTGGTTGATGTGTATGTGTGTGGTACAAACATATGGTAGGCGGACATGCTTGCACGTCAGCTTTGTATTTGTGCTTCACGTGAACATGTTGGTGGTTCAGATCTGAATGAATGAATGTGTGTGTGTGGGAGCTTCATTGAGTTTTTTGCAGTGCGCTTTAGTCTGCTGTCGTCTCTCTCATCTTTGATCACTGATCATTGAAGCTTCTCTAATCCGTCTCACTGTCATCCTGTCTGTGTTCTTCCTTCCTTTCATGCTTTCATCCCAGCGCTGAGAGGACACCGAGCACTCAGATAGTTTTACCGTCTCACTTGATACCTGCAACCCGAGACCCCAATGGAGCCACTTCACACACGCACACACACACACACGTACACGGATAGATGAGTGCACACATTACCTGTACATACATTTGCTCGCTCACATTCACACATAATGTTGGCTGATACAATATGGATTCACATATAAAGACATGCACATACGTGTTTAACATAACCTAATGTCACACAGACTCTATCAAATCACAAAGCAGTCTCAGTGGACAGGAGTGATTTCCAGAGAGATACAAACACAGATCTGTGAGTAGCTGTGCAGAGGAAGCATCCAGTGCATCTTCCTGTTCGTAGGGGGGCAGCAGAACTGTTTTGAGCGGCAACTTTAGCTGTCATGATAGAAGTATCTTTCGACACTTTTGCACTGATCAAAGGGCAGCCGCAGTAAACCCCCTGCAACTCCAGCCGCAGGGTTCACACCCGCAGCCGCTGGGGTTATCAGGCTCCGATAACCAGGCGTCACATGCTCCCATGTGAGAGAGAGAGAGTGTGTGTGTGTGTGTTCGCTGTTTTAGGAGCTGAATTAAAATGTGCAGGTGAGCAAATGTCAACCAAAAACTGTAATTTCACCTCTGACCTCTGCACACAAACATGCACATGCTGTTTGTTTTGTTCCCTTGAAATGTCATTTCTTGTTGAGTTTTTAAAGCCAACCAGAGAAATGTGAAGATTTTTACATTTGCTGAAGAAAATGTGAGGGGTTTTTGCACATGCAAAAGTCACTGCCATGGTTTCAAGATGTTGCTCTGTGGTCGTAAGGTTTACTGGGTGGTTGCTAGCTAAATCTGAACTAAAACTAAAATTAAAATAAAGTTATACCTAATTATAATTAAAAAAAACAACTACTAAAAATGACAAAAGCACAAAATTACTAGACATAAAATGAAAACTGAAAATATATATTCAAAAAAAAAAAAATAACTTTTTAAGCAGGCTTTGCTTTGTTTCAAATGAAAGCCATATATTCTTCCATTAATAGTTAATGTGTTGTGTATTTCAGGTATTCTGGAGATCACGTCAGTGGATGTTGGGATTGTTGCCATCAGAGGAATCAGCAGTAACCTTTACCTGGCTATCAGTAAGAAGGGAGAACTGTATGGAGCGGTGAGTATCCTGCACCAAACTTTAAAACCAGCCATAAAAATATAGATATGACTATGCAATTTAATCCAGGGGTTTTCAACAGGGATTATAGGGATCTCTAGGGGGCCACAAAGGGGGTGCTGGTGAAAAAAATTAAAATAATAAAACCACAAGGGGATGCTGGTGAAAAATAAAATAAAATAAAATAAAACATTAATATAATTATTAATTAATTAACTAATAAATAAGGGAGTGCTGGTGAAAAAATAAATAAAAACAAACAAGCAAGTAAATAAAAAGTTAACCAGTTTTACATTATTACATTTTCGTGCTGCTATTAGTTTGTAGTTTAATTTTCTATTGCTTATTTTAAAGATAATTTTTTTCACATATTTATATTATTGTTATTTTTCACAGTATAAACAGGACAGAAATATGTAGCTTATATTTTAGGAGTCCCGCAATGAAATCACCAAAAAAACTGAAAACCACTTTTTTAGCTATACCTGCTGAAAAAAAGGTATCATGTGTAATTTATGCAGCACTTTATGTTATCATTGGTCAAACAAAAACATAGCCCCACTCTACACTCATGCCATTGGTTGATCTTACACAGTCATCCTGTTTACACTTTTTTTTCATACGTATGAATTCATAAGAATTGGGAACTCATAAAATACATACGATTTAGCAAAAATCATACAAATTCTTACGACCTCACTCACTCATTAGCCATCTTGTAAAATATGTATGAATTGTTGTGAGATTGGGTTGAGTGAACCCATTTAAATGGTTTCTGCCTGGTCCAAGATTACCATTTATGGTCAACAGCCGGTCCAAGCAGGTCTAGATGATTGACCAGATGGATAGCCTGTGTGTTTAGATCTGGTTAAAGCTGACAAACCACCTCAGACCAGCAGAAAACTGCTGCCATGTTTCAAAAACCAGCATGAAATGTAATAACTGTTCATTTCATGCATTTCAGAGAAACTACGATATAAACTGCCATCTGAAGGAGCGCATCGAGGAGAACGGGTACAACACATACGCATCCGCTGAGTGGAGGAACAAGAAGCGCCAGATGTTTGTAGGTCTGAGCGTTCATGGAAG
This sequence comes from Spinibarbus caldwelli, assembly GCA_039654775.1. Lineage (NCBI taxonomy): Eukaryota > Metazoa > Chordata > Actinopteri > Cypriniformes > Cyprinidae > Spinibarbus > Spinibarbus caldwelli. The sequence goes on along the minus strand of CM077223.1, from coordinate 4,334,203 downwards.
GCCTCTGCGCGGGAGAAAAACCCGCAGGAAGAACACAGCTACACACTTCTTACCCATACTGGTGTGAATTTTGTTCATAATGCTGAGGGGACAGAGAGAGATCGGCGATAAAGACTGTCCACACGCCACTCTCTGTAGCGGCTGCGCTCCTTTCAGACAGTTCAGCGTTTGCTCTTTGATTCATGTCACTAGATGAAATTTTATCCTCATGCCAGTTGACATTAAATTGTAAACATGCTCAAAAGAGCAAAGTTTATGAATGCAGGCTTTCATTTCCATTGTACGTCATTCAAGTAATCTAAAATTATGGATTATGTGTGCAAGAGTTTTCTTCAAGGTCTCTTTAATAGGATCATGTGATTAAGAACGTCTGCTTTCATTTCTTTCTGATGGACATGAACATCTTGTAGGAGCGGCTCTGAGGCTGCATGCGTCGCACAGAGAAAGAGATAGTGGGGATGTATATGGGAAATTTGTATCTTCTCAAAACTGTTTTGGACTGCTTTGAAATAAATAAATTATTTATTTGTATTGTATTTAAGTAAAATACTCTAAAAAACATATTAAAAGCATATAAAATGGATAACCTCTAATCCTGTGAAATAAAATCTATTTTGTTATCCTCCAGCAGAGCTTCTGATGTGTTTCATGTTCACAAGAAGTAAAACTGAGGGTGAATCTCACAAAATGTTCAGGTCATATATATATATATTATTTTTTTTTGCATACAAATTTGCATATAAAAAGCCTGTTTTAAGGTCCAAAGATTCATTCATTTTTATTATTTTAATTTTAATTTTTTTACTTATTGCAACATTAATTTAATGAGAAATAAGCACGTCTCATTACCATAATGTATATTTATACTTTTTTTTGTAATTCCTTTATTCTTATTTGTGATTCACATGAGACTCTCATTAATGCAGGTATTGCAAAATTACTGTAATACAAGAGCTTTTTTATTCAAAATAGTTTATATCATAAATCAAAGGCAGAAATAATACAATCTAACAAGATCATTGTTTTTGTTAGTGAAAACTAAAACTACTAACTAAACGATACGATAGATAACCTTCCGTGCTGCGTTGACGGCAAGAAGTTGGGGTCAAACCTTATCAAACGATTCATTTGCGTTAAAAACATATTAACGCCTTAAAATTTTTTGATTAATCTCATGCGTTAACGCGTTAATTTATCCATTAATGGTAAAAATAATCTTAGTGGAATGATATGAACTTCCTACAACCCAGATGCTGGTTACAACATTTACTTACAACAACCCAAAATGATTGTGAGCTGAAAGAGAAGTTCAGTTTAACTGACAGCCTCACAAACTCACACATAAAACAAAGTTAAACATACGAGCAATTTCACTTATTAACTTTTCCACTTGCTCACTGACTCCATCAAATCATTTGTTTGGTTTCACACCTTTTGCATCCATTTGTAATCATAGTTGTTCCATTTCCTTTACACTCGGCCATTTACAGACTAAAAACATTCAGTAACGGGAACTAAATCCTGTTATCTGTTATCTAAATAGTTTTAGAAAATTTGGGGAGCAAAAGGCACTCACTCAAATAATGTGATCCAGCTTGAAGAAACAACTGGAAAAAGACTTGAGGCGAGTTTTCTAATGAGTGCTCGTTTGGAGGGCTGACTGACACACAGACTGTTAATGGCAGGGGTGAGGAGGCCTTATGGGGGGTCAGGCCTGGTTTATACAGGCCCTTCATTATTAGTGACTGTCATGCTGGTTCAGTCTGGGCATTTCTAGGAAGTTTCAGAGCGTGTGTGTGCTGCTCTGAATCATTGTTGCTGTGACCCCACTGTCATCAGACCCTCGTGTGTCTTGACATTTCTGTTAAAAAAGCTGATCTTCTGTCAGCAGTCACTTATGAAAATGTAAAGAGGGAATGAATTAGGCTCAGTAATGCTTTTTAAGTGAGTTTCCTTTTTTTCAGATTTTTTATTTATACCCATATAAAATACATATTTATATATGCATTAAAATATATAAAATATTTGTATGCATTGATTAATAAGAAGAATTATTATTATTATTATTATTACAGATAATTTACAGAATTATATAGAATCAGGCAGAATTGATGTAAAATTTAGCATACTTTAATACTTTTTAAAAAATAATTTATATAAATAATTATTTATTTAAATATATTACAATTGTTTGAGAGTTTTTAAAATGTTTTATTTTATTTTTTCTTTTACATGTAATTTATAATATTATTACATTCAAAATTTAGTATTAAACAAAAAGTCACTTACCCATGAGATTCATAGTATACAAATGAACAAACAGAAACAAAAAATTAAATACTAAGGGTTACTATATGGGTTATATTACATATATTGGATAATGCAATTTATTGTTAATATGTAATATTTATTTTAAAGATATACAGCTGGGGTCTTTTTTTATAATTTATTTATATAAAATTGAATTAAAGGAATTATAAAGAATTAAATTATTTGTAACAAAAGTTTCCAGTTCCGCAGTTTTATTAGAATGTTGCTAACCAAACAGATCACGACAGCCACTGAATTCCATAGTATTTTTTTTCATACTGGAAGTCAATAGCTACCGTCAACTGTTTGGTTACCAACATTCTTCAAAATGTCTTCTTTTGTGCTCAACAGAACAAAGAAACATATACAGGTTTATAACAACTTATGGGTGAGTAAATGGTGACAGAATTTTTGACTTTGGGTGAACTATACCTTTAATGTTGTTTCAAAATGAGCTCCGGGTACATCAGATTGTAACATTAATTTAATTAATTTAATATTACATATCAGTTGTATTTTCAGTCTTGTTCAAAAAATGATTTGGAATCAACCTTACATTATAAGACTGATTAAACAACGTTCCATTGTTTGTTTTTGTTCATTTTGATTCAACAGCAGTGAGAATCAACATAATGTGATGTTGATCAATGACATTGATTTTGTTGTTGAAATGTCAACATTGTTTCACTATTAACTAAGGATCAAAAGTGATTCTGAGCCAGCAACTCTTTATAATGCATCAACATTGACTTAGCATTGTTTCAATGGTTGCTTGCTATCTGTCATGACGTACCTGTAAACCAGGGCTTTTCAAAGCTTAGGACAGTTAAACTAACTAACTCACTCACTAAATAAATAAAACACACATTTTAAGAGCATTTGCCTCTCTCTTCCCTGATATTCTCTGGCCAAGTCACTGCAGTAACATGGGGTAACTACACAAAGTTAAAATATATTTTAAAGTAAACGATTCATAAACACATAAATTTAAGAATATATATTCGAGAGTCCTCTCTGTATTTTAGTCTTGCAAAAATACATGTACAGACAATCAGTAATTTCCAAAAGTCTCCAGCAGAGTACACCATTCCTTCACAGTGACCGCTGTTAGCATGCAGTTACACCTGGTCTTGCAGTTGTCTGGGCTTCTTACAGGTTTCTTGATGTTTTTAAACACATGACAAGTGGTTGTTGTTATTCATACTGTTAGTCACAGATTTATTACTGTGACTTAATTTGCATGTTGGCTATCCATTAAAAAATAATTTGTCTTGACTTATGTTACAGCATGGAATCATAAATTACTTAGTGTTCGTTCATTTAAGCCAGAAGAGAAATGATCCTCTGAATAAATCTGGTCTCTTCCAAGGTTTTTTCTACAATTCTGTCATCTGTCTGGGTTTCTTGCCAGTCATCGACTTGCTTAGTTGAGGCTGAAAAGGCACTTAATATTCAGTAATATCATCAGTTGATGGCACTGACACTATCGGATGAGAACAAAACTTGAACTGATTTGAACTATTGTTTTCTGTAGAACTGCTTTATATCTGGATCTAGTTCATTCATAATTGATGAACTGTTATTGAACTGAACTGAATCAACATTGAAAAGAACTGAGCAGAATCGTCTTTCCGATAGCTGGTTATAGATAAATTGAACTTGTTTGATAATTGACCTATTGGTAAGCTCCTCTCCTTGAACATAGATGAGCCAATGGCAGTTGATTATCAGTTGCAAGGGGACCAGAACTCGAACATCTTTAGGTTTCAGCGCCATAGAGAAACACTGGAATATTCAAAGCTCTCATCAGTTTGATGGTGTTTATGCTACAAAAATGGTAAAAGGATGTGCCTGGGGGTACTCGTAACACTGATTCCAGGTATCCTGAGAGGATAGGCAATAGAATTTGGAATTTCTTTTATTATTCAGCGTTCATTTTCTGTCATACTCTCATTAAGTTACAATTTTCATCTGCTCAAGCAGAACGTTAATGTCATCTTGTGCTTCAGTATCTCTGACTAAAACTAGCAAACATTAAAGTTAGTGAGTTCATGCAAACATATATAGAGTCAGTGCGAGTTCGAGTTCGTCCGTTTTGTTGGGTAGAAAGCGGAGATTAGCCAGATGGATGCTAGGCAACGCCGTTCTAAATCCGCGCTGTCTGAGCTTCACGAGCGCGCTGGCTCGCTTCCCCCGTCTGCGCGTCCTGAAACGTTTGACCAGAGCTACGGCTCCGCCAGCAACAATGTCCAGCAAAACGTCCGAATAATCAAAAACCGGTAAAAGATTTTGTGGTGTGTTCTGCCGAATGTTCAGCAGATCATCCCTAGTAAAACTGATGGTGTTTGAGAAACAAAAAACAAGAAAAACAAACAAAAACAGTACAAACACTGAAGAGCAAAGCACAGTAGCTGCCATGTGCGGCGCCATCTTAGATCTTAGATGTTTTGATAAAACATGTTAGAAACAAGCTAGCAAACATGCTAAGACCTAGAAACTACATAGCAACACCCTAGCAACTGCACGGCCACATTCTACAAACAGCCACATCTGAGAAACAGCATGGCCTTAAAACCTTTAAACTTCAAGCCTTTTAAACTACTTCAAACTTTCAGGCTGGGCTTTTTCGTTTTTTCAGTATTTCTTTTCTGGGTTTTTTACATTTGCAATTATAATAAATTATAATTATAATTATAATAAATGCCTCGCACAGGGCGAGGAGGAATGCACCTGATTTAAAGCATTTTCCCATTCCCATTCTGTAAATTCTCTTCCCAAATCATTTTGACAGGCTTTACGAATATAATCCAGGTTCTGTGGATCTATAGATGTCATGATAGAGTATATGCTTAAAATGAGTCCCTTGCCATGTGGGTTTAAATCAAATAATTTCTCAATAAGTGATGTAGGGGGCATTCCTGGGAAGGAGACAAAAACCTTCTTGATGAAACTCCTAATCTGCAAATATCTAAAAAATTGAGATCTAGGTAAAGCAAAATTACGTCCAAGCTCTTCAAAAGAGCAGAAAGTATTATGTAAATATAAATCTTTTAGAAGCCTAATACCCCTCTCCTCCCAAACACAAAGAGCAGAATCAATGTAAAATGGTGGGAATAAACAGTTATAAACTCCTGCAAGACAATAGGACCCAAAATGGAAGCTGACTATGAACCAAAATGTCTTCTAAATTGGGCCTAAATGTTTAAGGGAGTGAAGAGCAAACTAGGGAGCTAAGTTTGAAGTTGTACATGACTGTCCCCCTTGCACCCACATAGGGGTATTTTGGGGATCTACACTAGATAACCAATAGATTATTTTCTGAATGTTTGCCCAGTAATAAAAAAAAAAAATTAGGTAGTGCCATCCCTCCCTGATATTTTAATCTCTGTAAAAAAGAGTCTTCCTAATGTGAGGGGTCTTATTCCCCCACAAGAAGGAGGTAATTAGATTATCCAGCTTAGTAAAAAATATCTTCCTAATAAAAATGGGTATATTCGAAAATAAATACAGAAACTGTGGTAAAACCTGCTAAAGACAGGGGCAAAGAGGACCATTTCACAAAATCTTTTATGTCCTTTAATAATGAAATAATTTGAGGTATTGAGGAGGTTGGGCTAGATATTATTGTTTCATGTTTGCCTGGGGGAGAATTTGTGTACATTACATTATAAATGTGTCACAAATTGTTAAAGGGGTTACGACCTCAAATAAATCCTGTTTGGTAATTTGAAATTATAGTAGGGATAATGGGTTCTAAGCATAATACAGTAATTTTAGATAAAATTTTAAAATTCAGAAGCGAGATTGGCCTATATGATTCGCAACGAGTAGGATCCTTGCCTTCCTTTGGCAGAAAGGAGATGAGGCCTGCGTGAGTGTTAAGGGAAGAGTTCTTGTATAGAAGGACTCGTTATAAACTGCCACAAGAAGTGGGCCCAGTAAAGTTGCAAACTTCTTTTAAAACTTTATTGGGAAACTCTCAGGTCCTGGAGCTTTACTGCTCTGTATTGCCGCAATGGCCTCCGCAACCTCTGACGCAACCACAGGTCTGCCCAGATCAGAATTGAGGTCAGGATTTATAGTTGGTAAACCTTTTTTTTTTTTTTTTTTTTTAAAGCAGTCTAAAATTGCAGGATCATTAGGATACTCTGAAGTGTATAGGGTACAGAGTAAAAATGGACAAAGCTCTCATAAATATCCTGAAGAGTATATGCCAAGGATCTAGATGGGGCCTTAATACGAGTTATTGTCTTCTAATTATTTAATTGACAAGATTGAAAAGACAGTAATTTACTGGCTTTATCCCCAAATTCATAAAATGTATGCCGGGTTTCTAACAACCTCTTCTCTTCATGTGACGTTGACAGCAAGTTATATTCAGACTGAAGACTTATTCTTTCTTTATATAAGGGAGGGCAAGGAGAGATGGCGTACTGTTCTTCCAGCTTTTTAATAGCTTCTGAGGCTGGGCTATTTCAAGCCAACCTAAAGCTTGTCTACAAATGTTTCTAATTTAAAATGTCATTTTTACATATTTGAAAAAAAAGAAAAGATATTCACAGTCTTTGTGTAAGAGCACATACTGTACAAGTTTTCTGGGTTTTTTTTTTTTTTTTACAAAAAAAATAAAATAATTAATTAATTTTAGTATAAATTCATTTATTGTAATTAACAGGTGTGATGATCACTGGGGCTGAGTTTAGACCTTCATTGTTTAACAATGGGCTCAAATATAGATATAGTTTGTCAGTGAAAGACTGACCAGTGTAAGAGTAGATATGAGAGCTGGACTTCACATCATAAAAGGAGATCAGACCCTCCTCATAATCCACAAACACACCAACCCGCTGCGGCTTCACTCTCAGAGACAGAGAGACAGGGGGATCATCACCGGCTGCATATTCATATCCTTTCCTCAAAGCCACAATCCAGTATCCATCACTGGGACTCACTGTGATCTTTCCCTTTCTGTTAATGGATTCTCTGGCCACTCCTAAATCCCAGTCAGTCTTTCCCTTCACCTGCACCTCAAAATAAAATCTCCCCGAGGAGAATCCCTCCTTTCCCAAGACATTTACACAGTAATCAAATCTCTCTGGATTGTCTGGGAGGTCCTGTCTAACGTCTCCATGTTTTACTTGTTTTCCATCATCAGACAGGATGAGTTTAGGATGAGCTGTATCAGGATCCAGAGTCACGTCGACTAAAAAAACAGAGAACATGAATCACAACTTCATACTATAGACCTTCTGTGATGATGATGATTTTAATATTTAATAGTTTCAATCAGATAGTGCAGTAATGAAGCTGTGAGTATCTGAATGTAAATGAGTGTAGTGCAGACAGCTCACTGTACCTGCATACTGCTGCATCCTCTTCAGCTCTGTAGAGACACACAACCATAAAACATCAGAAGATCTTTGAGACTAATTCCTCATTACTGATATTATAAGACAATAAACATATGAAGAGTTTATTTGTAAAAACTAGGGTTGTCAATCGATTAAAATATTTAATCGCGATTAATCACATGATTGTCATGAGTTAACTCAAGATTAATCGCAATTTAATCGCACATTTTTATCTGTTCTAAATGTCCCTTAAATTAATACTTTTCATGTTTTAAATCTCTAATCAACATGGGCAATGACAAATATGGATTCTTTATGCAATATATGTTTATTATTAGTGAAACCATAGTTAACAGAGCCTGAAGACTAGACATGTTTCAAAGATCATAGATGTGTTTCAAAGAACTTGCTCATGTCTATTAGACACATGAAAAAAGAAATACCAGGTTCCCATTACTTCTCTTTCTTTGCACTGAGCAATTTACTTACACAAACATGTTTACATTTCCGCATGACAGGGCTTCTCACTTCTTCTGAACATGCAAAATGTACATTTATTATTTATTATTACATTTGTTTGCCTCTCTGTGCCCACATACTGTATTTTGATGCAGCTAAATTCTCAATAAAACTGTTTTCATTGATATATTTTACTGTTTCTGTTGTCAGACAACGGAATGAATATGAAATAGTGACTGAAACGCGACACATAGGACTAAATAACCAGCTCTCCCTTCCAAGATGTTAATCTGCACAAAAATCCTGATTTATAATCCAGCCATCGTCTGATAAAATCAAATAGGCTATACATAAGATAAAGACAATAGCTGTGCTGTGATTTCGGCTATACTTGCATGTTAAATTAGAGAAGCAACATAATATCTGTTTTTACTGAAAGCGCTGTTTCCCTCATCCGCGCGCTGAACAGAGCAGACGCGGAGGGAGAGAGAGGTTTGGGCAAACCCTCAAAAGATTGGTCGCTAGGCGCTTTTTGAAAAACAAAAAAACAAAAAAAAAAGTTCCTAAAGTGGTCTGAAAAGTAGCTAAGTTGGCAACACTGTCAGCATCTCCATCCATTTCCATTTCTCCAACTATAGTAGTAGGGGTTAGGCCACGGGTCAAACAGAAAATGCGCGCTGCGTTAATCGCGCGTTAATAAAATTAGTGCCGTTAAAATGAATTTGCGTTAATGCGTTATTAACGCGTTAACTTTGACAGCACTAGTAAAAACATATAACTCTGTTTTTAATCATTTTCATAAGTCGTGTTTTTATTGTGTTATGTTTTTATAGTGTTTTATTGTTAGTTAGCTGTATTTAAGTTATTATTATTTCATCAAAACAACCCAACTGTCGTTTCATTGATGTTAATTGAAATGCAGAATAAAAAACATGATTTTTGAAAATTTTTAAAAACCGAGTTATCTGTTTTTGCAAATAAACTCTTCATATGTATCTGTATGTTGTATTTGATATACTAACGTAGGCCTACCAGTTTTTGTGAGTTTCTTGTCTAGAGTGTGCTGCAGTTGAGTCAGAGCTCTCCTCAGAGTCTCCAGACTAACATGAGTCTTAATACTGATCTCAGGCCAGTTCCTGGGGTTTGTAGGGCTAGACAGGGATGAGTACATCTACAGCAGGAGAGAGGAGCAATCCTTCAGCATGAGGAGTGTCATATTCTGCATTATCACTGATCAGAGAGATGTTGACTGACCTGTAGGAGGTGATCTTCAGTGTGTGAGAGCCGCTCCAGCTCAGTGTTTCTCATCTTTAGCTCAGTGATCTCCTGCTCCAGCTCTTCAATCAGCTCTTTCTCCTGTTTCTCTGCTGCTTTCTGCTGCTCCTCCATCATCTCCAGCAGTTCAGTCTGACATCTCTCAATGGAGCGGATGAGATCAGTGAAGAACTCAACACGGGCTGCTTTCTCCTCCTCTGTGTTTCTCTGTTCAACCAGTCAGTCAAGAAATGATTAGTGGTGTTTGTTAATACAATCAGTGTTATATTTCTCATATTTCAGTGTAGGTTTTTTTTTAATCCCTCCACTGAATAACTTGCATTTTACAGAAATTGTTGCCATTTACTTAATTGCCACTTACTGTAATTGCTCTGACCAAGAAAAAGGGTTTGAAACAGTCACAGCACACTGTAGTACAGATTAGTTTCTGAATGAATCAGTGTTTTTGAACAAATCAGTTGAATGAATGTATCAAAAGCATTGACTCACTAAAGACAGTCACTTGTCGCCACCTATTGGTAAAATAATGTAACCTGCAGAAAGAGTCACTGTAACTCTCTGTGGAGGACCTGAACTCAATTATGTATAATAAGTATTTAAATAAGTTTAATTAGATTCTTTTAAACTCACCTTTCTAACTTTTGCTGAGTGTTTGATGTCTTGAATCTTCTCGATTCTCTCCTGGATCATCTGCTGCACATCTTTCTGTGTCTTCATCAGTTGAGTCTACAGACACAGACACATTTACCATAACAGAGATTTACTGTCTTCTGAGAAAACAATGTTTTCATAATGAACTCTCTTTTTTATAAGATTAAAGAACATTTGATTTGTCATTATATTTTGCAGTTTAAAAGCAGTTTTTTAGTAACTTCTACCTTCTTCTCTTCACTCTCCTCTTTTAGAGGAACAGTCTTGTGGTTCTTGTGGTCTGTCAGAGCACACATCAGACACACACATGTCTGATCATCTCTACAGAACAGCTCCAGAGGTTTCTCATGTTTCTGACATATATAGTCCTCCAGATTACTCACAGGCTCAATCAGTTTGTGTTTCTTTAAACCTGCCACTCTCAAATGAGGCTCCAGATGAGTTTCACAGTAAGAGCTCTGACACACAACACACGACTTTAGGGCTTTCCGCTTTCTTTCCTCACAGATGTCACACAGAACTTCAGGTGTTTTCTCAGGTGTTTTCTTTTTATAGTGATCTACGAGCTCTCGGAGAGTGGTATTAATCTTGAGATCAGGTCTTTGTTTGAATGTTTCTTTACAGTAAGGACAGCTGCAGGTCTGACTGCTGTCCCAGCACTTATTCAGGCAGATCTTGCAGAAGTTGTGTCCACATGGAGTGCTGACTGGATCAGTGAACACATCCAGACATATAGAGCACAGAAGCTCCTCAGTCAGTCGACAACTAGAGGATGACATTGCTGGAAAGAGAAATGATTCAGATAAATCACCTACACTACTAGTCTAAATTTTGGACACACTTGACTGAATGTATATTTGCATGATATAAAAACTATTTGATCTAAATATTTCTGTTACGTAGACAAATTTATATTGTGCCTACATATTCTTTACAAATAAATTATCAGCAGGTATTAAATATTTAATTCAAGTGACTTTTTATTGACTTGGAGGTTCAGTTATACTTTGTCTCCTGATTTCTCTTCTTTTTGTTGATGTTGGTGATGATTCTGCCATTGCTTTTTCCTTTTCAAAGTTTTTTAAAGTTTTTTTAAGAAAAAAAAAAAAGTATTTCACATTAGAAAATACAATAAATGGATTGATAAGAATCAACCAGCTGAGCCCATTTGCTTCTTGTAATAATTTTTAGTTAGGTTAAGAAATTAAATCTTTCTGAGAAGTTAAGTTAGAAGTAAAGTGAAGTTAGTGTTTTTTATTTTTAAAAATCAAATCTGTTCAATAGGTATATTATATTTTATATTAATATTGTTTCATCTCTATTTTGCGGGGGGAAATTTCTTGAGAAAGACTGTGACTCATTAAACCCACTTAAATCAATCTGAACTGCTCTTTACATTAAAAGAAATGTATTTATTCTCCCACAAACATATAATTCCACTAAATAAATACTGATACAGATACAGATGTTGCATAACAAAGTATATTATATTTTTAATCTTGTCTTTGTAAATTTTATGTATATTTTCATCTGGAGTGTAGCAGGTTTATGTTCAGTCTGTCTGCAGATCAATTTACTTTCACTTTCTTTAGTCTTTATGTTGTGTGATAAAATGACAGAAACACCAAACATGCTCTGCAACCAGTTAAACCACAAATGAATACAATTTGTTTACCATTTCAATCATTTCAACACAACATATATTTATATCACTTACCTGTGAGTATCAGATGTGTCCACAAGGGTCTTTGAACGGCTCAATAAATATTCTGTTGTTGTTTAAGGCATCTGTATTTTTGTTTAAGTTAGTTGTACGTTTTCTGAAAGCTCTCCCTGAACTACAGGTCATAGTCCATAATATCTCTGATTAGTTCTCAGGACAAAGGTTTCCTACTGTTAGGCAAAAGTCATCTGCTGGAGGGAAAGAGTTTGACATTTGATATAATGCAGGCATAGGCGTAAATCCCGGGGGGGACGGGGGGGACAGGACCCCCCATTTGAGGGTTGTCCCCCCTAAAAATATCATTACAAGCAACTCTGTTTCTTGAAAATTATATAATGGACATATACTTAAAATAATTGTGTAAGTAGTAAAACAAAATAAACGCAAAAAAGCGTGTTAAATTCAGAAATGTTTTGATTCCCCCCTCCCTTGCCTCACAGTGGTTTGGTCCACTGCCTCGAGACACTCAGGACACGAGCCCGGTGGGAGCAGTGTTGCCAAGTCCGCGGTTTTCCCGCGGAATTAGGCTACTTTTACGCTCTTTCCGTGGGATGTTTTTCATGTCCGCGGGTTGGAGCGACCCCAATAACGTGATATTTAGCCCCTGGAAAGTGACGTTTATCAGGGGAACCCCACCAAAAAACGTGTATTTTACCCCACCAGAACACGATTTTTACCGGAAATCCCCCCTGAAAAGTGATTGGGCTAGTTTTGGGCTAGTTTTGAGTAGCAATTGGGCGGGTTTTGCTGTGAAAACCTGGCAACCCTGGGTGGGAGAGAGCAAAATTCCTTAAGTAGTTATGTGTAAGTAATTAGGCTGACAAGGCTATTTTATTCTCTTTAAACATCGGGTGAAATTATTCTTTCTCTTTAATACAGATGATGCTGGATCATTAATAAAGTAGTCATGACAAAAAAAAATAATGATATCCGATGTATTTTCTATGAACAATTTATAAGGTTACCAAGTTTAACACCGTAGCTTGTCACCCACTACAACTAACACAGCGATAAACCTGTGTGTGAACTGATATTAGGCTAATATTGTAGACCTACCGATGTGTTGGGTTTTGCTCAGTATGATGTTAAGTGGCAGGCTTAATGCGGTTGAATATCTAAAGAGACGTACTCGGTCCCAGACGAAACCTAAAATACTATGGAGGACGCAAAATAATCATTATAATATGACCGCGTGGTGAACCATATGAACCGAACTCATATTTAAACACGGTCTCCATGCTGTTTACACATGCTGTGTACACATATCCTTACAAGTACAAAGTCTTAAACAGTGGATGCCACCACTGACAGGTTCAGTTGAAGTATTTTCATTTAAATTCAGTTCATATATTATTTGGAAGGTGTGCTGTATACAATAAAGTTTCTGAGGTTGTACACTCCAGTCTTTTATTGAACTGATCTGAAACAACACTGAACTACTGGAGCTGCCCTAGTGAAAAATAAATATACTTAATTGTTTTTCAAATATATTTATTTCATGATAAGTATACTAAAACTAGATTGACATGTCTATACTAACTGGAAATACATTCTAAATGTAGTTATTTCATGCTTTAATCAAGCACAAACTTAGTGCACTACAAATTAATTTGTAAAATACTATACTTTTTACAAATGCATTTGGGGAAGGATGAAATATATATATTCATCTTTAAGAAAGTACACTGGCTAGGTTCTTAATTCCATCTACTACATGTTTGAAACTTGTTTCATGAAAATTGATTTTCATACATATACCCATTTAAACTAACTGGACGGAACCTTTGAAAGAGGACGTCACTTCATAACCCCAATGACATGTCCATGCTCACTTAGCCCAACAACTAGTGTCGATAAGAGATGGATGAAGCAACTCATTTTATGATCCTGTAGCTGTATGAAGGCCATATAATGTATGTCTGTGGGGATTGTTTGTATTGTATGTTGTCATATCATTTAAGTAAACAAGGCCGCTGTATCAGTTCTCACCTAAGACTATGGGACAAGAGACAATATCACATTCTGTGTATTGATATTTGTTTAATCCTTCACCCCTTAAAAGTGTCTTAAGTATTTTAATAATGTGATTTTAACATCGGCCTAAATATAGGCTACAGTATGTTCAGTAAAGGGCATTTGATAAGTCAGTTTGTCCTCACCTTATACCTTCAAATTATTATCGCCGTGTAAGTTATAGTGGATGACAACCTACGGAATTAAAGGGGTCCTATTATGCTTTTTCACTTTTTGAATTTTAGTCAGTGTGTAGTGTGTATGTTTGGGCATAAAAAAGTAATCCAAATCTACAAAGTTACAAATCTCAAAGTCCACTCCAAAGAGAGATATTTCTTTTTTTTAAAAAATCCCTTTTCAAAAACTACAACGAACGGCTCGTTTGGACTACAAAGTTGATTTCCTCAATTTGTGACATCACAAATTGGCCCATTAGAATTTCATTAAAATAAATCCCGCCTCCGGAAATTCGAATGCAGGTTTCAAAATCGAAACCCGGTGCGGGTGTTTTTATATCACTGTATTTCTGATGGAAAATGACTGTCTTCAGAAAACTTTGGATGTCATTTTCATTTCATCTTGCATGTAATGTCTGATAAAGCAGTGTTTGTGAGCGGAGCTCTGCTTTGTGTTCAGCGTTACGGAGAAACCTCGCTCTCTCCCGCTCCAACAGCGCCTCCCGCTGGCAGAGAATGAATTTGCTTTTAGTCATTCTGTCTAGCTGCGCCAATCACAACGCACTGCGACAGCTAACCAATCACAACACAATTCGTTTTCGGAAGGCGGGCCTTCATCAAACCCGGAACTAATCGAGCCGTTTGTGCCAGGCTGGGGAGAATGGTATTGTAATAATGTAAATTAAGTGAAAAATAATGCGTTTTTCGAACCACCAAACATGAGAGCATGTTCTAGTACACCCAAAGAGCATAATAGGACCCCTTTAAGCTTGGTAACCTTATAATCGCTCACAGAAAAATACATCGCATATCATCATTTTTTGTCATGACTAATTTATTAATGATCCAGCATCATCTGTATTAAATAGAAAGAATCATTTCACACAATGTTTAAAGAGAATAAAATGGCCTTGACAGCCTAAGTTACTTACACATAACTACTGAGGAACTTTGCTCTCTCCCACCGACGGACTCGTGTGTGTCTCGGTAAAGTAGGGAAGCAGGCAGTGGACCAAACCACTGTGAGGCAACGGAGGGGAATGGAAACATTTCTGAACTTAAAACGCTTTTTTGCGTTTATTTTGTTTTACTACTTACACAATTATTTTAATTATATGTTCATTATATTATTTACAATACACAGAGTCACTTGTAATGATATTTTTAGGGGGGTCAACCCGCGGATAGGGGGGTCCTGTCCCCCCGGGATTTACGCCTATGGGTCCATGGTCACATATAGAAAGTAATTACAAAAGTAAAGATATGTAAACAACATATAGTCATGGATTTGAAATGGTGAAAGAAATTCACGAACTTGATCAGAAGGTTTATTTAGTATATTCCCAATACACTCCAATGCACCTGGACACACTTTTTTTCCATTAATGTTTCTTTAATGTCCCGTACGGACAACGACAATGTTGCACTTGGAAATGTGGATTGCTGCTCTTTGGGCTGTCAAAATATTATGAATTATTAAACAAATTATTAAAATTATCCTGACCTGAATGTCAAATAAATTCAGAGACGTAAACTACATGTATTAAAATAATTTCGAGTCATACGTCACAGCCAAAACATTTCATCGCGTTTTACATTAATATTTGTGCAGTGCATTGAGAGTTGAAGCGTGCAGAGACAATGGCCAGAGATGTTACGGATGGTTTTATTCCTTTCGCATGCACTGAAACATAAGCAGTACGTTCACATTCTTCCACCAACTAACGGAACTGTCTGTGTTTTTGTGCATGTACAAGAATAAAACTAACCGGTTTATCCAATTGTTTTCTGCAGCGTTAATGACGGATCATGTCAGGTAAGCAAAACATTCTGCAATACATTCTGCAGATGATATTTAATGTTGTGTCCGCTGACTTTAACATCTTCAAGTTTAACGCACTTTCGTGTTCTATACAGGTCGTTTCACGTTTATTTCCACGCAGCGCTTACTGCGCCTATACTTTTAGGCGATTCGCAGTCTTTAAGTCCATATAATTTGTGCTGTCATTGATGGAAAAAAAACGGTTTACTTACAGTAGTATTTTATAGAAAGACTCCAAAGTAAGCGCAGTTTACCACAGCGCGTGTCTGTTTTGGTGGCGCATCTGGCAAAGCGCGTGCACGTATGTGGCAGCGACCCGGGTTCGAATCCAGTCCGCAGTGTTTCCTTCAGCCAACGTTCAAATGTTTGTGTCCAATGTTCCACTGATGTTCTCTGGATAATTGAGTTGACTGGTATGCTGGGGTGTTAAGCTGTGCCATTATTTATAAAGGTTAATTTATTGCATTAGAAGCACACAATGATTGTGCCATTAGCACACTTCAAGTTTACTTGGAATGCCTTTGCAATTTACATTTTATGTAAATAACTTAAATAAATGACTTGACTCTCTGTTTTATTGTGTCTTTATTATCTTGTTCCTTTAAAAGTCCATCTATATATTAGAATGACAATAAACAACAACTCATTTACATTTAAAATGTTATTTTAGCATATTTCAATCATTAAAAAACAAATCATGAATATCAATACACAGCCTTCTTGTAAGAGCAAATACATATTTAAAGATTTATTATTATTATTATTATTATTATTATATTTTTTATTTATTTATTTACAGAAAACATTATGTTCATCTAGTAATCAATTTTAGTGGTGTAAATAATTGACAGATGTGATGATTGGTGGAGGTGAGTTTTGACCTTCATTGTTTAAAAATGGGCTAAAAATTGGATGGAGTTTGTCAGTGAAAGACTGACCAGTGAAAGAGTAGATATGAGAGCTGGACTCCACATCATAAAAGGAGAGCAGACGCTCCTCATAATCCACACTCTAAAAATGGCTGGGTTAAAAATAAATAACCCAATTGGCAACCCAGCGCTGGGTAAATACTGGACAGAACACATGCTGGGTTAAAGTAACCCAGCATGCTGGTTTACACATTTTAACCCAGCAGGCTGGGTTGTTGAGAAAACCCAAGATATAGTCATTTTTACCATTTATGTGTTTGCATTTATGTGTTTCTGGGTTATTCTTGCTGGGTTATTCTCATAATTTTGCCTACGCTTAACAAGACAATCATGGGTTAATAAATAATGAAGAATACAGGTTATTTAGAATGTTAAAAATAATTTTTAATGCCAACTGACATTCACAAATGTGTTAAAATTTGTATCAATGACAAACGACATGCAATTTTTCTCTTTTTTTTTCAGCAAATGCAAAAGTCACAGAAATAGTTGCAATAAATAAGAAAATTAGTTCTGAATGACGTGTCCGTTTAACTGTTTAAATATTACATTTTGACATGTTTAACTATTTAAATACACAGTGAAATGACATTGACAATTAAAATTTAAAAAGACAGAGAATGCAAAATCATTTAAAGATGTCTTAAAATTTATATCAAGTATATAAAGACTCCTAGGTAGATGCGCACTGCTTAGGGTAGTTAAGGGATAGTTCAGCCAAAAATGAAAATTCTGTCATTAATTACTGACCCTCATGTCGTTACAAACCCGTAAGACCTTCATTCATCTTTGGAACACAAGTTAAGATATTTTAGATGAAATCCGGGGGCTTTCAGACCAGGGTGAGTAATTAATGACAAAATTTTCATTTTTGGGTGAACTATCGTCAAACACTTGGAAAGCTTTGAAGCAAAGTTCTACAGCTGAGAGCAGTGTGCTCTGCTATAGAGCCTGTCTATGGAAGGATATTCCAGACAATTTTCAAAAGGAATTGCAAATTATATTTTCAATTGTGTTTTCCACATGTGACAAATTGTGATATAATCCAAACACAATTGCAAATCTTGCATTACTCTTTGCGTTTTCACGAATGCAGTGACTGCCAAATTTCAAATGGAAAAGCAAAGTCCATTTCCAACTGTATTTTCCATGTATTATGAGTAATGAGCCTGTCATATTTAAAAAATACAGCGTCAAAGCAACTTTACAGTATTAAATAGGAAAATAATGTGTAATAATGCAAAAGGACAACAGTAAACACTCAATTTTCAGTTAAAGTCAGTTCATCATTGATTCAGTGATTTATCGTCCAGCTCAGTTCAGTTCAGTTCAAATAGTATCTGTGCTTTCAAGCTGATGATATCGCTGGAAATTAAGTGTCCTCAACTAATCAAGCCAGAGGCGACAGCGGCAAGGAACCAAAACTCCATCGGTGACAGAATGGAGAAAAAACCTTGGAAGAAACCAGGCTCAGTCAGGGGACCAGTTCTCCTCTGGCCAGACGAACCAGCAGTTTAATTTCAGGCTGCAGCAAAGTCAGATTGTGCAGAGGACTCCTCTGGTTCCTGTGGTCTTGTCCTGATGGCCATCTAGATGACGAGGTCTTCACTGGGGAACTGTCTCTGGGGCTCATATAGTTGTCCTGGTCTCCGCTGACGTTCAGGGCAGTCAAGGTCGTCTGTAGGTGCTGATCCACCATCTGATCTGTATACAGACTGGATTCGGGTGGCTACAGTGACCTTGGAATAAGAACAAAACAGACTAATGTTAGTGTAGATGCATCATAAGTACATCGGGTGTTATTAATTACCACGTCTGCCTTTTCACTGTGTCGCACATGTAACTTGCCAAAACTCAAATGGAATGCATTACTTTAGCATTTGAATTTCCAATGCCTCACATGGAAACCTGTCAATCCGTGTCAGTGGGACCATACTATGGGGTGTGTTTGTATTGAGAGGTGACGTCACTCACAGACAATTGTGTCAAATGCTTTGAACAATGGAGGTAAAGGCACTGCTGAAGGCAGCTGCCACAAAACCTGCCACAACTAAAGGCAGCTGCCACTCCAAGAGATGCGTTTGAAAGAACAGACAGTGCAACCCTGGTCTCCCTGTATTCATGACACCTTACACAATAAATAATTCTGTCGTTTTTACCCCAAATGCAGCGATTATCCCCTGCTAACAGTGGGAGCCACAACGGTACCCACTATTGGTCAATATTCACCATTAAACAAATGCTTTTCACCTGCCTCAAGAAGAGAGGAATAAAATATAGGGTAAGATGCAAATAGGTAAATAAGAGTAGAGCTGCAATGCTGTTTTGCTGATGTGCATCAGTCAGAGTGCAAACAGTAAGAGATTTGGGGTAAAAATTACAAAATTATTTATGAATTATTTATATTGGCACAATCGTCTGTGAGTGACGAAAAGTGAAAACGCAAACGGTAAAGCAAGATTTTCAATTGTGTTTGGACTATGTCACAATTTATGCGTCCACATGTAGAAAAATGCAATTGAAAATACAATTTGCAATTCCTTTTGAAAATTGTCCAGAATATCCTTACCTGTCTATTGATTATGATCAATGCCAGGGAGATCTGCTGGCAATTTCAAATCGCCATGACAAATGAATGGGGTTTTGTGGACTCTGCCTGGTTAAGGAATTCCACCATGTTTGTTCCAACCTATAAAATAAAGTAAACAAAATAAAGATTGTTTTAATAGCAATGATTCGGTTTAATTAACAGTGTGAAGTTCATCATGAAATTGAGTTCATCATCATTATGAGTTAAATTCACCTATAAGTAGCTCTACAGAAGCTGAATATGCTATACCGATTGGCTGAAAGGTGTGCTTTCAAACAGTGTAATCAATAGGATGTTCCAGTCAGTATAATCACAGTTTTATATTAATATGCTGGCTATATGAAACACACATGCACAGTCACTGGCACACAGATATGGGAGATCACACAGCATACGCACACAGAGTTACTCCGCAGCTTTAAAATAGGCCATATATAAACACTTTTATCCAGGTGTACCAAAGTGCTTCAGGCCAAGTCAAAAACACGATTTAGAAAATAGGTGATGTATTCGCTCATTATATAAATTTTGTACATTCTGAACACAAAGTTACAAAGTGCAGCTTTAGCACGAAACAAATTTATGTATGTTTAAGTTACGCGAGGGTTAGTTGATTATCACAGACAATCAATTATGTATGTAAAATCTGTAAAATGTATAACAGACATGAACTTACCGTTAAACGTCTCGATAAGACTGCACTCGACGGGTTTTTATTAATGAAAACATTATATAAACTTACCTTAAAACAGTTGAAACCAGTGGCTTTGCCCCGTTGTCCTTTTAAAATGAAAGTTAGGGGAGAATTTACATTTATGCATTTAACAGACGCTTTTATCCAAAGCGACTTACAGAGCATTCAGGCTATACATTTTTTTTGTATATCAGCATGTGTGTTCCCTGGGAATTGAACCCACGACCTTTTTGCGCTGCTAACGCAATGCTCCACAGGAACCTTTGGATCCTTAGAATTTATATATCTGTTTATATATTGGAAAACTGAAACTACCCAACATTGTTTAAAATGTGATAAAATGACCCAACAAAATGACCCAAGAGACTCAACCCAGCATTTTGGGTTAAAAAATAACCCAGCATTTTTTAGAGTGCACAAACACACCAACCCGCTGCGGCTGCACTCTCAGAGACGGAGAGACAGAGGGACTATCATTAACTGTATTAAATCAACATTGAAAAGAATCGAGCTGACACTATTGTCGTCTGAAGAGCTGATTATAGATCAATTTAACTTGTTTGATAATTGATGAACTTTACACAGTTATTGAACTGATCTGAATCAACACTAAACTAAACTAACGGGAGCTGAATAATGACACTATTGTCATTTTAGAGCTGCTTTACAGCTGAATTTTCATATTTGGGCCATTGGTTCAAAATCAGCTTTAGAAACAGGTTGAAAAAAAATTTGTCTTTTTCCACAAATTTTGTTTGTATGGAAATTGTATAACATCTATGATATACATTTCTAGTAATTGCGCAGTTAATTCTTGTATTGTATTTTTAGAAGGTTTTGGAATATTTTTCCTCTCCAAATTTGTCACTACCAAAACACTACCGAAGTTTAAGACAGGTCATATTGACCTATTAAGATGTTGTTTACATTACATATACCTTGTAAATATATTTTTTGCAATTTTATTAAAAGGTTTTCACAGGTAAATCATTAACAGTTACAATTTTAACAATATTTCAATTGTAGTTTATGAGATTTGTTATATTTTCTGACTTTTGAAGACATTTACCTCAAAATGATGGGACCTATTATGATCATGAATATTTCCTGATTATAAATGTAATGATGTAGTTATACATTCTCAGCCAATGGACTAAAACATACACTTTTTCGGTAGTGACATGAAAATGCAGGACACATTTTTTTTACATAATGTTTCATGATTTACAAAAAGAATCTTTTTTTTTTACTTCACTTTTTAAAAAAAAAAAAAAAAGATATTTTAATAAACAACAATGGAATAAAATGCAAAAATTATTTCAATATCATTTTCATAAGTTGAAATTTAGCGGTTAGTGTTCGGGACAGCCACCTCCCAATTGAAATTAACCAAATAAATGATGATTCTATATACAGTGGGTACGGAAAGTATTCAGACCCCCTTAAATTTTTCACTCTGTTATATTGCAGCCATTTGCTAAAATCATTTAAGTTCATTTTTTTTCCTCATTAATGTACACACAGCACCCCATATTGACAGAAAAACACAGAATTGTTGACATTTTTGCAGATTTATTAAAAAAGAAAAACTGAAATATCACATGGTCCTAAGTATTCAGACCCTTTGCTCAGTATTTAGTAGAAACACCCTTTTGATCTAATACAGCCATGAGTCTTTTTGGGAAAGATGCAACAAGTTTTTCACACCTGGATTTGGGGATCCTCTGCCATTCCTCCTTGCAGATCCTCTCCAGTTCTGTCAGGTTGGATGGTAAACGTTGGTGGACAGCCATTTTTAGGTCTCTCCAGAGATGCTCAATTGGGTTTAAGTCAGGGCTCTGACTGGGCCATTCAAGAACAGTCACGGAGTTGTTGTGAAGCCACTCCTTCGTTATTTTAGCTGTGTGCTTAGGGTCATTGTCTTGTTGGAAGGTAAACCTTCGGCCCAGTCTGAGGTCCTGAGCACTCTGGAGAAGGTTTTCATCCAGGATATCCCTGTACTTGGCCGCATTCATCTTTCCCTCGATTGCATCCAGTCGTCCTGTCCCTCCAGCTGAAAAACACCCCCACAGCATGATGCTGCCACCACCATGCTTCACTGTTGGGACTGTATTGGACAGGTGATGAGCAGTGCCTGGTTTTCTCCACACATACCGCTTAGAATTAAGGCCAGAAAGTTCTATCTTGGTCTCATCAGACCAGAGAATCTTATTTCTCACCATCTTGGAGTCCTTCATGCGGGCTTTCATGTGTCTTGCACTGAGGAGAGGCTTCCGTCGGGCCACTCTGCCATAAAGCCCCGACTGGTGGAGGGCTGCAGTGATGGTTGACTTTCTACAACTTTCTCCCATCTCCCGACTGCATCTCTGGAGCTCAGCCACAGTGATCTTTGGGTTCTTCGGGTTCTTCTTTACCTCTCTCACCAAGGCTCTTCTCCCCCGATAGCTCAGTTTGGCCGGACGGCCAGCTCTAGGAAGGGTTCTGGTCGTCCCAAACGTCTTCCATTTAAGGATTATGGAGGCCACTGTGCTCTTAGGAACCTTAAGTGCAGCAGAAATTTTTTTGTAACCTTGGCCAGATCTGTGCCTTGCCACAATTCTGTCTCTGAGCTCTTCAGGCAGTTCCTTTGACCTCATGATTCTCATTTGCTCTGACATGCACTGTGAGCTGTAAGGTCTTATATAGACAGGTGTGTGGCTTTGCTAATCAAGTCCAATCAGTATAATCAAACACAGCTGGACTCAAATAAAGGTGTAGAACCATCTCAAGGATGATCAGAAGAAATGGACAGCACCTGAGTTAAATATATGAGTGTCACAGCAAAGGGTCTGAATACTTAGGACCATGTGATATTTCAGTTTTTCTTTTTTAATAAATCTGCAAAAATGTCAACAATTCTGTGTTTTTCTGTCAATATGGGGTGCTGTGTGTACATTAATGAGGAAAAAAAATGAACTTAAATGATTTTAGCAAATGGCTGCAATATAACAAAGAGTGAAAAATTTAAGGGGGTCTGAATACTTTCCGTACCCACTGTATATTAAGGTTACTGATATTTTAAATATTATTTATGGGTTTCAATAGATAATAGAAGGATATTAGTAAACATCTACGATTTGAGTACTTAAATGCTTTTTTAAATGTGTTTTTTGGTTGTGGCACAGCAGATTGTACCAATTCTGTAGAATGGCCCATTTAAAGTTTGTATAATTGATTCAGTTGTTTTCCTGTTTATTACCACAAAGCTGTTTTGAAACATTATTGCATAATATTTGTATTGCAAAAGCACTATATAAATAAAGGTGACTTGACTCTCTTTACCTTGTTGTTTTATTGTGTCTTTATTATCTTGTTTGAATGTCCATTTATATATTGGAATGACAATAAACAACTCAACTCATTTTCTTTTAACATGTCATTTTAACATATTTGAAAAATGATGAAAATATGATGAAAAGATATTCACAGACTTTGTGTAAGAACACATAAATATTTAAAGTTTTCAGATTTTTTTATTTTTTATTTATTTTTTTTTTACAAAAATAATTATATTCATGTAGTAAATAATTTTAGTGTAAATTCATTTATTGTAATTGACAGGTGTGATGATCAGTGGGGCTGAGTTTTCACCTTCATCGTTTAATGATGGGCTGAAAAATGGATAGAGTTTGTCAGTGAAAGACTGACCAGTGTAAGAGTAGATATGAGAGCTGGACTTCACATCATAAAAGGAGATCAGACCCTCCTCATAATCCACAAACACACAGACCTGCTGCGGCTTCACTCTCAGAGACAGAGAGACAGAGGGACCAGCACAGGCTGCATATTCATAACCAGTACTCAGAGACACAGTCCAGTATCCATCACTGGGACTCACTGTGAGGTCTCCCCTCCTGTTAATGGATTCTCTGGCCACTCCTAAATCCCATTCAGTCATATCCTTCACCTGCACCTCAAAATAAAATCTCCCTGAGGAGAATCCTTCCATTCCGAGGACATTTTCACATAAATCAAATCTCTCTGGATTGTCTGAGAGGTCCTGATTAACGTCTCCATGTATCACTTGTTTTCTATCATCAGATAGGATGAGGTTTGGATTAGCTGGATCAGGATCCAGAGTCACATCCACTAAGAAAAAGGAGAACATGAATCACAACTTCACAATACAAACATTTTATGATGATGATGATTTTAATTTTTAATAGTTATAATCAGATTGTAGTGCAGTAATGAAGCTGTGAGTATCTGAATGTAAATGAGTGTAGTGCAGACAGCTCACTGTACCTGCATACTGCTGCATCCTCTTCAGCTCTGTAGAGACACACAACAATAAAACATCAGAAGAACTTTGAGACTCATTCCTCATTACTGATATTATAAGATGATAAAAGTATATGGGTGTATGGTGTACAGTATTTTGATGTACCAGTTTTTGTGAGTTTCTTGTCTAGAGTGTGCTGTAGTTGAGTCAGAGCTCTCCTCAGAGTTTCCAGACTAACATGAGTCTTAATACTGATCTCAGGCCAGTTCCTGGGGTTTGTAGGGCTAGACAGGGATGAGTACATCTACAGCAGGAGAGAGGAGCAATCCTTCAGCATGAGGAGTGTCATATTCTGCATTATCACTGATCAAAGAGATGTTGACTGACCTGTAGGAGGTGGAGGTGATCTTCAGTGTGTGAGAGCCGCTCCAGCTCAGTGTTTCTCATCTTTAGCTCAGTGATCTCCTGCTCCAGCTCTTCAATGAGCTCTTTCTCCTGTTTCTCTGCTGCTTTCTGCTGCTCCTCCATCATCTCCAGCAGTTCAGTCTGACATCTCTCAATGGAGCGGATGAGATCAGTGAAGAACTCAACACGGGCTGCTTTCTCCTCCTCTGTGTTTCTCTGTTCAACCAGTCAATCAAAAAATGATTAGTGGTGTTTGTTAATACAATCAGTGTTATATTTCTCGTATTTCAGTGTAGTTTTTTTTAATCCCTCCACTGAATAACTTGCATTTTACAGAAACTGTTGCCATTTACTTTGTAATTGCTCTGACCAAGAAAAAGGGTTTGAAACAGTCACAGCACACTGTAGTACAGATTAGTTTCTGAATGAATCAGTGTTTTTGAACAAATCAGTTGAATGAATGTATCAAAAGCATTGACTCACTAAAGACAGTCACTTGTCGCCACCTATTGGTAAAATAATGTAACCTGCAGAAAGAGTCACTGTAACTCTCTGTGGAGGACCTGAACTCAATTATGTATAATAAATACTTAAATAAGTTTAATTAGATTCTTTTAAACTCACCTTTCTAACTTTTGCTGAGTGTTTGATGTCTTGAATCTTCTCGATTCTCTCCTGGATCATCTGCTGCACATCTTTCTGTGTCTTCATCAGTTGAGTCTACAGACACAGACACATTTACCATAACAGAGATTTACTGTCTTCTGAGAAAACAATGTTTTCATAATGAACTCTCTTTTTTATAAGATTAAAGAAAATTTGATTTGTCATTATATTTTGCAGTTTAAAAGCAGTTTATTAGTAACTTCAACCTTCTTCTCTTCACTCTCCTCTTTTAGAGGAACAGTCTTGTGGTTCTTGTGGTCTGTCAGAGCACACATCAGACACACACATGTCTTATCATCTCTACAGAACAGCTCCAGAGGTTTCTCATGTTTCTGACATATATAGTCCTCCAGATTACTCACAGGCTCAATCAGTTTGTGTTTCTTTAAACCTGCCACTCTCAAATGAGGCTCCAGATGAGTTTCACAGTAAGAGCTCTGACACACAACACACGACTTTAGGGCTTTCCGCTTTCTTTCCTCACAGATGTCACACAGAACTTCAGGTGTTTTCTTTTTATAGTGATCTATGAGCTCTCGGAGAGTGGTATTAATCTTGAGATCAGGTCTTTGTTTGAATGTTTCTTTACAGTAAGGACAGCTGCAGGTCTGACTGCTGTCCCAGCACTTATTCAGACAGGTCTTGCAGAAGTTGTGTCCACATGGAGTGCTGACTGGATCAGTGAACACATCCAGACATATAGAGCACTGAAGCTCCTCAGTCAGTCGACAACTAGAGGATGACATTGCTGGAAAGAGAAATGATTCAGATAAATCACCTACACTACTAGTCTAAATTTTGGACACACTGTTACGTAGACAAATTTAAATTGTGTATATGCCTACTTCATTACAAAATAAATTAAATAAGTTTCTTGTTATCGACTTACTTGGAGGTTTGGTTATACTTTATCTCCTGGTTTTTCTTCTTTTTGGTGGTATTGGTGATGATTCTGCCATTGCTCTTTCCTTCTTCAATGCCTTTACAAGAAAAAAAAAGTATTTCACAGTATAATTTATGATCAATGGATTGATATGAATCAACCAGCTATGCCTATTTGCTTCTTGTAATAATTTTTGTTCACTTGGCTATAAGTTAAAGTGATCTCAATTTTATTTTCTTTTTAAACTTCATATCACTTTATGTCTGTTTAATCAATAGTTATCTGTATTATTATTTATATTAATATTGTTTCATCTCTGTTTTGTGGGGGAAGAAATGAAGAAGAAAATGTATTTCCTTTCCCCCAAACATATACTTCCATGAAATAAACAAATATCGATGCAGATACAGATATAAATGATATAAATTTAATTCGGGAGTCGAACAGAATTTCCTTGAAAGGGACTTTGATCAAACTTGTGCAGGTCAAGCTATGATTTAGGACTTTTATTTTGAAATCACATCACGGAAGTAACCCTGGAAGAAGACGTCCTCGCGATTCCCCCACCTGTGCGCCACACTTCTCATGGTTGCGGTGATGCAGAGAAACATGGGAGAGATCGAGGACAACAGCGTGAGGCCCAAAGTCACAGATGCTAAAGGCATTCTCAAACAGAACCGAAAGTTCCTGGATTACTACTGGGACATCGCCAAACCCGAGCGAGAAATCCGCCTCAAAGCGATAGAGGACCTGATTGAACACTTGAAGCAGAGCAAGAAGGTATGGAGTCTCAGCTCTGATCATTTTAATATTGGCTGATCACTGTTGATTAGTATTCTTGGCCGGTGTTGGTTGTTGTTATTGTTATTAGTGCTGTTTTAGCACCCCGTGTAATAAGCTGTAATTATCTGAACAGTGATGCGTTCGGCTTTGGTTGTCGATGTGAACACGTGGGTTGAATGGAGCTGAACTGTAACGTTATATGGGTTTTCACTTATTGAAACGGTTCTGTCCATCGGATGAGAGAAAAAAAGTTGGGATTTTAAGTTTTCATAATTTTTTAATTAATTATGTTTATAACATATATTAATAAATATATAGCAAAAATCTATTATATCATGTATTTTTCCTATGAACTGTATTGAGTTGTAGAAGTCACATTTTCAGTTAATTTTCCATTACCAAAATGAGAGACCACCATAGCAACTGATTTTCAATGCATGCCGTTAATTGAAGAATCAAGCATGAAAGATGTGACCTTGTATGATAGTCAGTGGATTCAGATTCATATCAGAAATGTATGTTTGCTTACTTTATGTTTATGTTTTTCATCTAGCCGGATAAGTTGAAGTATTCACTGAAGAGACTAGTGGACGGTCTTTCTCTCACAAGAGAAGATGCTCGGTCAGGATACAGTGTTGCGCTCGCTCAGGTAATTTAAACCAGTCAAACTGTATCTTCACATGTTTTGTAGCGGTTATTAGATATGTATTGATTAATATTTGTTTCTATTTGAAGCTGCTGAGTGTATTTGAGGAGATCTCACTGAAATCCACACTAGACATCGTCAAAGAAAAGCACAACCTCCAGACAGCCAAAAAGGTGAGGATTACACGTGTGCCGCCTTATCCTAATCATAATCATGGAGCTCATAGGCTTTTCATGTGATGCTTCAATTCTTTTGACAGAAATTAATCAGAAATGCAGCATTTGGGAATTTCTTCGGGGTGCTCGCCCTGTCTCAGTCCACACGTCTGCATAAGGTAAGAGAATCAGAGTGAGCGTTGTTGCTTCTATATGGGCAAAAGTCACTGGAAATAGATTTTGGAAACACTAATTATCTTGCCTAATATTTGGGGTTCAGATAAACTCTGATTTGTGTTGATGATCTTTTACTGCATGTCGTTTCTCAGGAGCCGCAGGTCATGTTGGAGTGTGTGCAGATCCTGCAGAGACTGTCCCAGTACAGCGAACACCTGAAAGACCTGCCCAGAAAAACCATGGTTGACATCCTGTCAGAGGTGATTACTAATGTATTATTTCTGTCCTAATTTTGTTGTATAGACATTGAAAGAGGTGTTTGAAGAGGTGCTCGAGTAGCATTACAAATAACATATGTAACAATAATATTAATTAACAGTAGTAATAATAATAACTTATTATATTATATTATATGAATGAATGTACACTAATAGTAAAAAGTTTGGTATAATTAAGGTTTTTTTATGTTTTTGTAAGAAGCCTCTTATGCTCAATTTATTTGACCATGAATATGGCAAAAATAGTAATATTGTGAAATATTATTACAATTTAAAATAACTCTTTTCTGTTTGAATATATATTTAAAATGTAATTTATTTCTGTGATGCAAAGCTGAATTACTCCAGCATCATTACTCCAGTTCTCAGTGTCACATGATCCTTTAGTGATTATCCTATTTTCTTTCAATTCAGTGCTGAAATTTTTTTATGAATGGATCTTATTATTATCAATGCTGAACATTTACTGTCTCTCGTTTTTATAATGTTTCATTTGCACTGTGTTTGTTGTATAGACGTCGAAGGAGGTGTTTGAAGAGGTGCTCCTGAGCGCCCTGCAGTCTGACCTGACCTCTGCCCTCAACAACCCTGAGCAGCTAGAGCTCCTGCTGGTGGCCATGCAGAAGTTTCCCTCTGTGCTCAAACCCAAAAAACTCAAGAAACTATTGGGATCCACAGCAGTCATTACTAAACAGAACGTGCCGAAGTGAGTGTGTCTGACTCCCTTTTCTGCTTTCTTACTCTGTATGTTTTCTCTTTGTTTTTAGACATTCTTATATATGCAAAAATAATTTTGTTTAATTATTCAATTACTTTATGTGTGTAACTATTTTATTTAGTCAGTTTTTTTAATTGACTAAATTCATTTTTAGTCAGTTTAATTAAAGTCTATAGATTTTTGAAATGCATGTTTTTTTGTTGATTTCATTTGAAAATGTGTTTTCATGTGGTAGGTTGAAAACATGCTTGTATTTTGTGTGCTTCGTTGTTTTATTAACTCGTTTGATGTGTACTTCCAGGCTGGTGGAGGTTTTAAAGACGGCCGCTCACTCTGTGAAGAAGGAGAACATTCTTCCCCCGGTCGCGTTTGACTTGTTACAGGCGTCTCTGCGAGAGGACAACTTTGAGATGTTCTGGAATGAAGCCATTATCACAGGCATGCTGTCAGAGATGCCTGGACCCACACAGTGAGTTTAACATGTGTAACCAAACCTTAACCTTCTAAATGATCTGTCTAATATGCAGCCAGATATGGGCACGCCTGGATATTACTTCACTGCATTTGATTATTTGATTATTTTGCATATAATAGTATCAGACATGCATCTTTTTTTATTGTAGCTGTGTAAGATGTTTTCAGAGTCTTAGAATGTAACTTAGCAAAACAATTTTTTTTTGAATGTACGCATTAATTTATTTAATATGTAATTTAATATATTGTAAGTTGTATAAATTGTATTTTAGTTGTTCAGTGTAATTTTATTCATTTAGTTTTAGTTTGTTTAGTTTAATTTTATTTCAAATATTTAATTATTTAAAATATATTATATTATTAATGTATTTTATTGTTAATGTTATTTAATTTTTAAGTACATTTTTTTGTTTAATTTTATTAAAGATTTATTTATTTATTTAATATGTATTTTATAGAAAACATATTTCGTCAATCTTATTTAATTTTATTTAATTTCTTTTTTATTATATTTTATTGTCTATAGAAATTCATGTGATTTAAAATTGAATCGTGTACATTTTTACTGATTTCAATTTAAGAATCGTTTCAATACCAATTAGAATATGATGAGCAAAACACATGCTTTTCTCTTTTTTTATTTTCAGTTACTTGAGTTTCCGGTTGTTGGGAGCGTCTCTGCCTCTGCTGTCAGTCCCTCAGCTTGAGTTTGTCCTCTCCAGTGATGTGATGAGACACTACGGTCAACACATGCTGTCCACACAGGTCTGTCTTTATATTTGATGATGTTTATGTTTCACATGATGGATGACGTCAATGTTGGATTCATTATTTTTTAGCTTGAAAGTGGTTTAACATAAATGCAAACACCTTTGAATTCTGCAGTAAATTACAGATCACTTAGAATTAAAAGTAGTAAGATAATGTGACATCAATGTAGCATACTACTGTTTAAAACATTTATACAAGAGCATACATGTGCAAAAAGCTAATATCCAATTCTGAATATAACCTGTGCCATAATATTGTATGGTCTCTCCCTTCAGTTGGCAGAGCGATTCAAGTTTGCTCCAGAAATGGAGAAGTACGTGAGTGAGTTCATGCAGGGCTGCACTGACGCTGACAAACAGCTCACCGTAGCGCTCGGCTTCACTCAGCTCACTAACCAGGGCTACCCTGTGGTCCCATCCTGCTGGAAGGTTCTGGAGCACATGGATCTGTCAGCGCTGCAGCAGTATGTAGAGTGGCTGATGGAGGCCTTCTGCAAGCCACAGCTGGAGAAATGCCTGGACTTCAGCACCCGCAGACAGAAAGGAACCCAGGAGTCTGAAGTAGAGTGAGTTCGCTTTGGATTTTCCAAGAACTGACTGTTTTAAAATCATTATGAATAGAGGTTTAAAAAAAAATTATGAAAATTTTTGCTTGAGTAAAACCATATGATGTTACAGTAAAGGTAATAACAATATGTCTATATAAGCTTATATCATTTTCATATAAATATAAAAATGATTGCTATTAATAGTTATTATATACAGTACACTAATAATGGTAATAATAAGATTTATGTATTAATTTATACATTAATAATAACTATATTAGTAATAGCATTTATAATTCTAAAAATAATATATATATATATATATATATATATATATGTGTACAATAATAATTTAGAATTTATATAAAATATATATTTTTATATAAATATTAACAGTTTTCATTAAATTATATGATGAGATTAATGTGACGAGATTAACAAGATTCATTTGTTTAGTAATTAATAATTTATACAAATTACAAATGTTATTACAAATTACAGTGTTTATTTATTTATTTATTTTTTATCATCTGAAGGCATTTTCCCTCTTATGCCAATCTCATATTTATTCTGTATTTATTTCTTGTTGTAGGAGTGACAGCTGTGTTGCCATATTTCGTAAATGGATCATTCCACGCCTCTGTTTCACTGTGGAAAACCATCAAATTAAGAAAGACGAGGGTCTTGTCATGAAAATGGCTAGGTAACTTATCTTTAGATCTCACTAATGGTCTCTACATGACTCCTGTGGCAACTCCTCTGATATGAATAGATGGTATTGTGATGCTTTATCTTTCTTCTGTAGATTTATTTTCTTCCACGCCTTCTTTGATGTGAAGAAACCCACTCCAGAAATCCCTGAGACTGTGCAGGCTCTCTCAGTGCCCATAGATCAACAAACACGAGCCACCATCTCTACAGCCTTCTACGGGTCAATAAAGCTTTTCAGTATAGTTTTGTAAATTTAATTAAAAATTAAATCAGTCATAAATAATTTAATTCGATTTGAATGAAACAAGTTTAATTTATTAAATGAAAAGTAATTAATAATAAATATAATTAAAAGAACTTCATCTCCTCCAGTCTTCTGCAGGGTCTGAACTCAATGGCTGTGTTAGGAGATTCTCCTGAGGCGGAGAGGCTGAACTCCAGGAGGATTCTGGGTGTTAAAGCTGATGGAAGCATGTGGATCTACTGTCTGGTCCAGTACGCTACCATGCTGCTCAACCAGAGCAAATACGTCCAGAGCGTTCAGAGCCTCAGTCCAGAGCAGAGGCAGGGCTGGGACAGGTGACGTATCCTGCAAAACACTACACTTAAAGTTAAAGCTGTTTTCCACGTTATGACATTCTAAATGTAAATAAGAAAGGTGAGGTAAATGCTCTTTTTAGTGATTGTGTTTGTGTGTTCAGTATGCTGGAATCAGTGGAGGCCTTGAGGAAAAAAGCAAAGAAGTCTTCTTCACCTGAACACTTAGCGTTCCAGCACCTCTTCCTTCTTGTTGGGATTCAGATGTTCAAGGTTTGATTCTTCTAATGATTTTTTTGGTTCTTATTTTTTTTAAGAACCGAAATAATCAAATGCATTACCAGATCTTCATAATGATTGTCAGTT
Organism: Spinibarbus caldwelli; assembly: GCA_039654775.1. NCBI lineage: Eukaryota > Metazoa > Chordata > Actinopteri > Cypriniformes > Cyprinidae > Spinibarbus > Spinibarbus caldwelli. The sequence goes on along the minus strand of CM077223.1, from coordinate 4,301,832 downwards.
AAAGGGTTAGTTCACTCAAAAATGAAAATTCTGTCATTAATTACTCACCCTCGTGTTGTTCCAAACCCGTAAGAAACTTCGTTCATCTTTGGAACACAAATTAAGATGTTTTTGATGAAATCCGAGAGCTCTCTGTCCCTACATAGACAGCAACACTGCGTTGTTTACATGAAGCAGAAGCAAGCACATGCGTCTTGATACTCTTTCCACAATGGTGGCATGCCGCTGCAGATGGGATGAGGAGGAGAAGTATTGTTGAATAAAGTTGTTATTTTTGTTTTCTTTATGCACAAAAAGTATTCTTGTAGCTTTGTAAAATTATTGTTGAACTCCTAATGTCGCATGGACTATTTTACCAACGTCCTTGCTATGTTTCTGGGTCTGGGAACATTTCAGTTGTGTTGCTGTCTATGGAGGGTGAGAAAGCTCTCGGATTTCCTCAAAAATATCTTAAAGGTGCAGTAGGAGATCTTGGAAAATGCTAACTTTAGCCTGATAGCACTGAAAGCGAATGTCCCACCCTCCCTGCAAACACGCATACGCTCACAGACCAGAATACCAGAGACAACATTACTACAATAGGCTACATCAGCGGTTCCCAATTCCAGTTCTCGCGCTCGGACCGAGCGTTTTGATTGGACGAACATTTCTTGGTCCTACGCCTTCAACAGAATATATAAATACATATAAATACATTTAGACCACTTAACTTAAAGGAAAACGCCACCGTTTTTCAATATTCCAATATGTTTTTCCCTCAACTTAGACGATTTAATGCGTACCTTTCCCATCTCAGTGCGTGCACTTAATTGCTCTAGCGCGCGGCGCCACTATGCTAGTGTTTATCTTAGCACCATTCATTCCTTCGGATCCAAACAGAGATGAATTTAGAAGCTACCAAACACTTCCGTGTTTTCCTTATTTAAAGACGGTTACACGAGTAAGTATGGTGACACAAAATAAACAGTGGCGATTTTCTAAGCGGATAAAAAATTCATCTCTGTTTGGATCCTAAGGAATGAATGGTGCTAAGCTAAACGCTAGCATAGTGGCGCCGTGCACTAGAGCGATTAAGTGCACGCACTGAGATGGGAAAGGTATGCATTAAATCGTCTAAGTTGAGGGAAAAACATATTGGAATATTGAAAAACGGTGGCGTTTTCCTTTAATGATTGCTATAGGGATGTGAAGAGACTTTCAACCAGAATTACAAAAAACGTTTCTGAAGACAATCACCTATTGCACCTTTAATTTGTGTTCTGAAGATTAACAAAGGTCTTGCTGGTTTGGAACAACATGAGGGTGAGTAATTAATGACAGAATTTTCATTTTTGGGTGAACTATCCCTTTAAGCATTCCTGAAGCTCTTAAAGTAGAGTGTGGTGCTAGAAACACCAAGGTCATGGGTTCGATTCCCAGGGAATGCATGAACCAATAAAATGTGTACTTTGAATGCAATGCATGTTGCTTTGAATAAAAGCATCTACCAAATGCATAAATTTAAAAAATAGGTTATCAGGTGTTTACACAAAAAAATTAAAAAGATTTAAAAAAAATAAATAAACAACTTATTATTAATATGATAAATTATTATTAATAATTTACTTTAACATAAAATAAATTGTTGAGCTCCAGCCTGAAGTATTTGAATCATTTTTGCAGCCACTGTATTATTTGTTTGTGTATCTAATCATTTTTTAGATAACTTACCATAGTTGTGCATGGGGAGGACTTTGTTTCAATGCTTGTTCATTTTGCGGTTTGAAAATGGTTGTTGGAAATTAAGTACAAGAAAAAATCATTGCTATACGTTCCTATTCCAAATAAAATTG